>JAVRXN010000008.1:3040000-3640000 GCA_033556935.1 Timema podura | reverse complement strand
TTTTACTACTTTTCAGTTGGTAAACGACTACTTAAAAGACAACTACTTTGCAAGAGGTTCCAACAACTCGAGCAAAGATTCTCGCAAGTTGAACATTGCGGCTTGTCGGCTCATGCTGGACATTATGCCAGGCCTGGAAGTGTCTGCTGTTTTCCAAGTGGTGAGTGTGTGCCATTAATCTCGCCATCTCGGTGAATACCTCATGGGTCCTACCCGATAAAGTGTCTGCAATAGGTGTTGACTAGGGGTGTGACATGCTTCGAAACTTTGACTTGGCTTCTAAACAGATGTCAGCTTCGACTTTGATTTGAAAAAAAAAAAAACGGCTTTGGCAAATTTATGAAGCTTTGCCAATAAAAATATTGAGAGCTAATATACTCAATTTATAGTCAATTAATATTATTCTGAGCTATATACATTAAAAATGAATATACATGTGTAAAAAAACTGAAATAATTGAATTGTAAGATGTAATTTATCCTAGTAACCCAAAATATTACAAACAATTGTTCATATGTAGCGAGCTAATGCGCTAGTTTTGTGTTGCGCTAGACTACTTTATTACTTAAAAACACATAAGAATAATTAATATTGAATATGGAAACAAGTTTTTGTGCCTTCAAATGGCTTCCTCACATACTTACCGGTAGTTAAAACACAAGTTTGTGCGAACTAGGTTTCATCATTCATTGAGTATAACCATTTTACATGACCAAGGGCATAAGGGTTTTATTTATAGGTCTATATATATATCATTTATACAATCTCGAAATATGACATCTTCTATCACTTTATTTGAAGACATAATTCTTTAGACAAGTAATAATCTTTGTAAATTATATAACATATCTTTATACTCACACTCCTCCCTGATGAGTTCCGATAGAACGAAACCTAGGTCGGACGAATGGGCGGTGACAATCTATTTTTTTTTTTTGAGAGGCAACCGTTACCTCTTTGTTCAATGGCAGCAATGTAAAGTGTGAAATGTGTTCTTCTTTTTACTGTAAAAACCATATTGTGTTTGTCCCTTTTATATGTTTCTATCCAACTTTCCTATACCTTCTCCAAATATAATATGACTTATATAATAGTAATATAATTTGTTAATCCTATAGCCTGAGATGGAGAGTCTAATTCACCGTCTGTACTCGTGGGCGGAAAAGTCAACACAACCGTTGAAGAGCTATGCCACAGGGTTGCTTGCTGCAGCGATGGATGTGCAAGACATTGCTGCCAACTTTAGGTAACACTAAACACTATTATATTTTTATATTAAAGATAATGGCTATATTTTGATTTTATAACTGATCTCTGACACCTTTGGTTTCTCTTGTATCATAGTTAAATGCTAACTGTTTTAAGTGTGGCTTTATCTGTTCTGTGTGGATGTTAAACTTAATCACCTTTCTCTTAGAGAGAAATATAATGTTATTAATGGAAGAAAGTACAAAAGAGAGGAATGGGCACCAAAAGAAAAATCGAGATTTTAGAGTTTATATTTTACTTTTCTGACATTTTACAAACATCTTTGGTGCCCACTTGGTAGAAGTTTGAAGTATATATAATACATTTCAGGGGTGTGTGATTACTCATAAACTCTTGAACTCATTTTAAAGATATTATTTAAAAACAAACAACCCCTCAATATATTAATTTGCTTGATAAAAAAAATAGCCTGTATACCTATATTAACTTTTAAGCTAAAAATTCATATTTGTATGATAATAACTTTTTCATTATACCTTGTAATTACTATATAAAGTTGTTTAAAATAAGGCATTAGGCTAAATCATGGTTCAAATTATAAGGGACAGCTAGCACACTTACCTTAATGGTACTGGATTAGAAATTTCTAAACACAAAAAAACACACAAGCACATTTTTAAGGACAAGCTTTCATTGCCACAGACAGTTTATCAGGTCAAGAAAGTAGACTGACCCTTTTAGTTGGACTGCAAGATTGACTGTCAACAGCTGATTGTTTTTCAGTTATGACTTCACTCTATAGTCAACAGCACTTGGTTTAAATATAATATATAATCTAAAAGTTATGTTATGTACTATATTACTCATTTTGTTGTAACATTGAATGTAATAATAAGTGTGCTAGTAGGAAGGAGAGGAATTCACCTAAGGTTGAGGTTAGGGGCCTGTCTGAATTTGGTGATTATATTGACGGGTCTGTTTCCATATCCTTATTTGTGAAGGGTTGCAGATTTATTTGTTGAGGGTTTATAAACCTTGGGAGTGTAACCATTGATAAAGTCTAGCTTACGAGTTCATCTTGGGATGCTACAGATGTATTTTTATTAATTTTCATTTTTATGCCATGTCAATGACCATTCATTCTCTTAGTGTTTCGTTATGTTGGCACAGTTAGCACAGCCTATTTAGAATATGTTTGGTGAAAATTGTCTGTTAAATTAGTACTAACACACTCACTGAAAACAAGATTTGAAGTATAAGAACTCTCCAGCACTTTATGCCTGATATGGTATTAAAATAATTATTTATGCTTACTGATGGTCTGCAGAGTTCACTTTTTCAATTCGAAGCGAATTTGAATAAAATATATTGAATATTCTCTAATCCGAATCAAAGTTTGAATATTTTTATTTAGTTGTTTTATGTTTGAAAAAATACTATATTATGATGGAATTATAGTGTGTGGATCAAAATGAAGTGGTAGGCCATGTAAGCTATGGTAAAATGTTGTAGATGAATGTTTAAGAAAGAGAAACATTAAAATTTAAATAAATAAAAGTGCAAGTATGACTCAGTGTATGGCTGTTATTGAAGTGAAGGAAGTGTGCAAGGATAGGAAAGTGTGGAGAAAGTTAGTGAGGATGGATTAAGTACAAAGTTTTTTTTGTTGAGCTATATGCACAATTTCTTGCGTATCCTGTAAGGGAGCGGCGTGATTAATTATGTATGTCTGTATATGGAGAAATGTTTTATTGAACAATTGTTTTGTAATATTTCATTTTAATCTGATAAATCAAGCTCCATTTACTCCATTTACAATTCAATTACTTCAGTTTGTTTTTTTCATATGAATGTTGACTTTTAATGTAAATAACAACTCAGAATGGTGTTAATTAACCATAAATTGTCAATTTAAGCTGTACATATTTTTATTGGCGGATCTTCGTGATTGTTGAAGTAGATTTTTTTAAAGCGGAGTTGAAGCTTATATATTTTTTGAAGCCAAGTCAGAGTTTAGAAACTTTGCGCACCCTTGATGCTCTAAGTTGATGTGATATTTCAATGAAAAGTGGTCTACACTATTTTCTATAACTATGTCTTTACAAAACCTCACTCTTTTGCACCTGCTACTACTAATTTGTTATTTATTTTAAGAGAAAGTCGCGATTCTACCAATGATATAAATTTCTATTACCCTGGGAATAAAATTTAGGGCCCATAACTCACTAGATAAGACTCATTGCCGACTGAGCTAAGGTGTTTAACAATTTGTTGCTCATTATTTTAAAGTTCCAAAACACCAAAGGTAAAATTATTAGTCATAAAAATGTTATCACTTAAATTTTATTTTTACCATCTCAAAGTTTTACAGTTCACTACATGGATAAACTTTTGGAGTTTTTGGGTATATCCATTTTATTAACTTTATTGACAAAACGGCAGAGACTGGTCTACCCTACTTTGTTTATCTATTTCAGAGAGCAGAACACAAAGTTGATACCTCTTAAGCTGAAGGAACTCCATAAACTGCAAGCCAAGGCTGCAGAGGAACGTCTTCAAGTAACCCAGACATCTCAGTCTCGACCGTTTGCGCACCTCGGCCACACTAAAAGCGACTCTGAAACCACCGGCAAGAGCACACTGTGGCCTAGAAAGAGAGGTTTGTCATCTCACTTTAGTTTAATTACTGTGTAGGATACTCATTAGATATTTCTGGATGTATGCAAGCTAAGTACTCTAATCTTAGCTCTTCACTTGCTTTTCAGCTTGTAGTGCCCTAAAGGCATGTACATTTAGTGCCCATTTGGCCAGCTTGCTTGCCAATTCGGTGACAAGGTCCAGCCTGACTTATTTCCTACCCTTCATAAGGTGGAAAGTAAAACAACCTGTTCTTTAACTACTTAACTGAACTTCATTACCATATTTTAATAATTTAATAAAATAACAGTTTGAAAATTATTTGAAAACTATATACTTACAAAATATTTCAGATGTAGATGAGGGTTTTTGTGGATTTAGATGAATATTTAATTTGTGTATTTTATAAGAACCTAGATGGTATTCGAAGACACAAAGCATTTAAATTGTGTGTGTTGTCTTGAAGTAATTGTGTTTGACTTTTTTAACTTTCATATGGACCACCCTATATAGCACGGGGTTGACACACATAACCACATGGACTTTTTTACTCTATAAATTTCCTCTTGAAAATAAGGGGCGGTCCATTTCAAGAGTAACATGGTATTATTGATGCTCGAAATAAAAAATCAAGAGTTGTGCTCCAAACCTATCAGACTATCTAAAATATAAAAATACTTTAAAGATCTAAAACCGTCAGCCAAATTTTGTGAAATAATTATTTGTACCCACAATTTGACCACAAAATAAGATTATTAGGGCTGGGCTGATCAACTATTTTGCTGATAATGCCGATGTCGATGATTTTTTTTTTTGCCGATTAGGTTGGTGCCGATCTTTTGATTTATTTAATTATGTTCACTTTCACCACACATTTTAATATACTAAGCACTCCTCCGTATTTGCCCAAATATAGTACCACCTCACACATAATGTGACCTTAATATTTTGAAGGTGTTCTACATAAAAATAAAAGGTTTCAAATGTATCATGAGGTAGAAATTTGACACAGTTTTACTAGGCCCTCTAAATGATTGTCTTGATGCTCTTGCACTCCTAATGTTTTTAAAAAAATATCATTAACACAGCATAGATTCTTCCAGCAACTAACACTGATCTACTGAATTACCAGTCCAGTTATACTGAAGGGTGGAAATCATCCCTCTTTCTCTCTATTTTCACCGCTAGTTTCATATGTAAGAATAGGTACTGTTTATGTTCAAATAGAAGTAATGGTTATATAACTTTTGTTTACATTTTTTAAATTTTAATTCACGTCATCTGCTTGGCATAATCTTGAAGTATTCCACCTATCCCTATCTTGAGTTAGTTCTATCCAGTTCACCTCTCTCATTTACCCCTTATCTCTTTCGGCTCCATTACTCTCCCATCTGCGTCTAAATCTTCCTAATACCTTGAACACGGTTATGGATTCTTTCATTCACATTTCATGTCCTGCCCTCCGTAATCTGCGAGATTTGATTACCCTAACAATGTCTTGTGATTATTACAGGGCTCTTAACTCATCATAATTTAACATGCTCCACTCCCCAATATCTTCATCCCTTTTGGACCAAATATCTTAAGCACTTTGTGTCTGAACACTTTTAATTTATTTTTGTCTTGTAAGATAGGAAATCTTGTTTCACAACCATAAAGATCAACCGATACAAATATTGAGTTGTACATTCTGAGTTTTACATTCCTTGAAGGCAGGCAAGATCTTAACAACTTACTAACCGATTAATAGCATGCATTTCCTGACTAGTTTTTTACTAATTTCCAATCTAATACGCTTGCTAGGTCTGTTGTAGCTTCAAATGCCTTATAATCAGGACAGACACAACATCCAGTCCCCAGCCATTAATTTATCACTGTGAAAGGGTAAACCCACATTTCACAAATGATAAATTTTTTGGCCATACTCTGAATCAAACCTTGGATCCTTAGCTCGGTAGACAGACACGCAACCGACTGACCTAAGGTGTCGGATATTGTTATTGGTAGTTAAAATTATTGTTCCTAATTATTGAAACTCATTAACCATGTCAAATGATAACGCGTTTCATCGCATTTCAATGGCTAATTATTGGGGGAATAAGTAGGGTGCGACTATTATATGAAGCTTTAAAAAAAAATTTTTTTTTAGTTAATATTGTATTGGCCCGAATATATTGTTATGTTTTCCCCCTAAAATTACCCTTTCAAAAAATGTTCCTGTATTATATGCACTCCCTAACGTTTTCCATAGGAAAAACACAAGATTCCAAGGTATATTTTGTAGCACGTTGGGACTGTGCTGGCTGGTCTAGTGCGCTCGTCTACAAATAGACTGAACGACAAAACAGAGAGAGGGAGCTACTATGAGCAACTACGTCCAGTCAACTAAAGGTCAAAACGAAGAGAGGAACTACCCCCTTCCTCCTTTAATTCCTTGAGTGCAGCTGCTCTGGCTGGAACAGTGTGGCGAGTCTAATAATAAGCCCAAGGTCAAAACAACTGGAAATTTAACCACTTTAGCACTTTTTTTTTTTAAAAGTAAAAGTTTAATGTGACATTTTATAAACCAAGACTGAAAAACAGGTAAAGAGCTGTTTTGGGGTAAAAAGTACAGTCTATTTTTGGGTCATTAAAATATATGAGATGAGAGGATTAGAGTGAAACAGAGGAGACAGAAGAAATAGCAGACGAGGAGGAAAGAGGTCCCACATGGAAAAAGGTGGAGGAAGCATTAAAGAGGATGAAACAAGGAAAAACACTGGGTGTGAACGAACTGACTGAGGAAATAATAGGAGCTGCAAGAGAAGGTATACAATGGCTATACAGAGTGCTGGGAGTGATTTGTAAGGAGAACAAGTCACTGTAAACCTGAAAAAGGGGAATAACACTGATGTGCCACTACAAAAATAATGAGACAATACTGGATAAGAGAACAAGAAACAAAATGAAATGAGGGTGAAGAAAGGAACAGGGATCTACAATAGACTTGAGCTTTACTTTATGACAGCTGATGGAAAGAAGGTATGAATTTGGGGAAAACTTGGTAATGGTATTTATGGATGTGAAGACATGATAACAAGGGTAGTAAGAAATAAAGTTTGGAAAGTGGTCGAGGAGGCTGAATTAGAAAGGAGCTGTAATTGAGTGAAAATCATGTATGAAGATAACACGAGTTGTGATAAGACGAAGACTGGGAGGACGGAGTGGTTCCAATTAAAAAATGGAGTGAAGCAGAGGAGTGCCCTATCACGACTGCTATTTGTAATGGTAAAGGAAATGGTTATAAATAAAGTGGCAGCAAAACTTGGGGAAGAAAGAATGATAGCCATTATGTTTGCTGATGACTTGATGGCGGGAGGGGAGAAGGAAGAGGAAATACAGGAACAGCTACAGGGATGGAATGAGGAAGGGAAAGAGTGTGGAATGAACTTTAGCATGGTGAACTAAGAAGTGATGGTAATGACAAGGAAGAGGAGTCAGAGCGTAAGATATCTTTGAAGCGTGAGTGAAGCGAAAGTTCGAAATAAAGAGGATCTAATGAGAATAGGACTGCAGGGAGAGTTGTTCTATAGTTGTGTAAGAGACCTGCTATGGAGAAGAGAAGTGCCCTTGAAGTGTGAGGAATTATTGTCACAAATGCACCAGAAACATGGACATTGAATGTAAGAGAGACTAGGAAAGGGAAGACTATGGGAATGAAGTTTTTAAGGAGCATGTTAGCTGTCACTGGGAGAAACAGGATAAGGAATTATGTTATCCGGGAAAGAGTAGTAGTAGAGGGAGTACATGAGATAGTAGAGGAAGCAGGACTGAAATGGTATGAGCTGGACATGTAATGAGGATGTTGAAGGAGAGGATGCCAAAAAGAATTATGCAAATAAAGTATGTGGGGAAAATATTGTAAGGGAGACCAAGAAAGGGATGGAAGGAGCAGATAACAGAAAGGATTCAAGTAGGAGGAGAAGTATGGAAGTAATTAAAGGAGGAAGAATGGTGGGAGGATAAAGAAAGATGGAGACATTTTTAATAAACTGACCCGGCCACAGGCTGGAAAGCATTTATATGTTTTTTTTAGTAAATTTAATGTTTTAATGCTTTTTATTCCTCCAATATTGTTCATCTTTGTAAACCTTAATTTGAATTTGAAGATTGCTATATTTGTTGAAATTATCTCCTCGACAAACAAGATTGCCCCTCAATCATATATTACATAACACATTGTACTATCCATTTTGTATTTGTCTCTCCTTACTTGTGCCTATCCCTTCCTTCATGTATAAATTAAAAACCATTGCTAATCTAGAAGGTATAACTTGTTTAAGATTCATTTTGGAATTTTCGTTTCTCAGTGAATGGTACGGGTCATGCCTCTTCGGTTTGGTCTCCTCCCCTGCTCAGCCCTTCACCCCCAGACTTGTCTTCTGATGCGATGGAACCTCAACTCGACGGCCCCTACTTCAGTCCACCCAGGAAAAAGCAAAGAAAATACATCGATGAAGGTAGGTCATATTTGTCAGGATTTGTGAATCCTCGATAATATTAATATTGATTCGAATTGATAACTTGATTCAAACCAAGCTAGATAAAAAAAAATCAATCATTGAAAAATCCTACATTGGGTGTAAAATTTGTAAATATATTTTCAATAACAATTCTTTTAAGGTAAAGTAATTGCTTATTAATTATTACCAAACTGACTGAAAGATAACCTGGCTTTTTTAACCGCTCCCAAAACAGCCCTTATAGAACTTTTGCATAGTCTTTAATTGCACCTTTGGATAATGTATAACAAGTGTAACAACTTAAATGAAGTTGTATAACTTGAACGGGAAGTAAGAAGTGATGCTAAAAAAAGCCTACGAAGACTGAAGATATAATTATTTTGAAATAGTTCATAATCGCAACAGATGATGCTCTTTATTACTTAACTTTGACAAGGTGGACTATTTTTTGCGTGAACATGTTGAACTTATAGGACTAGGATCAAAGATTAATCTATTTCTTTTTAATGTATAACTTTTTTAATTCAAAATTTGCAAATAATATTTGCTTTGATTCGAGATTATTTCCAAACTCAAAAGACCCCTGCTTCGCAGATGTCTACAGAATTGTAATAAACGCAGTCCTTCAACAGTTGAAGGGCTTTGATCCACCCCCTGAAGGAACAGAGAAATAATGGAGCATTGGTTCAAGGATAAAATACTTATCAACCTAAGAATGGGTCCTTTAATTCTTGAATCCCTTGAATCCAAAATTATTTTTGATACTCAAGGATTTGTAGGAAATTTATATTCAAGATTAAAAAAAAAAAGCATAGACTTTTCAAACTTTGAATATAAAGTGGTTTTAACGTTATTATGCTGTTACCCGCCTCGGTGGCGTAGTTGGCTAACGCGCCAGTCGTGTTGAGCTCGACCGCCGAGGACGGGGAGATCGAGGTTCGAATCTCGGTCGGGTGAACTGGGGGTGGTTTTTCCTAAATGGTTTTCCACTCTCCTTCCACGCAAATGCGGGTTCACTTCCTCTAAATTCAACCTTCCCCATTCCTAATCCATTAGCGTAATTAGTACTTAAGCGTATAACCCGAACGGGTAGTAAGACGCGGTGCTAAATATTATTAAATATTATTATGCTGTTTACTGGTGGCTTAGCCGAAAATAATTATAGGATAAATCTAACAACCAGATCACAGCCCACTGATTTACTGATGAACTGAATGTGAATTGACATGAAAAAAAATATGTAAATCTTTGTAAGGTATTTCTCCTCACCCATCTCCCCACCACCCTGCTAATCCTTTAATTAATTAATGTAAGGCTACAGAGAAAATGGATAGACGGGTGTCACATGACACTAAATCTTACAATTCCGCCGTTGGCAAGTCAGCATTTGTTTCATAACCATCCCAAAATCTTATATTTATTCTAAATGTCATAAACATAACACTGTTAATTGGTATCACTATTAACATCTACCATTCACAAATAAACCACAAGTACTTTTTATACCTGCACATTGAGTATGGTTTTCTTGTGATATATTAAAACAATATATTAAAAGTTTTACATCTAAATAGAAAATACAAATCACTGTTCATCAAATGTAAAAGACAACTCGAGTTCTGTAAATACGCATGTTCATCCACGAGACGTTTATGTTTGCATTACTTACTAACCGAGGAAAAACCAGTCACACCAAACATGTGTGGTACATTTCAAATATTTACAAATACTCTGGTTGAGGACTGCCACACGCTGTATCATATGACATTGCTTTCTCTTCATTAAAAAAATATTGCTATTACAACTACTCACTCAACCAATAAGAAGGGCTTCTACTCAAGAAGAAGTGAACTCTGGCTATTTCTTAGTTAGCATTCTTTCATTTGTTTCTGTATGCACTAGGGGTTAAACAACAGACACCTGCAGGCCATATAATATAAAACCAGGTACACTGGGATAACAGGCCACCTAAACTCTCCTATTCCCAGATAAGATCAGGAGCCTTTCCGTGACTCCTTGGTGGCCAGATGATTCTTTAGTCATCCTTGTAGGACAAATTTGGTTTGTTTGCTGGTATCACCAGATCATTTCAACAAACTTTTATCATTTCAGTGATGAAAATGTACACACGTCTTGTAGTCTTGGCACTTCTAAGAGTTGCAGATGAAAGTTATTCATATATATCCTCTGATTTATACGACAACGGTTTGTGGCTTTGTTGCCATACTCACACCCCGAATTCACAAGTCCCTGAGACAATCATCCCAAAGAGCAGGGTCCTTGACACCCAACCAAAGTGAATGAACAGCCTTGCAACAAACCACTCCTCCAAATGAGACTGAAGACAACACAAAGCCCATAATCAAGGCTAAATGTGAAATACTAATATGAAAGCCAAATACAGCGCTACAACATAAACACAAACAATACAGTGCCATATTATCTTCCTGCTTTTCTGTTGGTTGTAAAATCTGCATATTTTATTAATGCTACTTTAGAATTTCCATTACAACTGTCTGTCATTACTTGGCATCGAGACATTTTTATTTCTAAATGATACATCATGATAATTTGAAAAACTATAGCATTCATGTTGAACACAAAATGACAAATAGAACTTAGGGGAAATGTTGTTTAGTTTAATGATTGCCAAAGAAAGATTCACCTAAAAACTATAATTGAGTTCTCTCGAAAATCAATTTAATTAACTAAACATATTTTACAAAAAACATAAAACTAGCAAATGTGCAAATTAATTGTTTGGTTCACTTTTTTTTTTTTTAAATCGGGGTGACATGATCAGGTTGAATGTATTTTTCAGATGGCAAGAAATTGATGACACGCGAGATTAGTAGTGACAGTTTTGTGATGTCCCCTCCTCCAGCCATCAGTTCTAGATTACACTCCGTACCTTCTGGTTTGTCCGCAGTTACAGGTACATTTATTATTAGGATAAACCCTCACTTATCTTACTATCTTGAATACAGGCTTTACCTTTAAAATTGTATCACTTGTTTTAATTATTAGTAAAATAATTACTCAAACTGGAAATACACCTAATTTCATTATTTCTTCTTCATTTCTCGCAGTTTTATTTTATTACTTTAGTTTTTAAATTTCTTAATCTTTGGCAATTATTTTCTCTACATGACTAGTCATGTAGAAGATTCGAAATCTAGTAAACAATAAACACTCTTTATAAACATCTTTTCATCAATAGGATAGTAACAGAATGTAACAAAATATTTTAACAAGATGTGGTTAAATGTTTTAGATGAAAGTGTGAAAAAGAGAAACATTGAGAGCTTTAAGAATAAAAGAGCATGCATGAGTTGGTGGTGTATGGATGTTGAAGGGAGGATGCAAGGATAGGGAAGTGTGGAGAAAGTTAGTCAGGATGGATTAAGTACAGAGGGTTTTTTGGAGCTATATACACATTTTATTGTCCACCCCATAAGGGAATAGCATGGTTAGGTATATATGTACTACGTATGTCCGTAATAATTATAGGAATTTGAGAATTTTAGGATTCAAAGACCTTATCTGTACTGTGAATTTATTGTACCCAACTTAATAAATAATTTTTTTTCTCTAATAGGGCCAGTTGTGAGCGACTGTAGCAACTCTTCTTGGGCGGAGATGGAGACATATGTGATAGGGAACATCCAAATCCACCCTCCCACTCTCTCTACACAACAGATGTTGATACTGCGATACCTCACACCCATGGGCGAGTACCAGGAGGTAAGGACCTTCACAAACTATCTCTAACACTAGGTGTGCGCGACATTTCAAATACTGGTTAGCTCCATTTTCGCTTCAAAAAAATTTATAAAAATAAACTTTGGGAGCTACAAAGCTTCTCCAATAAAAATATTAAATACTAAAATACACATTTATGTTCAGTTTTGTTTTCATTTCGTGCTTTTATAAAAATTGCTAATTAATGTTAACAGAACAAAAATCTGCACTAATGAACTTGTGTGCTGTGATATTTACTCGATTCCATTGGCTGAAATACGTTTAATATTTTTGCAATAAACAACTTTGCTAATTATATTTAGTGTCTAAATCTGTAAATAAAGTTTAATTATTTCCATTAAAAGCATTAAAAAGTATTTGAACCCCTATTTGGCTTAGGGGGTATTTCATATAATGCAATTTTTTTTTTCAAACTGAAAAAGTGGATTATGTACACTACTTTTAAACTATGCATTATTTATTCTAATACCTAGTGCTTTTTTCTGACATTTGTCACTCATATCATAATAAACAATTAAACATTTTCAATAAATAATAGAATATTATTTTATGACCTTAGTATTTCGTAACAGAAGTACCTCCATATCTACATACATTTAATTCTATCTTAAATACATGCTTGCTATGCTATGATTATTTATGGTGTATGTTTTCATGTGTGGGATTAAAGTTTTTCTTAACCTTTTCTGCCTAAAATCAACATATATTTAATAAATGATGAATCTAACTTAATGTCTATTAAAACGAATTAAAACCATTAAAATGAATTTTAAAATTATTGCTAATTTAGAAATATGCAATTTTATTTCTAAACTAATTTAAATTAATTGAATTGTGGTCTCCAAAAGGACAGTGCCGTGATTACAATGATTTTCAACCAGTGTGTTGATATTCATCGAAATCTCGCTTTGATTACAATCCAATACTGGCCAAATTTAGTGTCACTGATAGAGGCCTATATCTGTAATCTCACAAAGCCTTAGTTCTACACATGCAAAAAGTCACATTATTATTATTGTTGTCACATGTGTGTGGTGAAGATTCTTAATGCATTTGGTTGGAAAATTAATTATTGACTTCAATTGTTTGATTTTCTAAATTTTCCAAACTTTGTTTTCAGTTCCTTGGACATATTTTTGAGCAAAATGCCCTGGAGCTCATCTTGAAATATGCTGACATACGAGAATCAAAGGACTCACGTCTTGCGTTTGAAGCTTTGAAGTACCTGGCATCCCTTCTTTGTCACAAGAAGTTTTCCATAGAGTTCATTAACGTGAAAGGATTGCTGGTAAGGCCATTTTGTTAACATTTCAACATAACTGTGTGAATATAATAACTTGGTTGAATCCAAATTTCACTTTACCTACAAACCTCAAATATGAAATTTAGAAATCAATTTGGGTTTGTGAGTACTTGAATTTTAAGTTAAAATTTGAGCCTTTTGTAGAAGCTCCTTTCGAAGCTTGACAACTTTACATGCTTAGAGCAATTTTGAGCTTGTGTAAGATTATTTTATACACTCTCTAGCTTCTATCTTCTTAGCTCAGTCGGTAGCGTGTCTGCCCAATGAGCTAAGGGTCCCGGGTTCAATTCCCGCATGGGCGAAAATTTATTATTGATGAAAATATGGGTGTACCCTTTCACATTGATAAATTGATGGCTGGGAACTGGATGCTGTGCATATGAAGCTACGACAGGCCTAGTTAGCCGCCGGTAGTGGGAAAATACATGACTTGAATAAAAAACTGCCACAGACCATTAGGCTGGAAACATTAATGGATGTAAAAATAATACTGTATGGGAGTTCTATTTACTTCTCTGGGCACTAGGGGTGTGTAAAGCTTTGACTTTCCTTCGAAACAACTATAAATAACGACTTCACTAAAAAAGAAAATCCGACTTTGACAATTACACATTTTTGCCGATAATGATCAATTATTGTCATTCAGAGCTGTTATGTACAGTACAAAACAATATGCATATGGAAAAAATCTTAAGTAATTGAATTGTAAGTTGATTTATCAGAATTAAACTAAATATTAGAAACAATTGTGCATTAAAACTTTTTCCAAGTAATTTTAGCACATAAATAACCAACATATAGTATTTTTTCAAGCACAAAACAACTAACAAAAGAATATTCAAATTTCAATTTTGTTTCAAGAATATTTCATTTATTCGGTTTGAACTAGCTTCAAATTGAAAAAGCACACCACTATTAGGCACTTGGTAAAATGTGTAGTTGGCATATGTTATTTCATTTTATAACTCTTAATACTACTATAATTTTGAAGATAATCTTCTCTTTTATTTTTAAAATAATGTGAATTCCATTTTGTTAACCTTTTTAAAAATAGTATGTATGAAATATAGTTCATTGAGCAAAACACTTTATAGTAAATAAAATGATATAATAGTAGGAAATTGATAGATCACTAGTAAAAATAAAAACACCAACACATATTTGCACACACTTCAATATTTCGATGCTATAAAAACATAGAAATATTGAAGTGTGTATAAACATGTGTTATGGTTTTTACTTTTATATATGCTCTATTATTTCCCTTCTATTATATCATTTTATTAATTACAATTTAACCTTTTTTTAAAAATTATTACTAACCATTTGAATTTGGATTTGGATTTGGATTTAAATTTGAATTTGAATTTGAATTTGAATTTAACTTTAACTTAAAATTAAACTGAGCTTGAAATTCAATAAATATGTAGTTTGATAAATTGATTACGTTACCATTTAAATTCAAATTCAAATTGTACCCTAGTCAATTTTTCAAACTGCATATTTATTGAGTTTCAAGCTCACTTTGACCGAGTATTTAGGAACATACTGTAAAGTTGGTTAAAAACTCTATTCATAATGAAAAAAAACTTTAGCTCAAAGGCCATAGGCTACTAAGCATTAGAGGATAACCTAAACACAAAGGTATGATATTATTTTTCTTGAATTTTGATTTTCTCATTTATGCTTTATGTATTGTAGAGAACAGAAATCATAACAAAATTAAAATACAAACAGGTTCTTATTCATTAAAGTGGTAAATCAATGGTCTAGCCGAGTGAATCTCAACTTTTATGCGTTTGAAGGTACATTCGAATAAAAGCAATTTTGGTGTGAAACGATTGAAGGTGACAGTGAGTGACAGTTATAAAAAAATTACTAACAAAATTTTAAAGAAGATATTTAATAGTATATTGTTTGTGTATTTTTTACATTCTTAAAGTAAAAATGAAAATAAAGACTTTTGTAAAAGTTATTCAAATTTTAAATATTAATTAATTAGTATTCTAATATATATGAAGAAGGCACAGGAAAGGTGTATAGTATTTTAATACGAGAAAGACTTGAGCCTGTTATTTTTGGTTATCTTGTTAAATTTCATTTTTGATTTCACATAAATTTTCTCCTTTTTCGCATTTGTTGTTTGCAAGAGTCGAGAATCTTAATTCACAAATATATTTAGTTTAGGCCTACACATTGATCACTATTTTGTGGCGCTGCATTGAAGGGTTTGTGGCACACCGGTGTGCCGTGACGGTTTGAGAACCACTGGTATAGTGTCTGGTTGTTAAGTTTGTCATAATTATGTGGTATAAACCACTATTGAACGTCATGATTAATAATTACTTCTAAATACATTTTAAGAAAAAATATTATTTTAGATTTCCAATCTTACAATTTTTTTTTTTTTTTTTTAATCCTTGAATCTTGAATATCCTAATTTGAAAAATCTATTCATAGGATTATTTATAGGGGTAATTATTGGCTGCATCAGCGTTTTATCATGACTCTTTTTGAGGAAATGTTTTGACCTATTTTAAGTCAATACAATACATTATACCACTTTTATTTTAATTTTATTTAATTAAAATAAAGTTAATTCTGATTTATAAACGTATAGTAAGTTTTATACAGATTTCACACCAAAACTGTGAAATAATATTTCGAAAATAGTTTTTAGAGAATTTTGTAAAAATAATGGGCCACTATTTTACTTTTGTCAAGAAATCATTATATGAAAGAGAATCTAGTCGATTTTTAAATTATGTTATTTAAAATTTTAAGAAAACTAGATAACATTATTTTAATTCAGTAAAAATAAAGAAAAAACACAAAAAAACACCAAGCTACTAGTAGAATATGAAAACTGGGTGGACTTTATTTAAACTTTAAGTTGGGGAAATATACATTTACTAGAGCTGGGCCGATCAGCTATTTTGCCGATTAGTCCGATGCCGATCATTTGTTGCCGATTAGGCCGATCACCGATGCCGATTATTTTTGTTTTCAATTTTAATAAGTGTATAAAGTTAAATGACCCTTAAAGCAAAAAAAAAGTTACTTTTACTAGTTTTATAATGTCCAATATAGTTTTGTTTTAATAACATTTAAATAGAAAATTTTAAAATGAAAATGTTGTTTAATTATTATTTTATATTGTTATTGTTAGGACAAGTGAACCTGTCATTAAACAAAAACAAATCACAATAATGAACAGCAAATATACCAGTACATGTTAGGAAATTAAAATATGATTTCACATTTATGATTAAATAGGCCTACTGACCCTTTCATTAGACAAAGAAAAATCATAATCAGCAAATTTAAATTTAATTTTAATGATAAAAAATAATCAAGGCACATATATTTTTGCACACAAGGAGAATAGGCCTACATCTATTTTGTTTTTAGATGAAATAGGAATTTTTACATCCAATGTCTATTAAAATATGGCTTCAATATTAAACAAATTTAACGCTCGTAATATTTTTGTGAATTGTGATTTAGATATATCATAACATAGGTTTTTATGATTCTACAAAGCATTCCATCATAATTTAACTACTAAATATTAATATCGTATAGAAATAAGTGGTTTCTTAAAAAAAAGTAGAATAAAAAGCCATCACCATTTTTAAACAGTAATCCGATCTTTTTATTAACAATTTAAATAATCTTAATGAAAAATAACATTGTTTTAACTACATCTAAATAAAAACTACCTTTAGAAAATTGAATGAACGGTGAACGGGTCAAAATGAACGGATCATTGAACTGAACCATATACAATGAATTGTTCATTTAAAAGAACGATTTTGCCCATCTATACTTCAATATGATAAAATAAATAATAAAGAACATAATGTGCAACGAAAGTTATTTTTCGTGTTTTTTTTAAGAAATACTTTAAAACTTATTTTAATTTACTTTTAACTATTAAAGAAAATGTAAAATTAAAATATTAATATATATTAATTAAATTCATATTGAAATATGAGCGAAACAAATTCCCTGCCAGTGGAAAGTTTTGTACTTGCATTAAAAGAAAAACAGTTTCTATTTAAAACAAAATGTGCGCATTTCTGAGATTATTACGTCCGATGTTTCATTTTTTGGGCATCTTTAACAAATCGAAATAAAACAAACACCAATCTGCTAATATTTTATTTTATGATTATTAGATTTGTTACTTGTGAGTATTTTTATTTCTTATAACGTGCATAAATTGGAAAAAGACCTATGGTAAATATATTTATTTTGATATATTTTGTTTGGAATGTTGGATGTGCTGTTTATTTCAAACCTAAGTCGCTAAGAACAAGCTAATTATTCAAAGATCACATACGAGAGAGCAGAGATAAAATATAATTTTTTTAGGACATAAAATATTATTTTTTAGGACTTAAAATATACCCACACATTTTGAATAATCGTCATAAATAATCTGAGATTCAAACACCGATCATCGAAATCGCCGGCTATGCGATAATTGGCCGATGATCGGATTAATAATCGGCATCGGCCCAGTCCCAAAATTTACATTTATATGATGTTGATTTTATTATGAATGCTCATACTTTCTCTTGAAATGGAGTATTTTATAATAACATAAAATGACTAAACAAATAAACCGCTTCAAGTCACTTCAACAGAAAAAATATTTCCATTGTTTTTATTTAAAAAACATCTTAGAGAAAATAAGTATTATTGATAACCACTTTAAAAAAGTTATCAGTTAATTTTAATACTACAATCATTATAACAGGATTCTTTTTGAGAGTTCATTTCTAGTTACTAGTTAAGAGTGTACACTAACGCTGCTCAATAACTTGATTAGAATTAATTACTAAATATATTTTTTTACAAAATGATGTGATTTGATTTCAGACTTTGTTGAATGTTCCTCGACCAAGTGTTGCAGCTACAGGCGTGTCCATCTGTCTCTATTATTTATCTTACTGTGAGGATGCTATGGAAAGAGTGTGTCAACTTTCTCATAGTATTATCTCAGATTTGGTTGAGTAAGTGTTTTGTTATCTTTCTTGAATTAAATTGTTCCATAAAGCTGTATCGGTGTATATGCATATCTATAAAAATCTGCCTACTATTACTGAATATGCAATTAAAATGATTCTGTAAAGTATGATATTAACTGACTTCAAAGTTTCTTAAATTTTTTATTAATAGAAAAAAAACTCTTTTAATATGCCTAAACCTACTTCGGTGGCCGCATGGTCTTAGGCGCTACTCTTGCAATAGAATAGACTATCAATGACAGGGAGATCAAAGTTCAAGTCTGTCGGGTGTATTGAAGGTAGTGTTTCTCAAATTGTTTTCCACTCTCCTTCCATGCAAATGTGGGTACACTTCCTCTTAGTATAATCTTATTAATTTCTAAAACCATTAGCATAATTAGTACAAGAGTATATAATCCCAACGGGTAGTAAGATGCGGTGCTAAATATATATATATTTTTCTTTAGAGGTGTACGAAGTCCACTTTTTCAACTCTAAGCAAACTCTAATCGAATATATAAAATATTCTCGAAGCCTAATCAAAGTTCATATATTTTCTTTTAGTTGTTTTATGTTTGAAAAAATATTATATTGTGGTTATTTAAATTACTTTATGCTCTAAAATTACTTGGAAAATGTTTTATTGTACAATTGTTTGTAATATTTCATGTTGCTCTGACAAATCAAGCTACTATCACAACATGCAATTCAATTTCTTCAGATATATTCATATAAATATTAATTTATAATGTACAAAACAACTCAGAATAGCTGTAATTGAACATTAATCAAGTATTTCAGCTGTAAATATTTTTACTGGCAAAGCTTTGAAGCTAGAATTTGTTTTGAGGACAAGTCGAAGTTTCGAAGTTTTGCACACTCATATATATATTCCTAAACCCTGATTTTTAAAGAAATTCTACTTTTCACTACCAACATTGTTTGAAGGTCACTAACATTTGGGATTCTTAAATTGTCTTATTTTGAGTTATTAAGGTTATAAAGCTTTTCTAAAATGTTATTAAAAGCCTCCAATAATACCTCCTTAAGGAATACTGTATAGCTATTTATCTTTACATCATTACTTAAATGATCTACTGATTTAAATACAATTCCCCCCACCCCACCCCACCCCCTGTTATTTTGGCAACATGAGTTTCCAGTTTTAAATAGCGGACCTATGAAATTCAGACTATGCACGTAAATAAATTAGTTCCAAGAATTGATTACCCTAAGTAACATTATTTAAATTAAAGTTGGGCCAATACTGATCTGGTTATTAAGATCATTAGTCGACTCTGACACAATTGGTTAAGCTGATTAATGATTTAATGTGTGTATCAAACAGGTATTCTGGTGATTCATCACGGTTAAGCTCCATACTAGAGCCTTGACCTTTGTTCTTTGTTTTAGAAGCTTCTAAATAAACCATTATTTCTTACTATTGTGAATTATTAAGTGTTAATGAATTAAACATTTAAAGAGAATAAAAGGGCAAGTCCTACACACTTAATAGAAAGTTCTAGACCTTAAAGTTTACAGTTAAAAACACAGCAAAACACATAATTATGGGAAATTTTTGGGGTTCAAAAGTTCCTTTCTTCAGAAGAAGAGTGTAAAACATTAACTTTACTATATCAGCATGGCTAGAGGTAGATCATGGTCACTTCGATACTATTGGTCCTGTTTCTTGATATATATATATATATTATATATATATATATATATATATATATATATATATATATTTTGCTTGGATTCTGTAGTTGTCTGTTTAAACTTGTGTCTTGACTCTTGGTACATGGATAAAATGTTGTGTTCTTATTATATTTAGTTATTAAATTGTCAGTTGTCTCTATAAGGAAAACCTCTTCGCTTTATGAGGTAATTGCATTATTTTTGGAAGAAGGTACATGCGTTTGGACATGAACAACTACTCGCTTGTCTGTGTGTTCCTGTGGTGAGGCCAATGTATTCAGCAATGCAGTAGTTGCATTGTAGCTGGCATATAAGGTTTTCCGTAGAGCGGTTATGGTGGCCTTTTAAGGGGTATTCCATTTGTGTGAGTCTGCTGTTGAATTAGGTGGAAGTTTGGTGAATTTTGCAGATACTGCATCTCGGTTTGTTGTCAGTAGGAACTTTTGGCCTGATGTTTGTGGCTATGTCGGGCAATTTAGGCTGAACCAGAATGTTGCGGAGATTAGTGGGGGCATTTGAATCTGATTCTTGGAGCGCTGTTGAGAAGATTTTGTCTGATACCTGATGAGGTTAGGATAGTGTAGCCTTTGTTTAGGATAAATCTGAGTTTATCTAGTCCTTCATAATACTCGGTGGTGAGCGGAATGTCATTGGAAGGTTGTTTCTTGATATAGACTCTTGATTATATAGAGCTTGGTTTTGTTGACTGTTTATTTGAATATTGAAGTGTTTGTAAATATGTACGAGTTTTTTTACTTTTATTTGTGCTTTATTTTTTTACATTTTTATCTGATTTATTTGATACATTTTACATATTATATTTTCCTTAATTCACTATATTTCATACAACTATTATTTTAAAATAATAATTTTTAATTGTGGCTTTTTCTCAAATGTGTCCTTACAATGAATTTTAACCTTGGCTATTTTACTTAGTGCTTCATTGCTCTTCTCACTAAGCTACTAACTTTCTTACCCATATTGGTGGTATAAGGTGTCACTTTCCCATTGGTGAGTAGATCGAGGTTCAAATCCTGGTTGTGGGTACTGATGGTAGTTTTTCCTGAATAGTTTTGCATTCGGAGTTTTCTAGCACCACTTTTTTACCACCTTTCCTAGTTATATTTATATGTTCTAATTACATTCATATGTAAGGGATGAGAAAGGTTGAATTTAGAGGAAGTGTACCCACATTTGTATGGAGGAAAATTGGAAACTCATCTTGGATAAAGCCACCCTCATTACACCCGACCGGAATTCAAACCCTGATCTTCATGTCATTGGTAGTCTAGTCCACACAGCCTTAGACCTTGCAGCCACCGAAGCAGGTCTCTCCGTTTATTAGATAGTTGTTAAGTTTAACCAAAATTCTTCCCTCCACACCCCTATCTCATTAATATAAACATGTGAATAGCCTGAACGAGTTGTAACATTTTTATTCAGACCCACATCAGTGACCATGCAGACTAAATTTCAGGCTCATCTGGCCACCTTTGCTGGTGACGGGGGAACTTTGGAGTATTAACCCAACCACATGTATTGAGGGTTAAGTTTCTTAACTGGATTTCTGCTCTACCTCCACACAAACATGGGCACATTTACTCTAAACTCTGCTTATATCATCATTGTACCATTAGTGTTAATACAAGTGAATAGTCTGTATGAATAGAATGTTACAGGGGTGAGTAAAACAGTATACTCATAGTATAAATTTGATGTAAAACTAATTTTTTCTTGAGCAGATACACACTGTGGCTTCTGGAATGTTCTCACGACTCTGGAAGATGCCACGCCACCATGTTCTTTGGTCTTTCCTTCCAATTCCGAGCCATTCTTCAGGAGTTTGATGCGCAAGATGGATTAAGGAAACTCTACAACTTGGTGAGTGTTTCGATACAGCTGTATAAATCTAAGATAGGTCAAAACGTATCTTTTCTTTAATCCTAATCTCAATCCTAAATTATAGATAACATGTAACCATAAGAGGTTATCTTTTCAACATTGGTATGTTTTTTTTTAACTTTAATTCTTTAGTTGCTATAGCAAATATAAATTGTAGTTAAATTTTATACATTTTTATAGATTTGTTTCGAATCCACTATTTTACGAATCCAAAGCTCCAATTTAACTTTGAATCCCAATTCTCGAATTTCGAATCTTGGAAAAAATTTTTGAACATAAGAGGAAATATAAATAAAAGAGAATAATAAAAATTACAAATATTAACTAAATGTTGGTATTCTCTCTTAAAATCCATTAATTATAATTGGGGAGCAGATTCTTAGGTATCAAAAATGTTTAAAACAGGCAGGCAAATAGGGATAAAAAATATGGATTAAGGCACCAGAATTGGCATGTAAGGAAAAAATGTACGCAATAGGCAATGTTATATTAATTTTATCAACTCTAGCCAATTCACATTGCCTTTTTTTTTTAGCGCCACGTCTTACTCCTTGTTTGGGATATACACATATGATGTACTAATTACGCTAATATCTGGATTGAGAGTGGAAAAACAATAAAAAAACACAATTAGTACACTGGACTGAGATTCGAATCTTGATATCCGCGTCATTGACAGTCAATTCTACTACTAGAGTTACACCTTAGGCCATTTGATCACTGAATCGAGTCACATGCTGTTAATCACTAGATAATTATTTTGGATTTTCAGTAGTGAAATGGGTTGTCTTATAGTTATGTTTTTTATAATTTGAAAAGTCGAGTTCAACTTAACACAATGTCAAGGGACAAATTTAAAATTTGTTGTTTCCGAAAAAGTTGAAACTTTTCTTCTGCAATGGCATTCCATTAATTCCTCCTAAGATGTCTGCCACTGATCCCATTTTTCTCTACCCAATTTACGCTCGTTGGAAGCTATTTAATGAGTGTATATTTTCAAACATACTCCAAACAACTTACAATTTCTAAGAAACTGGACTCTCTCTTTCAGCAGAAAATCCATACTTATGTGATAAAGAAAGAGGCTAAGCCAGAATAGGTGCGTTACGGCACTTATTCATAAAATAGGCAATTATAGGTACTATAAAATTAACATGTTTTATACTCGCAATATCATGACAGGAGACTGGGTGAAGGGCATTATAATATCTATTTTAAAGAAAGGAGACAGGAAGAGGGTTACAAATTATAGGGGGTAACGCTGATGTGCCACCATACAAAAATATTTGGAAAAAAAAAAATTAGAAAAGAGAATAATGTATTAAAATTAGGGCTGGGCCAATGCCGATTATTAATCCAATCATCGGCCGATTATCGCATAACCAGCGATTCCGATGATCGGTGTTTGAATCTCCGATTATTTATGCCTATTATTCAAAATGTGTGGGTATATTTTATGTCCTAAAAAAATAATATTTTATCTCTGCTCTCTTGTATGAGATCTTTAAATAATTAGCTTGTTCTTAGCGACTTAGGTTTGAAATAAACAGCACATCCAACATTCCAAACAAAATATATCAAAATAAATATATTTACCATAGGTCTTTTTCCAATTTATGCACGTTATTAGAAATAAAGATACTCACAAGTAACAAATCTAATAATCATAAAATAAAATATTAGCAGATTGGTGTTGTTTTATTTCGATTTGTTAAAGTTGCCCAAAAAATGAAACATCGGACGTAATAATCTCGCACATGCGCACATTTTGTTTAAAATGGAAACCGTTTTTCTTTTAATGCAAGTATAAAACTTTCCACTGGCAGGGAATTTGTTTCGTTCATATTTCAATATAAATTTAATTAATATATATTAATATTTAAATTTTACAGTTTCTTTAATAGTTAAAAGTAAATTAAAATAAGTTTTAAAGTATTTCTTAGAAAAAAACACGAAAAATAACTTTCGTTGCACATTATATTATTTATTATTTATTTTATCATATTGAAGTAGAGATGGGCAAAATCGTTCTTTTAAATGAACGATTCATTGTATCTGGTTCAGTTCAATGATCCGTTCATTTTGACCCGTTCACCGTTCATTCGATTTTCTAAAGGTAGTTTTTATTTAGATGTATTTAATACAATGTTATTTTTCATTAAAATTATTTAAATTGTTAATAAAAAGATTGGATTACTGTTTAAAAATGGTGATGCCTTTTTATTATACTTTTTTTTTTAAAGAAACCACTTATTTCTATACGATATTAATATTTAGTAGTTAAATTATGATGGAATACTTTGTAGAATCACAAAAACCTATGTTATGATATGTCTAAATCACAATTCACAAAAATATTACAATTGTTAAAAATTGTTTAATATTGAAGCCATATTTTAATAGACATTGGATGTAAAAATTCCTATTTCATCTAAAAACAAAATAGATGTAGGCCTATTCTCCTTGTGTGCAAAAATATGTGTGCCTTGATTATTTTTTATCATTAAAATTAAATTTAAATTTGCTGATTATGATTTTTCTTTGTCTAATGAAAGGGTCAGTAGGCCTATTTAATCATAAATGTGAAATCATATTTTAATTATCTAACATGTACCGATATATTTGCTGTTCATTATTGTGATTTGTTTTTGTTTAGTGACAGGTTCACTTGTCCTAACAATAACAATATAAAATAATAATTAAACAACCTTTACATTTTAAAAGTTTCTATTTAAATGTTACTAAAACAAAACTATATTGGACATTATAAAACTGGTAAAAAGTAACTTTTTTTTTTTTTGCTTCAAGGGTCATTTTACTTTATACACTTATTAAAATTGAAAACAAAAATAATCGGCATCGGTGATCGGCCTAATCGGCAACAAATGATCGGCATCGGACCAATCGGCAAAATAGCTGATCGGCCCAGCTCTACTATTTTTTACATTAACATTACAAATAGTATTGGCAAGAGGGCACTCCCTTGCTTCACTCCATTTTTTATTTGGATCCACTCCTTCCTTCCAATCTCCGCCATAATACAACTCATGTTATCCTCATATATGCTTTTCATTCTCATTAAAACTCCTCTTTCCAATTTGGCCTTCTCGATCGCTTTCCAAGCTTTAATTCTATCCACGCTATCACATGCCTTCTCCACATCCATAAATACCATTACCAAGTATTTCCCAAATTCATACCTGATTTCCATCAGCAAATGCTAGAGATGAAGAATATTGTAGACCTCTGTTCCCTAAATCCATGCTGTTCCTCCCTCCACCTTCCTTTAATTTTATTTCTTATTCTCTTTTCTAATAAAATGAATTAGTGCCTCATGGCTTGGAAATGTATAACAAGACAGTGTAGAAACACTGTACAGTGATGTAAAGTGATAGTGAAGGAAGCCAACCTGAAAGGATAGTTAGGTTAGGCCTAGACAGGAACAAATACACTTCACTCTTTATTTCTATGTAAGAAGTGAAGAGATAATTGTGTTTGTTCCTATCTAGGCCTAACCTAACTATCCTTTCAGGTCGGCTTCCTTTACTATCAATTACTTTACATCATTGTATAGTGTTTCTACACTGTCTTTTAATTAGAGCTGGGCCGATCAGCTATTTTGCCGATTAGTCCGATGCCGATCATTTGTTGCCGATTAGGCCGATCACCGATGCCGATTATTTTTGTTTTCAATTTTAATAAGTGTATAAAGTAAAATGACCCTTAAAGCAAAAAAAAAAAAAAAAAAGTTACTTTTACCAGTTTTATAATGTCCAATATAGTTTTGTTTTAGTAAGATTTAAATAGAAACTTTTAAAATGTAAAGGTTGTTTAATTATTATTTTATATTGTTATTGTTAGGACAAGTGAACCTGTCACTAAACAAAAACAAATCACAATAATGAACAGCAAATATATCGGTACATGTTAGATAATTAAAATATGATTTCACATTTATGATTAAATAGGCCTACTGACCCTTTCATTAGACAAAGACAAATCATCATCAGCAAATTTAAATTTAATTTGATGATAAAAAAAATCAAGGCACACATATTTTTGCAAGGAGAATAGGCCTACATCTATTTTGTTTTTAGATGAAATAGGAATTTTTACATCCAACGTCTATTAAAATATGGCTTCAATATTAAACAATTTTTAACAATCGTAATATTTTTGTGAATTGTGATTTAGACATATCATAACATAGGTCTTTGTGATTCTACAAAGCATTCCATCATAATTTAACTACTAAATATTAATATCGTATAGAAATAAGTGGTTTCTTAAAAAAAAAAGTAGAATAAAAAGGCATCACCATTTTTAAACAGTAATCCGATCTTTTTATTAACAATTTAAATAATCTTAATGAAAAATAACATTGTATTAACTACATTTAAATAAAAACTACCTTTATAAAATCGAATGATCAGTGAACGGGTCAAAATGAACGGATCATTGAACTTAACCAGATACAATGAATCGTTCATTAAAAATAACGATTTTGCCCCACTCTACTTCAATATGATAAAATAAATAATAAATAACATAATGTGCAATGAAAGTTATTTTTCGTGTTTTTTTCTAAGAAATACTTTAAAACTTATTTTAATTTACTTTTAACTATTAAAGAAACTGTAAAATTTAATTATTAATATATATTAATTAAATTCATATTGAAATATGAACGAAACAAATTCCCTGCCAGTGGAAAGTTTTGTACTTGCATTAAAAGAAAAACGGTTTCCATTTAAAACAAAATGTGCGCACGTGCGAGATTATTACGTCCGATGTTTCATTTTTTGGGCATCTTCAACAAATCGAAATAAAACAACAGCAATCTGCTAATATTTTATTTTATGATTATTAGATTTGTTACTTGTGAGTATTTTTATTTCTAATAACGTGCATAAATTGGAAAAAGACCTATGGTAAATATATTTATTTTGATATATTTTGTTTGGAATGTTGGATGTGCTGTTTATTTCAAACCTAAGTCGCTAAGAACAAGCTAATTATTCAAAGATCACATACAAGAGAGCAGAGATAGAGATAAAATATTATTTTTTAGGACATAATTTTTTTTTTTTTTTAGGACTTAAAATATACCCACACATTTTGAATAATCGGCATAAATAATCGGAGATTCAAACACCGATCATTGTAATCGCCGGTTATGCGATAATCAGCCGATGATCGGATTAATAATCGGCATCGGCCCAGCCCTAAAAAATAGTCATGAATGAAATGGCAGGAAAACTCTGGGAGGAAAGAATGAAAGTCATGATGTTTGTTATTGACTTGATAATAACAGTCACATAAATGTCAAAGGCCTATCCTGAGAATCATTACTATTGGAAAGTGAATTTTATCAGCACTTCCACCCGTGTTCATTGAAACAAGGAATGGGGTGAGGATTGCACAATATTTCTACCAATATTTTAATTACGGGATTAAGTACTTTGTTTTAACTGTTTCTGCCAAAATACATGCATTTGATGTTCATATCCACCATAAGTAATAAATTCAATAGCATTAAACTTTGTGTTTCAAAATGATCATGTCCCATTGAAACGTGAATTAAGCTATGGGAGGTTGTTCTAGATGTGCACACTACCTATTTTGTCGGTGGAGTATGAAGCCACACTGAACGATGATGAGGAATCATCAGCGCGGCAAATTGTCCGCCATGTTTGTGTTGCCTTGAAGCGTTATCTGGAGTCCCACCTCTGTGTGAAGGCAGAACAGCTTCGTCGGACGCAGTTCAGAGAGACTGGTGGACACATGGAGCGTTCGGCTCCTCCTATCAAGGTATGTTAATGTTTAGTAGTCTCTATAGTCATGATCAAATCTGCACGGCTACTCAAAGATTGTGGGTAACCTAAATCATGAGATCCAAAAAAATTGGTGGCCGGGGAGATTATTTTTTTAACAGTCATCACTTCTGATCATTAACGAAACTTGTCTTAAGAATTTTCTGCTTGGAATAAGCATTTGAGTGAAGAAAGACATTTTTGTTAAGTAGTTTATATTCTCAACAATAACAATACCGACATCATCAACAACAACAACAATAACAATAACGGCTGGACACAGAAATCAATCAAAAAGAGGGGGGGGGGGGGGGGGGTGCAGGTGTAATTTTTAAATTTTCATAATATAGATGAGAGTAAATCCTCACTAAAACAAATATAATAGCTTTGGGTTCTAGCAGTTACTGCTAACTCATCACTATTAATCTTCTTGGGGTAAACAGTCTTCTTCTTTGTTCTTTAGCAAACTTGGGGGCTGGTATGGGGAGGGGTTATTTTACCACTTGTAGAGAGACAAACAAGTTGAGGAAGCTCTTGATTTATTCCGGTCAGGATATCAACAGTTATTGGTTAGGTTCAGGAAGGGAAAGAGCTTGAAAGATTTAGGGAAGGACAGAGAGATATTTTACTATCTTTTGGGGTGTGGAAATGAGTGGAAAAAAAGGGGAGGGGGGTAAGGAAGCTTGCCAGGGTCATCCATTTATGAGGGCTCAGCATGTGTCTTGTTGGCGAGCCAGACATGGAATAAAGTGTAAGGGGTGTCAAACCTAGAAAGAACATTTAATGAAAAGTAACTTTCAAGAGGTTTCAAACATAGATACTATTTTGTAATTTCATACTTAGAGCACAAGATTTAAAAGTCTTACCATATTAATTTATAAATCAATATATTTTTTAGCTAAAATTATTTTAAAGTGTAATTTTAAAATTTTTCATCTCAAATCCAGATATTTCGACTCATTTCCCACCCCGTTCCGAAATAAAAAAGTAGTTCCCGGCCATCCCTAGTTATCATCATCATCATCATCATCATCATCATCATCATCATCATCATCATCATCATCGAGGAGCCCCTCCAGCTTGTTGGGTAGAGTGTCTGCAAACAAACTCTAGCCAACGCTGTCTGTCCAGGAACAGTTCTCCTCTCCAGCTCTCTCCTTTCTTCTCTACATCTTCCTTTATCTAGTCCACTCACCTCCTTCTGGGCCATCCAACTGGTCTCCTGCCTCTACCTAACTTTCCCTGTATACACGTCGTGTTCTTGTGCCTTCCATTCTTTTCACATGGTCAAACCATCCGAGTCTTGATGACCTTGCACCTCTTCTCCATTGAGTCCTTCATTCCTAACTCCCCTCTCACGCCCTCGTTAGTGTCTTCTGCAAGGCGCTTCTTAAAATTTTAATATCACATGCTTGCAGCTTACTCAGCTCTTTCTACTTTCTTACTCTTCAAGTTTCTAAACTGTGTGTAAGAATGGGGACATACATAGACTCATTATGGCTCTTCCTGGCACCTTCTTGGCCTCACTGTTGAATACTTCCTGCCATCCCAGCTGTACCTCGTGACTTTATGGTTCTCCGGTTTTTTTGAACCAGGGGTTCTTTATACTAAGTTTGTTCCTGACACAAAACTCAACTACCCTCTCTCCTTCCATGTTTCTCCTTCCATTTCCAATCGTTTTCCACCTCGGTCTGAGTATTAGTCGCCTATTATCATGACGCTATCTTCTTGGATGTTGTCCTCTAGTTCTTGTAGGAAATTTAATTTTCTCTTCGTCCCTACAACCTTGCTGAGGCACACATACTTGCAAAATGGCTACTGCCTCCTTTTTGATACATATTATGTTTGCTTTTATAATTCTATCACTGACAAAGTAACATCTGTAATAAAATCCAAAACTTTGTGGATAACTAACCCAACTCCATTCTTTGCCTCCTTATTACCACACCACTATAGTTTATATCCATTTCTTAGCTGATTATGTCCTTTCCATTTGGTTTCATTTAGACCTAGTATTTCTTAACCTTCTTGTAGTTGGGTGATCTTCTGACTCCGGAGAGTCGTCGTGTTTCCCAGGAGTATCGAAAGTGTGGTCTAAATTTGGTTGACTTTTCTGAGGCTCGTTCTATTATTGAAACCAATTTAGTGTTTGCTAGCTTGTTAGGCCTAATACCGAGGAAGATTTTCTTTTGGGGTTTACTCACTTAGCCTTTGGCATATTGATGTAGCAAGACAGCAGGCCCCTTTCCGGGAATCTGGAAGGCTGCCCTTAACAATGGGAATAGCGTCTGGTTGGCACCCTTTTGGGGGTACAGATGCTACCTGATAGAATCCAATGGCATTTCCTCCATTACAGGACAATCACCTTCCTAAAGGAGCTCATCCACCAGAAGCCATTGGCCCTCTTAGGGTGTCAGGTTATATACTGCTGCCCAACACGCAGTGTTGAGCCCCCGGCTGTACAGTATACTCCATCTTCCTTTTGTAAATTGCTTGCCTTAGTTGTTTAAAAACCACACAAATCATATAATGTGTACTTGACTATAAAATTATTTAGCCATTGGGCCACCTCATTTTTATACATAATGTGTACTTTCTGATTCAACTTATTATATCATTATCCATCTTGCAAACTAACTTAACTCTAGAACACAATACCTGGTCCCCTGGCCATTAATTCATCTCTATAAAACCAGAGGCCCTAATCTCACCATGAATTATCAACTTTTCGACTGTACCCAGAATCAAACCTGGGACCTTGAGATCCATAGACAGCTGCACTGCTAACTGAACAAAGGGGTTGTATATATATATTGTGAATAGTTATGAATGATGTGTTTGTAAATGTTTCAGATGAAGTGCAGTTTTGAAGAAGTACAAGAAAATATCCACACAGTGATGGACCTCATGCCATTCCGCTCGCACTGGGAACCTGTCGATGAACTGTTCAGGCTAGGAGGAGTGTCGTTATTGCTTCAAATTGTTGCCTTCGCTTACGAGTGGAACTACTCTGGAAGGTCTGTAAACTATTGTGAAGGTGTGAGCAGAGCAATTGCAAGGCTATGGAAGGTTTGACTCCACTTGCATTGGTGAAGGGATCATAAACCCCACCCAAGCTTAAAATTGAATTTTTACTGAGAACCGACTTGCTGACTTGCAAACTTAACAAAATTGTATGTAATGTAAGATTATAGAGGCAAGTGAAATATTCAAAAGTGATGATTATCAAAGAGAATGTATTTCAACTATTTTCTAAATATTTAATTTTAGCTTACAAAAAACATTAATAATCACTAAAATTCCTCATTTAATAAAACACAGTAAAGTATTGCGATTATTATATTTTTATTTGTGATATAAAATTATTTTACCATCTCTATGTAGCATAAATAATATACAACTCAATAACTCAATAATATTCTTATTATATTTACTGTTTATTAAAATTAGAAATACTACATTATGGTAAATAAATCTTTGAAATTCTATTTTAAGAAATAATAAAATTTGCTATAAAAATGGAGGCACCGAAATCTTGCTAGGCATGTTTTTACGAACTTTTATTCAGAACATTAAAATTATTATTAAAATATAGAAAAGACCATTGTAGTATTTTTGAAGTAACAATACATTTGCAAAATAAAACAAAATAAAATCTTTTTGAAGTAATTATACATTTGCAAAATAAAACAAATAAAATCTTTCCTGAAATCTACCATTTAGCTATTTAAATGCGAATTATTGTCAATTTTGTTGATTTAACTGCGAATTAACACCAACTTTGTTGTTGCTTATTTTTATCCTGAAATAGCCTTAAAAATAAAGAATAATGACGATCCTCATACAAATTTTTTGTTCCCCTAAATCCAAGATTATTAGTGAGAGAAGGGTTTGAACTGGCTACCTTCAGAGCCACATTGTCTACAAAGACAAATATTTAAAGAAGAAGAAAATGACACCATAGTTAAGAGAGATTTAGATATTTTTATCTTCATGTCTTTGGTCTTCCATCTTATGTCACTATCAAATTATGTTATTTTCGAGTGTATTGATTAAGTGTTATTATATGGAAAATAATTTAATAGTGAGTGAAAATTAAAAATACCTAATGTTTAACGTATTTTGGAAATAAAGCTCGAATATTCAAAAGATGGCTTTTACATATATGATAAAGTAAAAAAAAAAAAAATGTGTGGATTGTGAAACACTTGCGTGGACTGAATTAGAAATTTGGAAATAATTCTTTCCCTTTACTTTGATGATGAACTGTATGCGTGATGATAAAAATTTATAAGTATTTTTCCGGGTAAAAATAATTTGGTACAAGCGAGGTTGTGTCTATCGTGTATGCATGGTCTATATTGTGTTTAAGGCATATAATTTAAAAATATTATTAACTAGTTTGTAATAAGTAGACCTTCATTATTAATATTGTAATTAAATAGTAATAAAATATTTTATAAGGTTTTTTTTTAAATTGTTGTCATTTAAATACTTGTATTTATATTAGGCCAGCAATAGTCAAAAACATACAACTTTTAGCTGTAATTTTTCTTTTCAGAGCAATATATATTAAAATTGATTAGTTATAAATCTCGGCCCCCGCTCCCACCCCTAATGATTTTTTTTTTGTTGACATTAGATATAAAAATACAAGCTTATTTAATGAAATACTTTAACTTTATTTACCCCAAATCAGGATCTAACCTTTTATTTAGTGATCTTTTTTTTTAGCAAACTCTTTATTTAACGAAATCTAATCTTTAATTTACCACAAATCAGGGTCTCTATTAATAGCATTAAAAAAAATCTCAACCATATTAGTGAAAAAAAATCACAACTATTTTCCTCCTGTTATAAATGTATTAAATACAATCCTTTGTAAATTCTTTCTATCAGATATGCTTACTATTTTTAGTATTTTTAGTAAGCAAGTAAATAAAATAAAATTATAGGTGAACGATAATCTCACTTTATATTACATTATGCAAACCAAGGACTAAATTTAAAAACTGTGTATGGTGCTGACACTTTCAACAATCACTAAAACAACAGAGCTATTACAAATGGCATTCAATATATTGATATTTTGGTCAGAACAGAAATATATAATTTATGTATTATCATCATCCTCATCCTCATCAGCCCCCAACCCCACCAATTCACTACCATCCATTCATCATCATCATCATCCATCACATTCATCACCCTCCATCATCATCATCATCATCATCATCATCCATCACATCCATCATCCTCTGTCATCATCATCATCATCATCACCATCACCCGACACCCCACCCCCACCAATCCACCACCATAATTATTGATCATCATCATCATCATAATAATAATAATCCATCATCATTATCATAAATAATCATCAGTTTCCAAGCTGTGGCTCGATCAATTTTGTAAAATGCCTCCATCTTCCTTTGTGCTTTCACCATTTTCTTTTCCCTCCTTTTTTCACATTCCTCCTATCTCTTGTTCTCCCTTGTGATCTTTTCCTCATATATTTAAGCCCCATCATTCGCCTTATATGTTAATACCATATCACACTTGCTTATTCTACTAGAGCATGTACAAGTACGTCAATTACTGCCAAAACATCTTCACTCCCCTTGTATTGTGTTTTAGGGCAGAAACTGTGAGGAGCGCCCTTGATGTACTGGCCATCTGCAGCGTCATGCCTCAGGTTCAACAGCTGCTTTGTGAGAGGGTGGAGCTGCCAGACGACTCTGTCACTGTCGGCATCAATATCATTCTGGGGGCTGCTGAAGGAGAGATAGTAGCTGATGCTGATGTACAGAGGTCGGCCCTCATGGTGCTCATCAACTGTGTCTGTGCACCCATCTTAAGGGTCAGTCGTTAGTTTTCTGATCTCCTAATATCCTGGATTGTCTTAGGGATGGAAGGATTTGACATTCCACACAGTTAATGATTTTTCTCAAATCTAGGGGTATGAGAAGCTTTGAAACTTCGTTGGCTTCAAAAACCACCACCAAGTCTAACCATTAGTGCATAATTTAATTAAAGGTTTTCATATGTTTTTTAATACTTGTGTTTGCAGGTGGGTGGCACTGTTGGCAGGTTTTCTGTGGCAGGCACATCTAAGAAAAAAACAAGTTATCGGAGCAGTGAAGAGCTTATCTCAAAAATGTGGGAAAGTGTGAGATCTAATAACGGCATAATGGTACGCAACATTACTGAAGTACTATTTATAGCTTTAAAATGTTGGCTTGACTGAGCCACATACGAATATAGAATGCATCTTTTGGACAAATACATCCATAATGTTTTAGGTTGAAAAACATAATCATTGGCTTTATTCAACGGACTAGTAAGTAACAACTAGCAATGTTGATGTTGTCATGGAATTATGAACAAGAGGAGCTTTATACAAAATCAATTTTGGTAAAACTGGAGGTTAACTTAAAGTTACAGTTATCAACATTCTAGTCAGCCTAACATTCATTTTGATAGGAGAACTTGCTTTTGTTTAGTTTCAATTAAGTTTAACCCTAAAAATTAAAAACTTGATACCAGTGGTGTATTCTGAGAAAATTAATAGGTATGCTTTATTCTAAAAGTTGCAGAGGGAATTTGGGGGCCGAGGACCCTTAAGAACCGTTGTCCAAGAATGTCAAGGGATTATTCTTCGGGAAATATTTGAAAACATGTTACTCTAGAACAGTGGTTCTTGAACATTTATGATTTCCCCTTAACCGTATGCTATCTTAGGAATTTTGCGCCCCCCCCTACTACTATATTCTCTCTTTTTGATTTATCCATAATGATGATTACCATCCACTCAAAATGTAATAAAAGTAACTCCATGGTGTCAGCTCGCATTCAGGCTATACCTACCGAGTGTCTACCAAACTGTTTAGCGTATTAGTGCCAACTCTTGCGGATAGAGGGTGTAAAAGTGTAATCACAACGCCGCCTCCAGCCATTAAACTCGGCTTTCTATACCGGAGCCACTACTTCTTTATTCGAGTAACTCCTCATTTATCCACACGAGGATGGGTTGACCCCGTTCCAGACCCACTGCTTCCCAGATAATTTGGAAGGACTTATCAGAAAATCTGGAAGCGCTGGGAATCGAACCCGGGATCTTTGGGTCCGTAACCAGAACCTCTGACCACTAGACTACAAAGTCGGTCCTCAAATTGTAATGAAACATCAAAACACAACACACCGCAGATCATCGCAATATCTCCACAATTAGAAATTTAAGGTAATATTAATGTTGGGGCTAAGAGTGGTATGGGAACATTTCTGAATGCATAAGACGGACAGACCCTATTCACTTAACCTAGTGTAATTAAAAGCACATGGTTAGCATTACACAATGCAAAAAAAAATCATAGAGTAAAATGAAGTGGTACATGGATCAAGCATCTCTTTCTTTTGTATGTATATTCATTTTTGATTGTAACCATGTCAAAATGATGTACACATACATTTTTGTTATTAGGTTCTCCTACAATTAATGATGATGAAAACGCCAATAACAGATGCCGACTCCATACGCGCATTGGCATGCAGAGCATTGGCGGGCCTGAGTAGAAGTGAGACAGTACGTCAAATCGTCAGCAAGCTTCCTTTGTTTACAAATGGGCAGTTGCAAAGTAGGCATAAAGATAGTTAAAATGTCAAAATAGGTTTAGATTAAGGTGTTAAGATGATTTTTCATGTCCCTTGTGTGTTTGCTTGGTAAGCCTATGCATCTGAAGGGGGATGGAATACATAATAAATAAATTACTTAGATCCAACTCTTTTTTTATATCGAAGTTATAGAATAACTTTTCATTTAAAATAAAAAGTATATACCATCTTTTACCCAGGAATCAAATTTTGGAATCCTAAAGAATATTCAAGACTTGATTAAAAAAAATAAAAAAAATGGATCAAAGCTTTAAAGAAAATTGTAATTATTTATTTCAAATTTTGAATCTGAATTTATCTCATATCTATTACACTGATAATTGGTGGTTTAACCCTACATCAGCAAAATCATCCAGACCCCAGACCATTGATTTACCACCAACCATGTTTTCTACCATTTTTAATACCAATTTGGGTTGTATGTGTATATTAAATATGCCTACATGCTAGAGACGAGGAAGGTAGAATGTATGCATGGTTTCAAACAACTTTTTTTTTGGGGGGGTAAGGGGGGGACAGTTTGATTATTCATTATTAGAATATATTTATATGACCAGGATCTGTGTTTCTTAAATAATTTTTAAAAATTTTTTTAAACCCTGTAAACAAAGTTATTGAAATTTTTCCATTAAAATATTTCTTTACATGGAAAACCTCTTTTCACTTTTTGAGGTATTTAGTTATGTACAAGGGGTGTATAAATATTTGAAACTTACACATGGGTTTGAAACAAATATCAGCTTCGAGTTGGCTTCAAAAAATTTCTGGCTTCAACAATTGCGCGTCTTCCCCACTAATGGTCATTGCCATTCTAAGCTTTTATGTACAGTACAAGACAATATTTATATGAAAAAATTCTGACGTAATTGAATTGTAAGTTGAGAATTGCTAGATTTATCAAAATAAAACTAAATATTACAAACATTTGTGTAATAAAACACTTTTCAAGTAATTTCAGTATAAAAAGCTATTTAAATAACCAAAAGATAATATTTTTCAAGCATAAAACAATTAACAAAAAAAAAATATTCAAACTTTGATTTGGCTTTGAGAATATTTCATATTTGATTTGAGTTCTCTTCAAATTGAAAAAGTGGACTTCCCTTTTATATATATTTGAAAAAAAGTATATCATTTACCTTATGAGATCAGCACAAATTTAATGTTCGGGGAGTATTATTAATTTATTGAAAGGCATATCCATATTTTTAAATACATATTTAGATTTGTCTTAGTTCAATACATAAATTATTAAACTCTTATGATTTATATATGTACAGTTTAAAATATAGTTATGGTTTTAAATTAGGTTAGGTGGTTTGAAAAGGAAGCCACTAGTTCTCTGTAAAAGAGAAATCTTACGTTGGCTTTGGCAATGGGCATGCTTTGAGGATAAATGTGGATCGAGTGACAAAACAAATATATGAAGGTAGAGTGTGTGGATCAAAAGGGAGTGGTAGGCCATGTAAGACGTGGTTAAATGTTGTAGAGGAATGTGTGAAAAAGAGAAACATGAGAGTTTTAAGAATAAAATAGCATTTATGACTCGGTTTGTGAATGATGTTGAAGTGAAGGGAGTATGCAAGGATAGGGAAGTGTGGAGAAAGTTAGTGAGGATGGATCAAGTACGGAGTTTTTTTAAAACTATATGCATCAGTTTTTTTGCCTACTCCGTAAGGGAGCAGCATGATTAGGTATGCATGTATTAAATTAGGGCTGGGCCAATGCCAATAAACAGATCATAGGTTTATTATGGTATTATGGTTTAAGTTAATCTGCATTTGGCTATCTGAGCTGTTTATGCTGTTCTTTTGACCTTTGCTTTAACTAAAGCTGGGTGGGTAGCCCATATATTTCAGTCGGGTGTGGGTAGGTTGGGTAATTTTCACAAGGACCTCCGTTTATATTGCATTAGAATTAGTTGAAGGATTTTAAGACATTGGTTGTATTAAATTAATCATTGAAAGAGGATAGAACTTAGAAGGGGTAAGTCCACACACTTACCATACAATTGTAGGCCTCATAAAGTTTACAATATTTTAAAACACAATAAAACACATAATTATAACATTTCCAAGGTACATCAGTCCTCTTTTTCAGCTGAAGAGAGTAAAACACAGACTGGGCTATGGCATTAATAAAATTAATAATAATAATAATACTTAGCACCGCGTCTTACTACCCGTTCGGGTTATACGCTTAAGTACTAATTACACTAATGGATTAGGAATTGGGAGGGTTGAATTTAGAGGAAGCGAACCCGCATTTGCGTGGAGGGAGAGTGGAAAACCATTTAGGAAAAACCACCCCCAGTTCACCCGACCGAGATTCGAACCTCGATCTCCCCGTCCTTGGCGGTCGAGCTCAACACGACTAGCGCATTAGCCAACTACGCCACCAAGGCGGGTTTAATAAAATTGATGTAGTACGTGTCTATTGATCCAAATAGATACGGTGCCACGAAGGTGTATTTTTTGCATATTTAAAAGCCACTTTTGTCATTATTTTGTACTAAAAACACGTTTTCCAGACTTATATATGTTCAAAAATAAATAATACCATTAATTGTTTGTAGTGTAGTTATTTTATTTATGATGCTCATTTATGTTGACTGTGAACTAGATGGGGGGGAAGGGTGTCCCAAAAAGTTGTTGAAAAGCATTTATACTGTGGGGCTATTAATTGGGAATTTTGAGTATCTTCCATCTGATTAAGCTTCATGCTGATTTTTTAGATGCCTTTTTAAGACTTTTTAGGTCAGAAGATCTGCAGTGAAGGCTTATGACAAGGCTGCTTGGGGTGCATCTCTCGGGGTTGAATGGGTGGCAGCTATCAATATGTACGGTAGATATTGTCTGTGGGTTCTAGATGTACTGAAGTTTTAATTAGGCCATTTAATAATCAGGGGTGTGCGAATATTCAAAACTTGGAATAGTTTCGAATAGTAAATGGCCGAATATTTGATACGATCCGGCGAATATAAAGGCCGAATAGTTTTTGTGAGAGAGACAAATACATACAATTTCAGGACTAATGTTGATACCAAGGGATGTCAAACTAAACCAAACTTATGTCACCTAACTACTTAACTCACCCCCCCCCCCCCCAGGCTGTACACAATATCTCGTTTAATATTTCTACAAAGATGTGTTTTTGTTTTGTTGATTTAGTGCTGATGCGAGATCCAATTCTCCAAGATAAGAGGCAGGAGCATGTCATTTTCCAGAAACATGCTCTTGAACTCATGGAGAGAGTTTCTGGGAAGTCCAAGCCAATGGGGAATGAGATTGAAGTGTCCTTGTCTAACATCCATAGAGTAAGTGTGAAGGCCAATAATGAGATGCTGGGTTGATTGGAACTAGACTGAAATTAGTAAAGTTTTGAATATTAAAACTGTGCAAATCTTGAAATATATATTATATGAGGTTTCAAAACTACTCTAAATTCTATATTAAAAAAAAATATTTCTCTGTATTTTTTAAGTCTAAATATTAGAGATGGGTCTAATCCACTATTTCTCGAATCCGAATCTTTAATCTGAATCTACATTTTATTTTCGAATCTTGAATCTTGAATTCGAATCCTAGCAAATTGTTAGAAATTTTAATGATTTACAAATAGACCTACATTACACAATATAGGCCTAAACTGTAAATTGAGATTTATTTCAATCATGCTTTCAATTTTAATCGACCCCAACCACCCCTCGCAAGATACTGGTTAAAATCCAGCCAAATTAAACAATCTGGACTCATATTATTGCTTAAAAATCAAATCAATCAAAATTTGAGTGTCTTTTAGTTAATTTTAAAAGTGTTGTTATAATGAGTTAAGTTTCTAAAAAAAAATGTGAAATAAACAAATTAGGCCTAGTTAACCTTTGATCAACTTTAATCATCATTGAAGGTTTATAATTGATTTTAATAAGAAAGCAAAAAAAAAAAAAAACAGATATTTTTAATAAAGACTAAAACAACATGCTTAACAATTAAACATACATTGGAAATAGTGAATTCAATAATGTCTAAATATGTTTTATTATTATTTTCTTATATATCTATTATCTATTTTCTCGTAGAAAACAAGAAATATATTCGATTCTTGCGATATATTGATTTCTGAGAATACATTTTATTTAAAACATGAACATACTTTCGACTCCAATATGTTAATTCTCATTTTATAAGGCAGGACTACGTTTGAATATTTTTACAATTACTTCAATAACATATTTAAAAATGTAATAAATTCTTAGTTAAAAGCGCCTACTAAGTGATCAGCTTACCTGTATCGATTTTAAACAAATAATCGATATAAAATACGTAGGCCGGTAGACATAAATAAACAGTTTTATCGATGTCTTCACTGTTGAAAATATTTACTTTTCATGAAACCGAACAAAATATCTGGCTTAAGGTTCATATGCAATAAATTTTTTTTTTGCATAGCTGTAGATATAATTAAAACCAGTTGGATAGTAAGAATAATTAACAGTATCTTTATTTTAATCATCACTCTCGAAAGTAAACATAATATATGCCATGGCGGCCAACTTTGTAGGCCTAACTAAGTCATTTTTTAATTCAAAATATTATGCTTTGTTTATGAGGTGAAAGATTCGACCATTGAATCCAGTAAAACACCGAATCCTCGAATCTCGAATACTTGTCAGGATTCGGTGGATTCAAGGATTCGAAGATTCGAGTGGGCCATCTCTACTAAATATATTATGCCACAATGTCTGAAAATTGGATGCACTATTTTTCCAAACACAGCATCCATGGTACATATAATTACACCCTTAGACAATACTTTGTGAATACTCGAAAATCTTAACATTCTCGAATATAATTTTATGAATTTTCCATACTTGAACTTTGAATATTCATTTCTGAAATTTAAAATTATTTACACATTTCAGAATACCTAAACGAAGATAATGATTTATTCAATTTTATCACACATTTTTATACACTAAACAATTATTAGTTGAAGTGATACATGTTAATTTCAATTATTTTAAATACTCACATTACTTTATTTGAACCGGTTGTGGTTTTAACCTTTAGAAGTTTACTTTATGTTTTGGTGTGGAACTATTATACTTTTTAGAAACTAACAAATCATTTTAACTCCTAGTGAAGTTATTCTGTCACGAAATATATAATTAGCATAGTTTCTAATATTCAAGATGTCTTGTGAAGTGTGGGACAGCTTTAACATTTCCCAGACAGATGCAAACTTTGTTAAATGCAAGTTAATTGCATTTGAAAAACTTTTTAAATGTTAGGCCTCTGGGTGAAGGATAACTTTGTAGAACTTTGTGGGCCAATTAAATCTTAATAAATTTTACAAAAATTAATAGCTGCCTAGTTAGTTAGATATATATATCACTGTAGGCCATTTATTTTCAATTGTATAGTAAATTAAATTGTTAAAATAGTTTCAAAATTGGCTAACTAGTCTTAAGTGAATATTGAACTAAAACAATAAATAGCTTTCTTTATTTAACAGTCACTTCTTATAGTCAAACAATACATGTTTTAACTCTACCATTTTATTTATGTCCATTTGTTTGTTTTTAAAAAAATTTTTTTTCAATTTGTTGACTTTTATTAAAACATGGGTTTTAGAAGATTTAAGGATTCAAATTCAGATTCGAGATTCAAAAGAAATTTTTGGATTTGGATTCGAGAAATATAGGATTCGATCCATCCCTACTTTTTGGAAAAACATTTTTCGTTTATTGAGGTAATTTGTAATATATATTTGTAAGAAGTTACAGGAAAGGTGAATATAAAACATATAAAAGGTAACAAACACAATATGGCTGTTACAATGAAAAGAAGAACTCAGTTGCTCTCATTACATTGCTATCACTGGACAAAGAGTTATCAACTGTTAAATAAAATATTTTCACTTAACGATACTCTTACATAAAAGTCAATTGAATCATAACAGTCCATTATTTATTTATTTTAGTTATTTTTTTGTTACAGGCAAATGTAGTGGCACAAACACGAATACAGTTCAATGATAAAGAGTTAAATCAACTGATTCACACCCACCTCATATCCAGGGGACTAGTAGACGCAGCGTCGGCACTCATGAAGGAAGCAGCCATCCCTCCGACCCCACTGAAACAAGGGACTAGTTCCAACTTCCCTCCACATTCTTACCGGGTAAGTACCACATAGGGAACAGTTAATTTAGTTTGTCTATATTTATCATCATGTTTGAACATTGAAATCCAATCATTTTAAAATTTCTTTATATATTATTATATAAACAGCATTAAAGAGGATGAAATAAGGAAAAGCACCAGGTGGGGACTAACGCTGGAAATAATAAGAGCACCAGGTAGGGACTAACGCTGGAAATAATAAGAGCACCAGGTAGGGACTAACGCTGGAAATAATAAGAGCACCAGGTAGGGACTAACGCTGGAAATAATAAGAGCACCAGGTAGGGACTAACGCTGGAAATAATAAGAGCGCCAGCTAGGGACTAACGCTGGAAATAATAAGAGTGCCAGGTAGGGACTAACACTGGAAATAATAAGAGCGCCAGGTAGGGACTAACACTGGAAATGATAAGAGCACTAGGTAGGGACTAACGCTGGAAATAATAAGAGCGCCAGGTAGGGACTAACACTGGAAATGATAAGAGCTGCAGGTGAAGTGGCAATACAATAGTTATAGAGGGTGCTGAGAGTGGTTTGAGAGGAGGACAAGGTATCGGAAGACTGGAAAAAGGGAGTTATAAAACCTATTTTCAAGAAAGGAGGCAGAAAGAGGTGTACAAATTAGTTTTTGATGACCTTGCTCATTGATAAAAGGAAGGGGGTGTTATGTAGACTAGTCTCCACTCGTCTGTCAACCAGTCAGGCACAGCTATACATTATGATAAGCTAAAAGAGATTGAGGGCGGTATGCAAGAATGTATAGTGAATTATTAGTGGATCAATAGTGTGGTCCTGAGCACACTATCAGTCCATGTTTTAACCTACCATGATGCAAGAAAACCTACACTAGTGTCAACAAAGCATCCATCTAGTCAAGTTCTTGCATACGGCCCTGAATGCCGGAGTTTCTTCTTGCTTGTCGTCCAGAAAATGAATGAGGATTGAGAAATAGTGTCATTTATTCCACCTAAATAGACCACCCTAGTAAACATTTAATCTCAGCTTGGACCATGAGTGAAGATAGCAAAAAAATTGTTTTTTTCGATACCAATTCGATACCGAAGTGTGAATTAAAAAGTATCGAGTAAAAAAAAATACTAGTATCGAAAGAAAATAGCGATATTTGTAAAGTATCATTACTTTTTTCACATTCCTATGCATCACAAGTTAATGTCATCATAACAAAAATTATATATATGAAATAAAGTACATTGAGCAAAAAACAATTTGTAATAAATAAAATGATAGAATATTAGGAAAATAATAGATCACAAATAAAGGTGTCATTTAGAATAGATAAATCATTTGACTACACTAGTAAAAATTGTGAAGGTCATAATATTAATTATTTTTCTATCTGACACTTTAGCTCAGTCGGTAGCTTGTCTCTCCACTGAGCTATAATAGTCCCGGTTTTGTATCCCGGCATGGCCGAAAAATTGATCATTGGTAAAATGTGGGTTTACCCTTTCACAGTGATAAATTAACAGCCGGGGAATGGATGTTGTGCTTGTCCTAATCTCAAGTTAGATTATAAGGCATATGAAGCTACGACAGGCCTAGCTAGCCGGTAATGAAAAATGCAAGGATTGAATAAAAAATTTACCCAGACCACATGCTGGATAAAGTAATGGATGTAAAGTAAATTATATTAAATATCTATTCAAGATTTATAAGCAGTTTGGGTCATTTTATTTCTTTATGAGACTCAAAAATATATATACATGTAATTTATCCTATAAGGTATTCGTTTTTGATTTAAGTAAAAATGAAATGAATTTTTTTTATTCAAAACTTCATTAATAATAGTGTGATTTTGATTTACATTAGCAAGCAAATATTGTGGTTGTGTTCAATCCAAAGTTAAAATGCTGTATTCACACATGCGTACACTAAAGATGTGTTATTTTAATGTCTTGTGTGTTTGTAATGTGTGATGAAGCCGAGGGTGTCTGGCCACACTCCTGGTACTTCCCACTACTACCACCATCGCTCCCTCATCACCCACAGCTCACCCATAGCTTCGTCCTCTGCGCCGCAGGCCACCACTAGGTTCACCATCTCGCCAGCTGTCACCCCCACTCAACATGGACTGTCTCCCACGCAGCCCATTCGCTTCAACCTCGCAAGTACCAAGTTAGTAACTTAACTATTTACCTTTTTATCCAAGCAAAGTAAATATGGTGCTTTATTTAAATAATGTGTGAAGAAAAATATATGAAGAGTATATATTATTATTTTCTGCTTCAATGGCCAAATGATCTAAAGCGTCACTCTCTTGTTAGACTGGTCCGCTGATAAAGGGGTGATTTGGGTTCTAATCCCAGTCAAATCTATTTAGGGTAATTTTTTTCTAGATGGTTTCCCACTCTTCTTTCACGCAAATGCTAGTAATTACCTCTAAAATGCTTTCTTCCCTTTTCCTACCTCATCAGAGTAATTATCATGTATGCATTTAACCTGAACAGGTAGAAAGGCGATAAAAAAAAAAGGAAAATGGTAACAATAATTTGGGTCCAACCCAATATGTGTTTAGCAGATTTTGAATAAATAATGTGTGATGTCCATTCAGTAATTTTCAAACCAAAAACTCCTTGTGTCTCGACATGCTTGATAGCCTTATTCAATAATAACAAACAAAAAATAAATGAATTAATCTGCTGCATCATAACCAATGTCGTCTATATAATGATATAAGATATTACAAAAATTACATAAAAATTATTATAAATTGTTTGAGTAAAAAAAAGTTTTTTTGATTTATGTTATGCCTTGTTTCATATGACTATAAATGTATCCAAAATTTGAATAGTTGTTTTGTTAATTTTACCATTTTGTAAAAACCTGACTTATAACAAACATATGGTCGAGATTCAAACCTCGACCTCTCCATCAATAACTAACCAGACCAAATGAGCCTCACATTTGAGCTGCTGGCCAAAGTTTTATTTTTATCAATACTAAAGACATGTCTTGTTGTTCTAGGCGCAACACACCATCCATAAACAGCAGTGGTTTATCTGTAAGCCGATCTCTGCAGAAGCAAATCAGTGCAGAGCAGAATGGTCTATCCAGCTCCTCCCCGGCATCCAAGCCCCTGTTGAGCTCGTCTTGCTCTGGGCTCATTGAGCCCAAGATCACCCTTGACTCCATCATCACCGAGTACCTAACCAATCAGCACGCACTCTGCAAGAACCCTGTCGTGCCCTGTCCTCAATTCAACCTCTTTGAGTGAGTCATTAGATTTTATCAACACTATTTAGACCCACATCAAGTTTAAGGTGGCGATGTAGTGAAGGCGAGAAAAGGTGTTTTTGCAGTTTTTATATCAAAACTTTTTTTTTGGTCAAAAGAAATCAAATATTGCTTAACCATAAATATAGAAGAACTACCGAGTCGCAGATGGCTGCGTTATCTGATGGCTCATGATATTAATAAAATCACACAATTGTAGCCGACGATTTCTGCACGTCCATCATGGACTCTGCCTTAAAATATGAGTGAAGAATGACCCTGGGCACAGGACGAATCCTGGATAGCTCAGTGGTTAGAGCATTGGCGTACTATGCCAGAGGTCCCTGGTTCGATTCCTGTGTCCAGGTGTCATTTTTTAATTTTCAGAATATGATATAAATATAGAGTTTAATTTTCTTCCCAAGATGACCCATTCAGGTTATGATGTAATGATTTTGGAAAAACACCACTCATTCACAACACCGTTTGAATACAAAATGTCCGAATACAATATCTGGTTTGTTACCACACATTTTTTAAACCCTTTGCTCGGCTGACAAACCTAGGCACAAATATATCCTTATTATGCTATATTTTGTATCATACGGAAAAAAAAAACTTGTTTTGGTTATTTTTAAACGCCTGCGATAGAGGGCCCAAGAGTGCGCTTCCAAATGGCACAAAGTTATTGAAATGTTAAGCTCCTGTTTATTTGTTTTAATCTTTTCCATGAAGAGTAGCTAACATTATTATTATTATTTTAAATAATGCACTTAAACCAAACAGTAGTGATAAAAAACTAATTACTTATATTTTAAAGCCATTAACATCAATTATTAATATTTATAAAATGAAAAATTAAAAGAGGATAAACATACACGCACTAGAAAATTGTAGGCCTCAAAGTTCACAGTTAAAAACACATCAAAACACATATTGATACAAATTTTGGGGTACATTGGTTCTCTTCTTCAGCAGAATAATATAAAGCATATGTTGAACTATGGCAGCATGGCTTGGATGCGTAGCTTGAGCTGGAGGGTGAGGGCTGCAATAGCTCAGTGGATATTCAGACAGGAGCTGGGAGTGAACACGTCTTGGGTCTGAAGGGAAGTTGTGACTGAGAGAAGATAAGTTAGGTCATGTGGACAGTTAGGAGTGATTTCCGGAGTAGGGAAGAGGGAGTTTTCTAAAGATGTGTAGCCTGTGAACGAGAAGGAGCTGTGGTGTTTCTTCGACGATTTTCCTTCCCTGTTTTATCTCTTCCCTTAGAATATGTCGAGAGTTTTACCGGCTGGTTATCTGTTCCTTGCTCTAGATGTGGATAGTGCCATTGTCCGAGGTGGTTATGCTTTCTAGGAGTAGAGCTAAGGCAGTTGGCCTAGTGGCGCTACCTTAGTGCATGGTAAACTCGAAGCCAAATCTATAACTTAATGTTCTAAAATTACTTGGATACCATTAATAAATCAAGCAATTATCACATCAAGTTTTTTTTTTCCATATGGATATTAATCCGTAGTGTATAAAACAGCTTAGAATCGCTATGATTGAAAACAAATTAAGTATTTTAGCTGTCGTTATTTTTATTGGCGAAGTTTTGAAGCTGGAATTTGTTTCAAAGCGAAGTCGAAGCTGATGTCTGTTTCGAAGCCAAGTCGAAGTTTCAAAGCCAAGTGAAAGTTTCCAAGCTTCACACACCCCTACTCACGAGGCTAGAATATTATTCAAGTGTTTATTTCTCTTTTCCTCATTCTTGTAGCTATTCACCTCTTTCTCTCTCTACTACTTATTTGAACAGATAAACTTTAAAGGCCATTGCTTCTTAACAACAACATTAGGTAAATTACACAATTTACACATGAGTTCTTACAATCTAACTTATTTTATAACGTGTTCTGATAGGTGAGATCCTTGCTATGTATATTTGCCTATAAGGTTTTCTTGTATACAGTTATTAATTACACAAAACTAGGGGCCCCCCTTGTAATTACTATTAGCCTTAGTTTGCCCGATCTGAACCAACTTATACATCCTAGGGGGCGGGTCCTGAGAGCTTATTTAATGCTCCTGCAACTTGGTTGTTCATTGGTAGGTTTTTAATAGAGTTAATTGTAGTCGCTAGTAGCCAACATTCTATCATTAAAGTTTATTTTTTGCAGACCCCACAGATGTCCAGACCCAAAGGCCAAGAATTCTGCATCAAACAACTTTGTAGTCAGAACAACCAGGAGGCCTCTTGGTCTGAGTGGCCCAGATGCAGCCCGTTTGGATCGTAGGCTTGTTCATAGTCGTTTCTGTCCGGTCAAAACATTCAGGCTGAGTGACAGTGAAGGATTCTTCACTTGTTGCGAGTTTTTGGTTAGTTACTAGTTGTAGTTGTTTATTAATAAATGTATATTTTACATTTCTCACATTTTATAAATTTACATTTTGTAGAAGAATTTTTTTATCAATAAGGTTTTTCTATTTTACAGCCTGTCGACCAATCTCTTTTGATGGGGACGTACCAGGGAGAGCTAAAAATGTTTAACATTAACTCAGGAAATGTAAGTTTATTATATTTTAATCATCATAGTCATTATTATTTGTCAATGGAAAACCTATGACTATAAATTTTAACTTTTGGGTAAATAAAAATCAGGGACAATTTTGAGATGGGTTGAATCACCTTTTTCTTGAATTCAAATCTTGAATCTCAATTTTTACTCGACTAATGAATATCAAACTGTAATACCAAACAAGTTGTACGAAACCATCTTTATTGGGCTCTTCCTCTTTCTCCACTTTTACATCCTTCTCATTTCACAAACCACATCCAAAAGAGCAGAGAGAAGAGTAAACAAATAGTTGCTCATCACTAAACACAATACAATGCAAAGAAACGACCTCTTTCAAGGAGCTTAATATTCTTTTGCGCTTGAGCTCTGAGTATATTTTATTTGAAGCTGGGTTGAAGTTTGATTTATCAGTACGCTACTCGCAAAACTCTAGTTCTCATTAATTATTTAGTTACTATATAGCAAATATAATAATAATAATATTTAGCACCACGTCTTACTACCCATTTGGGTTATACGCTTAAGTACTAATTACGCTAATGGATTAGGAATTGTGAAGGCTGAATTTAGAGGAAGTGAACCCGCATTTGCGTGGAGGGAGAGTGGAAAACCATTTAGGAAAAACCACCTCCAGTTCACCCGACTGAGATTCGAACCTCGATCTCCCCGTCCTCGGTGGGCTGGCTCAACACGACTGGCACGTTAGCCAACTACGCCATCGAGGCGGGTATATAGCAAATATAGATTGTAACTATAATGTTAAGTGGTATTCAGTTAGTTGTTAAATTTAACAAATATATTAAATACAAATAAATTAATAGGAAAAATAAAAATATAAGCATTTTAAATATATTTATAATTTGAAATAGTGAAAACAAAAAGTACTAAAAGCGCAAGTTAATGAGACACATGGGCTTGTCTTTTCTTGCACAGAACCTCTATTCTTGGACGCATGTATGATAAACAGACCCACATTTCCTGTACAATGGAAATAAGTTGTTCTCGTTTCTTATTCTTTATGTTTGTTAGTGCCAAAAATCCTAGTTTGCAGAGGTAAGTAGTAGAATAATGGCAACAGCGTTCTTCCAGCACATTCGGATATTGCTGGGTATTCCTTCTTTGCTAATATCCAAAACTTAGCAAGTGGTGGTTGGCCATATTTCATCTGTAGGTTGCGATCTGCCTGCAGTTCAACGAGTTCTTCGACTTTTTCCAGAGTGAGTTGATTTGTTGCCACAAGCGATACCGCACACGGATTGCGTACTCGGGGTCATATCCGTTGCCGGTGTGAGAGGGGAAGAACTGCTTCATTTTATTTTCGAAAACTGACATGTTCCAAGATCAATCTCGATGTGATTTCTCCTTGAGGATCTACTTCAGCTGTAATAGGAAACATTTGCAGCTGCTTCTTTTCCATTTGTAGTTTCCACAGTATAATCTTATATAAGAAACCATTAAGTTAGTCACTTGAGGTTAACACATTTACTTCTTTGCCTTGCAAACTTGTATTCAGGCTGTTTAAAGGACTAGCTTGACACACCATTCCTCATAATTCAATTAGGAAATAAAGTTCGGGTTCTTAGGAGTGAAGAGGTTAATTAACTCGTTTTTAAGTACATAAAATCTTATGAGAACTTTTCCCCTTGACATCCAACGACTATTGGTGTGTAGAACTAATGTATTATAACGAAGGCTCACTTCAAGACACACTCGTTTGATAAGTCGGGTTTTTAAAGCTTGTGACTTATCATAGTTGACCATCTTAATAGTGGGATCCAAAACACCTTTAAGTTTGGCTGGTAGAGTTTTCGCCGCTAGAGTTTCACGATATATGAATCATGGTCACTATCATATTTTAAACAGCTATAGTTTTAATAAAAATGGATAGATTTACACAAATTAAGAAATGTTCTGTTCACAAGTCCATGAATCTTTGTGGCGTACCAAATTTCCATGTGTGTGCTTGCGTTGCTAACCAGGCGTTGTAAGAGTCGTGATATGTCATCATTTATCTTTTAGAGGAAATCCTGAGGAACATTTCCTAACTCATCATTGATACTCTCCCCTAATTCTTCCAATGTGCGTGAATTTGTTTGGTAGACTTAATTTTTGGTCCAATCCCACAAAAAGAAATCACATGGCATGAGGTCAAGACTTCTAGACAGGCTATTCGTGTGGTCCCTGTTGTCCTAACCAACGCACTGGAAAGTTTCTGCCCAGCCAGTCATGAAAGATAAGGGTGAAATGAGTCGGGAAGGGGGGTTGTCACATTCCTGTTATAAAAAAAAAAGCATTGTGAGCGTTGTCCCATTGGGAAACCACTGGCCACATGTCTTGATGCAATATGTTTAGGTACCGGTCACCGTCCATGGTGTCCACTACAGGACGAGATAAATGACATGTTTGAAGTCACGCTGCACCTTTGGTTGATTTAGCATGTTTTCAACGGTTTTATCTTGGTCAAAATCCACCCAATGATGGCAGTTGTGTCGATACACGAAACCGACGTAGAACACTGCCTAATCACTTCAAATAACGTTAAGAAACATCCGTCTAGTCACTGTGTCATGAAAGCATAATTTATCCATATTCCATGCTCCACTTCTTCTTGGATCTGCAACCGACCCAGTTGTCATTCATTTTGTTTAGCAATTTCACACTGTTCTGGGATGAAGTGTAACATATTACCGTGAACACCTCGCCACCATCGCTGCACAAAGACGATAGATGTCCTCACTTAAAAACGTGAAACTATCTGGACGCAATCCTCCAAGTAAATTTTGTCCATCATTTTTAACACTTTTTCACGTTAGATGTCGTGCTAGTAGAGTATTTTCTCAGGGATCCTATAAAATCGGAAACAAATTTTTTTCTAGTCGGTCAGCAATTAATAAAACTACGGTCATTTCAACTCATATAGCAACTTCTCACCCACCCTGTATTTTCTCTCCACTACCCTCAATCCTACCCCTGAGATTAAGTGGATGCTACCCTCATCTATGAGCACACTGTCTAAAACGTTAGTCTCATTTAATTTGGTTTATCGGTGACAGGATGTTTGGTGTATTAAGGTATTTTTTTCTAAATGATTTTTTTACTTTATTTATACAAATGCAGCTACTTTTTTTCTAATTTCTACTTCCTCATCCCTATTTGATTAATCTAAGATGTGCTGAACATAATAACAGAGCTAAATGCTATTAATTGTCTTATTGATTGTGTCCAGGAAGAAGCAACCTTTCAGTGTCATGACTCGGTGATCAACCACTTGGCTGCAAGTCGGGACCAGTCACTACTGCTCACCTCGTCCCTCTGGAGAAGACCTCTCTCGGCTCTATGGAGCGTTAAAAAACAATACTTCCAGATGCAGTAAGTCAACTTTGAAATAGTACGTTTCTTGTCTTGGTTCAAGCGGGTTGAGGGTCTTCTTATCTAGGGGTGATGGATTTTTATTCTTCTCAGAGTTGAAATGTATTGCTGGGAAATTGCATTATGGGTTTCTTTTGCTGACTTATAAATTGACGGTCATGGATCTGGTTTTTGGGATTTTACTAAAATTATTTAATTAGAGACGGGTCGAATCTACTATTTCTCGAATCCGAATCTCTAATCCGAATCTACAGTTTATTTTTGAATCACAAATCCAAATCCTAGCAAATTGTTAGAAATTTTAATGATTTACAAATAGAATTATATTATACAATATCGACCTAAACTGTAAATTAAGATTTATTTCAATCATGCTTTCAATTTTAATCAACCCCAACCACCCCTCGCAAGATACAGGTTAAAATCCAGCCAAATTAAACAATCTGGACTCATATTATTGTTTGAAAATCAAATAAACCAAAATTTGAGTGTCTTTTAGTTAATTTTAAAAGTGTTGTTATAATGAGTTAAGTTTCTAAAAAAACATGTGAAATGAACAGATTAGGCCTAGTTAACCTTTGATCAACTTTAATCATCATTGAAGGATTATATATAATTGATTTTAATAATAAAGCAAAAAAAAAATTTTTTTAATAAAGACTAAAACAACAGGCTTAACAATTAAACATACTTTGGTTGGAAATAGTGAACTCAATAATGCCCAAGTATGTTTTATTATTATTTTCTTATATATCCAATATCTATATTTGTGTATAAAACAAGAAATATATTTGATTCTTGCGATATATCGATTTCTGAGAATACATTCTATTTAAAACACGAACATATTTTCCACTCCAATATGTTCATTTCCATTTTATTAGGCAGGAATATTTTTACAATTACTTCAATAACATATTTAAAGAAATAATAAACTCTTAGTTTAAATCATTTTAAAAACAAATTATGAGTTAGCAAGTCATTATTTGATTCTTAAAATTTGAGAGCGCTTACTAAGTGATCAGATTACCTGAATAGATTTTAAACAAACAATTGTTATACAAGCCGAAGGCCGGTAGGCATAAATAAACATTTTTATCGGTGTCTGACTGTTGACATTATTTATTTTTTCATGAAACCCAACAAAATATCTAACTTAAGGATTGTATGCAATAAATTGGGGTTCTTTGTATAGCCTTAGATAATAAAACCAGTTGAGTAGTAAGAATTAACACTATCTTTATTTTAATCATCACTCTGGCGAGTGAACATATATATCATGGCGGCTGAGATATTATCATGTGTAATTTGTTCTTATTTCTGTTAAGAAAAGCCGCAATTTGTTTTATCCATTTCGATTTTACTTGTAATTCTAGTTTTGATTTTCAGTTTTTGAAGAGTTTTAATGAGTTCATTAAAATATTTACAAGATTGTTTGTGAGGTGAAAGTTTTAGAAGTGAGCATGTGCCGAAACGGTTGAGTCCAAGTTTCCCATAGAGGTGGGAGGGTAGGGTAGTAGACACATAAGATTTTCCACACCTAACAAATATATATATTTAAATAATCATGTTATTCATGCAAATCTCTTCATTCCGACAAAAGAAAGATCACGGATTAAGTTATGCTTTTCAAGTAGGCCTAACTAAGTAATTTTTGAATTCAAAATATTATGCTTTGTTTATAAGGTGAAAGATTCGACAATCGAATTCAGTAAAACACCGAATCCTTGAATCTTGAATACTTGACAGGATTCGGTGGATTTGAGGATTCGAAGATTCGAGTGGCCCATCTCTAATTTTAATATAGGCTTTTACAGACATTATATGTGTCATAATGCCACATTTATATTTGGCTCCATGGTTTATACGCCTGACTTAGAGAGAGGTTCACTTCCACTGAACTATTATTAGGAGGGTCCACATAGGTAATATACCTTGCACTTTCATACCTTAACCTTTTGTGCACAAAGTCACGTGAAAAATATCCTTTCTAAAATTCAAAACTTTCATTGTAAAAAAGTTATTCTAGACATCAAAATTATGAATAAAATTATTTTTTTCTATTTTATTAATTATTAAAATCAATATCAACTAAGGTTTACACATTTAAAGCTAAGCTCTAGAAAAAGAATAATACAATCTATACACGATTTTGGAAATTGTTTGTCATTAAAAATAACAATAAATACAAATGAAAAATATCAATCCATTGTTATTAGTTTAGAGAGAAATAGGCCTGTACGGGATCCCGAACTTTGAAAAAATAACCAGGAAAATAGATGTTACTCATTCTCGAGTGGGAAATTATTTTTTGGAATTTCAAGAAAAAATTGATAACAATCCAATTTACAAATAAGGACAATCTATAAATATCGTGTTTGTATTTAAGGTTCATTAATATTGTTATTAAATTGAATGGTTAAAAAACGTTTGAAGTTGGAAAAATGATTTTTTTTAGCTAGTTGAACAGCGTCTTAGTTGTAAAATTTAGTAACTGAAACACGTAACGAGGCATAATATTTTGATGTTTAGTTGTATACAATTACCAACATGAACTTTTTAATTTTAGTCAATAGTAAGATTATTTTTACTTGTTTAGTTATTTATTTATATCTAAAAAAATGCTTGATTAAAAATACACAACTATAGTAACTCATTTTCATTAAACCTATGTTTATTTTACCTTACATCAACATTGCACTTGTCAGACGAGATATAAGTTGATTTTAATTGGAGAACTTACTTTTTAAATGTAAATAATATATACATTCTTTGAGTGTACTAGTTTTTTCCTTTCAAAAATGTTTGAGGTTTAAAAAATTTAAATTAACTGTTCAGGTTCATAACAGAAATCGAACAAGAATTTTTGGTTCCTTACTTGTGACTAGGTGATCACTATGTGTGTTGGCTGGCCCACCTTTAATAACTATGTTTATATTTTCGTTTATTTCAGGTTTGCACTATCTGAAGAAGAATATGTTGAATTCAGCAAAGTAAACCAAGATCGAATCGTTGGAACCAAAGCAGAAGTAGCCACTGTAAGCACAGCAATTCTTTAAAGTACTTTTTCTTAGTGTTATTTAAGTGTGTTCAAGAATCTGAATAGGAACAGGACTCTCAAATCAAGATTTTAACATAATTTCAGAATTGAAAGGGAAAAAAAAAAAATCAAGTGAAATTTGTTTTGTTAAAGCTCTACTACTGCTTATTGGAGGTTCAGATCCAATTATAATTATAGTACAAACTTAACAATCAGGCCCCAGACCAGTAATTTATAACTCAACTGAATGTTAAAGTGAATGGATTTTAAGAAAGAATGTTAACATGGTTACCACCCGCCTCGGTGGCGTAGTTGGCTAACGCGCTAGTCGTGTTGAGCCCGACTGCCGAGGACGGGGAGATCGAGGTTCGAATCTCGGTCGGGTGAACTGGGGGTGGTTTTTCCTAAATGGTTTTCCACTCTCCCTCCACGCAAATGCGGGTTCACTTCCTCTATTCAACCTTTCCAATTCCTAATCCATTACCGTAATTAGTACTTAAGCGTATAACCCGAACGGGTAGTAAGACGCGGTGCTAAATAATAATAAATAATAAAAACATGGTTACCATTTTGTATTTTCTATTATTCTCTTTTATTTCTATTATTTCCTCTTATATTCATAATTTTTTCCAAGATTTGGTTTAGGATTCTTGATTCTTAAATATTGGATCTGACCCAACTATAAAACTGACATAAATTTTTAACAGCATCCATCATCTAATGAACAAAAGTACTGTACATGATTCCATATCATAATCCTTAGATGAGCTTGGACATTTTTAGTTTTGGGAGGTAATGAATAACCAAATCTTCCTCTATTCTTCTCCTCTCACTTGCACACTTTCTGTATCTTGTCCTCCCTTACATCATTTGTTTCCTCTACTATCTCATGTACTCCACTCTTCCCAGGTCGGTATATCTCACAATAACTTTTGAACGCATTAATTGATTTAATTCAAACTTGGCACAGTTGTTATTTTTACAGATCACTTTCATTGGAGAAGAAAATCGAACAAAGGACTGTGGAGAAATCAACTCTTAAGTGTAAAAACACTGCTTCTAGCATTAATTATTACAATGGATATACTTTTTAGTACATTTTCCTGCTACCTTATATGGCTTAAAATTGGTATTTAGATTCAAACTACTGTAATACACTAGACAAAAATAAAGTATTTTTATATATTTGGGAGGGGGGGGGGGGGGGGAGTAGCAGATAACTGGGTGCCCCATTAACAAAGTTTGCCCAGGTCTCCACTTCTGCTAAGGGCGGCTCAGATGTTAACAATCTCGTAATGTTTCTTGTAACCCATTTCAGTGTACTAGGCTTTACAATACAAAATTAAATTATAAATGGTACATATACTGCACCCCAGTAACTATTTTATTAGTAATTATATTTAAAATGTGTGAGAGTTATACATTGTGTTTTGAGTGTTCATGCTATTTACTTTGATTTGTGCTTTATTTTTTAGAAGTCTATGATATTAATTTAGTTTCAATATAAAATGAAGATAAAAATATTTGTTTTGCTGTAACGTAACTTAACAGTTTACATTAATTTATATGGTAAATTAATGGCCAATATTTAATAAAATTGAGTTTGTTTGATAAAGACATCCATGGTCAAAAAGTGAGTGTTACATATTTGAAGCCAATATTGACTGTTAAACTAAAACGATTGCCATGTGTTTCAGATCTACGATGTTGCAACAGGCCAGAAGCTGACGACTTTCAACCCAAGGATCTCCAATCAGTACACAAGAAACAGAGCGACATTTAGTCCAGGCGATGAATTTGTTCTTTCTGATGGTGTTCTATGGGATGTTTCGTCTGGGAAGGAAATACACAAGTTTGACAAACTTAACCAAACATTGAGTGGTGTGTTCCATCCAAATGGTCTTGAGGTATGTACATAACATATAACAGACAAAACTGCGTTTAACAATTAGTCGATGTTCTTGGTTGGTCCGCAAGGTTGACTCTCAACTTATGTTCACAGTTGAGCATTTTGGATCTAGATTAGATCAGAATTATCCACCCTGTACTTATCAAGTATTTTTATGTTTATAAATAATTTAACAAACAAAAAATTGTTTATATTTAACATTTTATTTGTGTTGTTTTGAATAGTATTGTAAAGAAAATAAACCAAATGCCTGGCATCGGTAATCAGTAGGATCAGCAACACATAATCATCACTGGCCTAGTCGGCAAGAGGGTCTTACCAGCCCAGCCCTAAATATAAATAATGAAAGTAAAAAAAAAAGTATTTTTATGAACAGAGTTTTTCTTAACATTAATATCTGTTCCTTGCATTTGATACAAAAAAAAATGTTCTTTATGTATTATTTGACTTGATGTAACTCGGAACTCAGTGTTACCTTGAATTAGCAATGAAAAAGGAGCTTAAATAAATAGTTTTCTATGTAAACTATTTCTCTTTTCTATAGCAACTTAACAATTAATTTAGTAAAGTAAGAATGGGCCCTCGAATCCTTAAAAAAGACCTTTTTAAAAAAAAGGTGGAATTTATTTTAGAACTCTAATACTGCTTATTAGTGTTTCAGAATCAATTATAATTATAGGATGGACCTAACATCCAGCCCCCAGACCAGTAATTTAACACTTAACTGGATGTATGCATTTTATAATGAATTATAAGAAAAAATGTTAACACCTAGTTATTATTTGTATCTTCTATTATTCCATTACATGTATACTTCCTCTTGAGTTAATAATTTTTTCCAAGATTCAAATTCATAAAATAGTCGAATCTACCCAATCCTTCAATAAAATAAACTTTTATGTTGACCATTGTTTTTAACATTAATTTTTGTATCTGTAACATAGTGGATTTTAACCATCTCGGCTTGGTATAGTTGAAAATTTAGTTTTAGAGTGATTTTTTTTTAATGTGGTGCTGATAATTCCTCTCAACTTAAAGCAACTGAACAATCTATTAATCTATTTAATGACCAAAACCTGTTGGTACATTGTACATGTCTAGATTATGTCTATTTTTGCAGGTGATCTCAAATACAGAAGTGTGGGACCTCCGTACCTTCCACCTGCTGCGTACTGTCTCAACTTTGGACCAGTGTCAGGTGATCTTCTCCCCGAACGGTGATACCATCTACACTGTCACCCTGGAGCAAGAGACGGAGGATGATCACTCCTATGACTCCTCGTTCAAAACACTCGATGCCTTCGACTACTCCAGTATAGGTGAGCAGACGCTGAGTGTTCATGTCTTAATACCAATTTGGAATATCCATGTATTTAATCATATAAGGTAGGAGGGAGTAGTGTTGAATTTAGAGAAAATGTATGAACATTTGTGGGGAAGGAAAGTGAAACTATTTGAAAAATCACCTTCTGTCCACTCAATCGTAACTTGAACCCTTGTCTTCTTGTCACTGGCAATCCAGTATATTGCAGGAGCAACACCTTAGATCGTGTGACCACCAAGGCAGGCCACATGTTGTACGTAATATTTTCCGATGGGCTTTTATAGAATTTTAATTGAATTTGGGTTTCATCAGTAATGGTAACTAAACAAGGTTCAAAAGTTTTTCTTATCGGCACACACCTTAATTAAAGCGATTATAAAAATTAAAATAATCATGCTATACAACTATTAATTTGTAAATTGTAATAAATAAAATGATAGAATATTAGGAAAATGGTTAGAGCACAAATAAAAGTAACAACACTGACACATATTTACACACACTTCAATATTTCAATGCTTTTATAGCATCTACTGCTACTACTGCTATTACTACTAATTCTACTTCCTAAGGAAGATGCTATAATAGCATCGAAATATTGAAGTTTGTGTAAATATGTGTGAGTGTTTTACTTTCATATTTGGTTCTCTATTATTTTACTACTATTCTCTCGTCTTATTTATTACTAATTGTTTTTGCTCATTGCACTTTATTTCATACATATACAACTATTATAAATAATACTCCTTTGTATTGAAAGCTAATGTTTTATGTTGTTTGTTGCAGCTACATTTGATGTCAAGAAGAATGTATACAGCTTGAGTTGTAATAAGTACGATACACAAATTGCTGTTGTTGAAAACCAAGGCATGTTCGACGATGTTCAAGAGTCCTTGGTTCGACTCTATGATGTTGGCAGGAGAAGAGATGATGAAGATGATGGGGTAAGGAGGAACAGTGATTTTGATATTGATTGGGAGAAATACAGCTTCGAGGATTTAGGAGATTTTTTTGTTATCTTTTAAGTAAATAGTTAGCGTATTTGACCAAATAGTATCCCTGGCTACAATTAAACACAAATTGTTAATGTTATCATCTTTTTTTGCAATTGCCTCATTGTTTTGTGTTTCAGCATACTCAATCATTTCTCATTTAAAATTAATCGTTAAATTATGTTTTCTATTTGACATGGCTTTCACGATGTTCACGGTAGAAAAACTGGTTGATGACTAAAGAGTAGGGATCTTGCTTATAGTTGAGTGTCACGGCCCTTCCATGAAGTAAATTGTGAGAATTACCGGAAAGCTCAGAACAGAGTTGAAATGAGGGGAATTGATTAAAATAAAAGGGGGTACTAGTAAAATTACATAGTGTGTCTAAGAAAGTTAATGTCCAGACAACAATCGAAGTCAATCCGGCTATTATTAGGAGCCCTGCTATTATGTACCTGGCTAATATCGGGTCAAATATGGTATTAATAATAATTATATCTAAATGTTTTTATTTGATACCCCATGTAGGAATTTTATTTATTCTATGAATGTTACCTGCTAAAATAAATATATATTATACATTTTACTACTGATGTATTTATCTTATGTTGATTTGTAAGTTCCTTTTTCTAAATAAACTTTCTTTTAGTAAAAAATATGAGTTTAGTTGATTGTTCCTGCCAATTTATAAATAACTTTATCCTTGTATTCCTGTATTTTTAGATAATAGCCATAAAAGCCAGTTCTTTTGTTGGTATTGAAATGTTAAAAAGATAATTGTAATGGTGCAGTTGGTACTTTTTTTATGGTAATATCAGGAAACAATGGTCAACAATGACATATGCTATTGAAAAAAAAAGTATAGTTTCAATATCATATATTCATATTTAAATAATCAAAATTTTCTTATCACAAATAAAAGGTTGAGTAGTCAATTAACTACTAACCATTAAAAAAAATACTATAGTAAACATTAAATGGGTATGACATTTTAATGTGCCAAGTAATAGTTCTAAAAAAACATGTCTCACAAAATGTCACTGTGTAAACATATTATAATATAAATATAATCAATAATTCACTATACCATACCATTTTGAGTGAATATAAATGATAAATACTGAAATTTGAAGCATTGACATGTATAAAAGTGCAAATATTAATTCTGTAATAATTTTGGCTTTACAGAGCAGTCATAATGCAAAAAATACAAGAGTTTTTTCCTAAATATGTCTAATGCTAATTAATTCAAAATAGTATTGGTATCAGGAAAACAAATTTTTCCTTTCTGATTCCCTATCTTGTTTAGTTTGTCTAACACAATGAATGTGGGATTGGGTTCTCACACTCGAGTAAGTAATGTGATGTTTGTTGGAACAGGAAGAAGAGGATGATGATGATGACCTTGAAGGCAGTGAAGACGGATCTGCGTCGCCCTCAGCATCCGAGGATGAGCAACAAGGTAGGATACATAAATAAGTAAACCTGTGCGAATCTTTGAAATGCCAAACTCTATTCCAACTAAGATTCATATTACTCAAAATTTTGAATCTAAGAATCAAAACTTAAATCAATTATTAGGTTACCCGCCTCGGTGGCGTAGTTGGCAAACGCGCTAGTCGTGTTGAGCTCGACCGCCGAGGACGGGGAGATCGAGGTTCGAATCTCGGTCGGGTGAACTGGGGTGGTTTTTCCTAAATGGTTTTCCACTCTCCCTCCACGCAAATGCGGGTTCACTTCCTCTAAATTCAAGCTTCCCAATTCCTAATCCATTAGAGTAATTAGTACTTAAGCGTATAACCCGAACGGGTAGTAAGACGCGGTGCTAAATATTAAATTATATTAAATTATTAGGTTTATTTCATCAAAATTTTACCTTTCTCATCTTACATTATTAGTATATATAGCCCACGCTAGTAAGATATATTGCACCAAAAATAAATATAACATTGTGTTTGGTATCAGACAAAGGAATTGGGGACTGGAATATTCTGGGCAATTATTTTGTAAATGAGACGAAATATTTTTCAGCATACATCGAGTTATTTTTTAACACCCTGTTAATTTTGAAACACAACTTTTATTATTACAGTGTTTAAACTCTATCAGAAGTTTCTTATTTTATCACCTGAATACTAACCTTATTTACATTTTAAGATGCAAAAGATAAAGTTTTCTCACTGCTTCCTAGTTTAGTGTTTCACACTAATGGTGCTTTACCTAAATATTAATTGTATAGTTTTGCTGTTTTAAGGGGGCGATGAAAATGCCAATGATGGTAACAATGAAGACCCTCAAGGAGAAGGAGGGAGGGACAGCCCCAATGCGAGTGAGGCAAATGGTTCAGACTCTGACGAAGAAGCTGTCATCTCAGTTTCTGGTAGTTCAGATATAGAAGTTGATATCGACGCGCTTGAAGACCTTTTGTTTGGATGATGGTATCAACTTGATGATTTTTGTGTGTAGACCTACCCTTGACAAATTACCAAATTTCATTTTTATATGAACTCTACTTGTGTCTTCATTAATATAAGAATACAAAATATTTTGTACATTATTTTAAAATGTTTGAAAGGCTTTGTGGATTTCATTTATTTTCTATGTAATTGATCATATTATATTTGGTTCGTAAATGATATGAACATAGTTTATGTACATAATTGTCTTTACATTGAGGTGTGATAAAACCAAAACTTTATGAAAATACATATTCCTGGTGGTCTTTTGTGTGTAGCCTTGAATTATGATCGTTTAGTTGGCTTGAATAAAAAACTGACTTGGTCCACAGGTTGGGAACAGTAATAAATATAAAGTAAAAGTAAAGTTGGAAAATTATAGAATCATCTGAGGATGATAATTGGTGTAAGAGTTAGCACTTTAATAACGATAGATTTTGTTTACAGTTTCATAGCTATATAATTTAAAATAAACAATAGAAATGATAAGATTTAAATTCTATCGATTCTGCTTTTCTATTCAACAAAGTTAGGTGTAGGTAAAGAGTTGATACAATTTCAAAACAAAATTCCAACTGAAACCTGTTTTATTTAATATTCACATATCACATCAGTAGTTAGTGTGATCCAAAATATGTGTGCACATATTCTTGGCGTACCAGAGTACCCACTGATTGGTGAACACAGGAATTACTCTTGAATCTGGTCAAAAAAAAAAGGGGGGGGGGGGCAAAGTGCTTGTATTTTGCCTTCTGTCGGGAATTGAGCGCACTAAATAGCTTCAAGTTGACTGTTACAACATGTGCTAGCTTCTGAAGCATTACATTTTTACTGTGGTACAGAGGGGGTAACGAGTCAAATTATTGTGAATGGGATGTTATGTTATAAAAATGACACTTTAGAATAATTTTAGAATAAAATATATATAAAATGTATAAAAATGAGGTGGCCCAATGGCCAAAAATTATTTAGCCACTGGGCCACCTCATATTTATAATATAATAAATATATATATATCGATTTTTAAACTAGTATGGTAAGATTTGTAAAAACCAAAACATTTTTAAACATGTTATAAATAATAAAAATACTACATGGTAACATTATCAAAAACCTAATCATATAGATAAGTTTGTGTAGATAGCATTTTTTTAATGGATTTGAATAGCAAAAGAATGAATGCCAATAACAAATAAGTTAATTTATTACAGTTTTGATGGAAATTATTTTAATTAGTACATTACTTTTCAAAATCATGTATGAACCCTTAGCAGAGTGCACATAACTTTTTACACCAAGATGTTATTTTAAAGAAAAGGTCCCTTAGAGGGTCTTTAATTAAATTAACACCCTTTTAATTCCTACTTCCTGTCTGACTCGCTAACAGGCCGAGTGCTCAAATGATTGAGCTTGGCTACACATTGTGTGTCCCTTGATCAACTTCCATGAAACTTTTTTTACCAGTTTCTCGACTTGGCTCAATAAGATAATTTGCAGCAGAGAGATTTCTACAGAGCAGGTGGACTGTTCAGTACTCCTGGAACAGAGCATCTTAGAAACATGGACTAAAGGAGGCTGTGGTTTAAACAGTTGCGTGAGACTAGAAACCTACGGGCTGTGACAAGTGCGGCTATTATATGAATTATGTTTATGTGGCTCATTGTAGTTGTCTACATAGATGCTTTAATCATAGCATCCAAAGCCCCGGAGCTATCTACAAAGTACATGAGTGAAGTTCCATACCAGCAAATTGTCAGTTCTTTGACGTACCTCGCAGTATCGACATGACCCAACATTGTATATGCAGTGAGCTCCCTGAGCCAGTACACTGGGTTACAGTGAAACACATCCTGCGACACTTAAAATGTACAAGCATCTACAAGAGATTAGGTGCTGAACTGATTAGATATGTGGATGCAGACTGGGGAGGAACCCTGGACGACAGGATATTGTACACAGGTTACATTTCTCTACCATGACGTGGGAGGCAAGAAAAGAATCCACTGTGGTTCTTTCCAACACTGAAGCATAGTACATGGCTGGAGCAATAGAGACAGTTTACTTGCGAAACCTGTTAAAGGAATTTGGTTATTTTGAGTCGATACAAAATAGATCCTAGTTTATTATGATAATCAAGGAACAGAAAAGCTCGTTCATAATCCAATGTACTAGTCTTGTACCACACATATTGACATTCAGAATCACTAGATGAGCTGATGTGCTGACCGAAGCTCTGTTCAGACTGAGCCATCGTAAGTATATACAAGGGCTTGGAGTGTGATACATTAATTAAGGGGTGTGCGAAGCTTCGAAAAATTTGAAGCCAAAGCGAATCTTGGTGTACTTCATATTCAATTCGAACACATTTTGGCAGCTTTGGCAGCTATTCGAAGCCTAGTGATTATATTACTCTTATATTTTACATCAAATAAAAAGTGAAATTAAATTAACTCAATAAATAAAATGTATTTTTTATCGTTTTGAGTTTTAGAACAAGTTTGCTTTATTTTCTTGGTGACTGGGAAAATTTCCTTAACACTTTTAATTTCCAGACAACCATAACACTAAACCTCTAACCACTTTGATCACAAACATTAATTGGTACAAACTGAAGATCAATTTATTCCTCTCGAAGGTGTAGATTAAAATAAATAATGAAAGTTTTTTTTATTTTCAGTGTGTTTAGTTAAACTTTTGAAGTGTTTCTTGAATAATGAAAATATTTTTTTTTAATATTTTAAAATTCACACACACAGCCATTCAGTTGTTTACTACAAGAATCAATATGTTCAATTCAAATTCCTGTTAATGTGTAGACTAGAGGCAGACTTGAGAGATAGTTGAGTGTATGTGTGAGGAACATGACTTTCCTTACATTATTTTTAAAAGTATGCAAATAGTGAATACTTATAAACAAAAATAGATGTTAAATTTAGAGCTGGGCCGATCACCGATGTCGATTATTTTTGTTTTGAATTTTAATAAGTGTATAAAGTAAAATGACCCTTAAAACAAAAAAAAAGGTACTTTTACCAGTTTTATAATGTCCAATATAGTTTTGTTTTATAACATTTAAAACGAAAATTTAAAATGAAAAGGTTGTTTAATTATTATTTTATATTGTTATTGTTAGGACAAGTGAACCTGTCACTAAACAAAAACAAATCACAATAATGAATAGCAAATATACCGGTACATGTTTGATAATTAAAATATGATTTCACATCTATGATTAAATAGGCCTACTGACCCTTTCATTAGACAAAGAAAAATCATAATCAGCAAATTTAAATTTAATTTTAATGATAAAAAATAATCAAGGCACATATATTTTTGCACCCAAGGAGAATATCTATTTTGTTTTTAGATGAAATAGGAATTTTTACATCCAATGTCTATTAAAATATGGCTTCAATATTAAACAAATTTTAACAATCGTAATATTTTTGTGAATTGTGATTTAGATATATCATAACATAGGTTTTTGTGATTCTACAAAGCATTCCATCATAATTTAACTACTAAATATTAATATCATATAGAAATAAGTGGTTTCTTAAAAAAAGTATAATAAAAAGGCATCACCATTTTTAAACATTAATCCGATCTTTTTATTAACAATTTAAATAATCTTAATGAAAAATAACATTGTTTTAACTACATTTAAATAAAAACTACCTTTAGAAAATCGAATGAACGGTGAACGGGTCAAAATGAATGGATCATTGAACTGAACCAGATACAATGAATCGTTCATTTAAAAGAACGATTTTGCCCATCTCTACTTCAATATGATAAAATAAATAATAAATAACATAATGTGCAACGAAAGTTATTTTTCATGGTTTTTTTTAAGAAATACTTTAAAACTTATTTTAATTTACTTTAAACTATTAAAGAAAATGTAAAATTTAAATATTAATATATATTAATTAAATTCATATTGAAATATGAGCGAAACAAATTCCCTGCTAGTGGAAAGTTTTGTACTTGCATTAAAAGAAAAACAGTTTCCATTTAAAACAAAATGTGTGCATGTGCGAGATTATTACGTCCGATGTTTCATTTTTTGGGCATCTTTAACAAATCGAAATAAAACAACACCAATCTGCTAATATTTTATTTTATTATTATTTGATTTGTTACTTGTGAGTATTTTTATTTCTAATAACGTGCATAAATTGGAAAAAGACCTATGGTAAATATATTTATTTTGATATATTTTGTTTGGAATGTTGGATGTGCTGTTTATTTCAAACCTAAGTCGCTAAGAACAAGCTAATTATTCAAAGATCACATACGAGAGAGAAGAGATAAAATAATATTTTTTTAGTACATAAAATATTATTTTTTTAGGACTTAAAATATACCCACCATTTTGAATGATCGGCATAAGTAATCGGAGATTCAAACACCGATCATCGGAATCACCGGTTATGCAATAATCAGCCGATGATCTGATTAATAATCGGCATCGGCCCAGCCCTAGTTAATTTTGATAAAATCTTAGATATTTTAGTAAAAATAAAATTAAATGAAATCTACAAAAAAAATTGCTTATCTTATACAGCGTGAATAATTAACAACAGAATATTTGATTCAAACTCTGAATAGACCCTCCCAGAATGTTTACTGTCCACGTGAGAAGTAGATAGCCAGATAATCTGGTGATTCAGAGTTAAAAAATACCCTTGTCCTTTGTTCAATAAAAGGGAATACTGATGTTAGCAGAAAGCAAGAGGTTGTGGTCTGCCTAAGGGATTGAAGAAGGGGGAGGGTTTTTTATAACAGCTGGTGGAAAGACAAACAGTTGGGAGCCACGTGACTCCTCCTTGGTCTTCTAGTGAACTGAAACATTTAGAGAAAGATAGAAATAGAAGTGGGAAGGCAATATTGCAAGGTCAACCATTTGAGTGCACCTGTTAGTCTGTTGTTAGCACAGGCAAGTGAGCCAGACAGAATAGAGGTTACAAGGGGTGTCAAACCTAGATACCCAGGACTATTTAAAGGGTTTCAAACCTAGATACCCAGGACTAGAGAACTTGAGAGGGGTCAAGCCTAGTGAACATTTAAAGAGGTCAAGAACTAATTTTATCATTCATTACTGTTGTGTTATTTTATTAAATTTCTTGTTGTATAATATGAAAGTGGGAGAGGTATGAGCGACACTAGTAATAACATTCAGTTTACAGCCAGTCCCTGTGAAGGTGTCGCTTGTAGGGTCAGTTGGTGTATGAGTGAGACTAGTAATAACATTCAGTTTACAGCCAGTCCCTGTGAAGAATGGAGTGAAGGTGTCGCTTGTAAGGTCAGTTGGCGGCTTGGCAGACTGATGTGCAATATTATCTTCTGGCTCAGTGAGGAAAGCAACAGGAAACTACAGCACTCCTAATTTACCTAGTAACCTTTTCAGTGCTGTCAAGCATTTTAGCTGACAGGGGAATTGTTTAGGACCCAATAAAACTTTGGGGTAGGCCTTGCATATTAGAAAACGAGAACTACACTTTGAAATAATAGAAACGATGAAAGAATCAAAATATGACCTTGTTAATCACTCCATTATTTTACTCTTTCTAATAATAATAATGTTTTAATTTAAAGAAATATAATCTCTACACTGACCAGTTACTGTATTGGCCCGAAAATAAGCCGCACCCTTAGATAATACACATTCAATTTTTTACCTATAATATTCACATATTGTTAAATCGATTTTATATATATATCGAAGTTAATAGTCATCGCTTTTTAAAAATAGATGAACCACAGTTGGCAAAGTTATTTAAAAATAGATGAAGAATGACTATCTTATTTGTGTGTACAATATTTGAGCCATAATGGCTGCCAAAATAAAATTAGTTTCTTCAGCGCATTCTAACTGCAATATATCCTTTTAGTAAGGGAAGCTTAAATATTTCAAGTTAGATTTTGTTTCAGTATGTTGGTCAACATTTATTCTATTGTGAAAACAATAATTTTGTGTGTGTGATGAATAATTTTCCATCCCTCTCAAAGTGTCTCATTGTTAGCCTATTTTTTTCACTGATCACATTTTTTAATTTCCAAGTGATCTCATTTTTAGTATGAATAAATTACCTTTTTTTCCAAGCCATTTAGTTTTGAGTGATGATGTTCAGTTTTCGGGCTTCCTCTCAAGAAACGAGATGTGTTTTGTTTTATGCTAGATAAAAATGTTGTTTGGAAAATGAAACTAACACAGACATAATGTCTAAAAAAAAAAAAGCCTGAAAATATTTACATTATCTTCTCCTGGATCATGTGTGTGAAGTTGGCCACTTTTAAAATTAATTATTTTTTACTAGTTCTTATTTGGGATGGACTGATTAGGCTGGTCACCAAAGCCAATCATTTGGTTTATTTCATTTTCCATGCTACAAAGATAATATACAGTAATGACACTCAACAAGAAAAGTGTTCACTTGTGTCATTTTAATTTCGTTCAAGATATTAAGGTTGCTAATACAAGTTTAAACTTAAAGTCAACAACACTATAATTCACTTTTTTAATACTTTAAATGATCGGGGCAAATATATTAATTTTACAATAAAAAAGAAACTTAAAATAAATGCTCTGTACTAGATAATTAGATACTAACTTCTACTGAGGACTAAATCTTATTATTTTTGAAGATAGAAACCATTTAGTATAAGAAATTGTATAGGGTCTAAACTTATAAGCTAAATCAGTTTTGTAAACCCCACACTACAAATCCATAACGCTAAAATGAGCATAAATTATTAATATCATTAATAATTCCCACATAGTGGCTACAGACAGCAAAACACGGAAATGTCAGGGAATTTAAATACTTGACTAATTCTGCATATAAACATTTAAACAAAAGTGAGACATTTTTCTTGATGTTAGAGCCTCTTTAAAGGAGAACTTAGAATCACAGAATGAGAAAAGCTTCGTAGTTGTCTAAACAAAGTCCAATTTTCCTAAGATACATAAGATTCTAATACATTACTACTTGAGATGTGATGTGTGACAGGTACATGTAATCCTTAGGATAAAAAATATATGTTGGACAATTATACTCTTAAAAAAAACTATTTAGTTATAACACTTTTTTTTTTTACAAATCATTCTAGAGTGAAATATTGAATACATACATCTTATGAATCCTTACTAGACTGAACCGACCAGCCAAGAATGAGTCGGTCAAAGCCACAAGAAAAGAAATTGCATGAGAGGTTTGTACTGTCCTCGCCCCATGCCACGGAACATACCATTCGACGATGGCCCTGAACAAAAATAACAAATTATTTGTGAAAGTCAGCAAAAATTAATGAAATACTTCAGTTTCTATTTTTTTACTTTTAAAATGGGCTATGAAAGTTAGCAACATAATAATTAGCCTTTCAGTTTGATAATTTTTTTTTTTTTACATCCATTACTATTTCCAGCCTATAGCCTGGGTCAGATTTTTATTCAAGTCATACCTGACGTAGCTTCATATGCCTTATAATATAACTTATGGCTAGGACAAGCACAACATCCAGTCCCCGGCTGTCAATTTATCAATGTGAAAGGGTAAACCCATATTTTTTTTATCAATGGTAAATTTTCTGCAATGGCAGGAAACATATACACTACCGAGTGAGCTAAGGTGTTGGACTAATTATGTATTTCAGTGATGAATACTAACATTAAAAGACCTGAGGATTGTTCCTAACGGAGGATCAGATAGCACAAAGGTGACATCTTCTTCCTTTCTTCTGTCTTCTATAGTAGAAGTAGTCTCACACACATTTTAACACAAATAGAATAATATTTCGGCACTGTTGCCTTTATCAAACACAAAGAAAGAAAGAAAGAAAGAAAGAAGCGAGAGTACACTTGACACAAACACCGGATTACTCCATTTTGAATCTAAAGAAATACTGTTAGAAACACACTGTGACAACTGTCTTTGGGAGTAAAGATAAATTTATTGGAAATGATTAGTATTTATATAGGCTATATATCATATTAAAAAAAAACTAACAATGATAATAATAATAATAATCTTTTAAAAATAATTTATTTTATTTATATATTTAAATCTTATTCTAATGGCAAAAATATGTACAATAATACTGTATATGTTTTGAACATTATAAAGTATTAAATCTGTGTTATAATACCTCTTCCCCATGTAATACCGAATTAGAGCTAATTCCCCCCCCCTCTCCTCCCCCAACAGTATTATGTGGATTATGAACGACCCCAAAGTGAGATTCAAGTTCGGAAGACACTTTTTGATAGTCACCAAAATTTTCTAAAACAATTTTTATATATTCATTTATGCATCAGATCATGTTAATTATAACTGTAAAAGTTGATGGATAAATATCAACACCTATAAAATAATACAAATAATTTAATAGGATATGAGGATGGAACTCTCGAAACCTCAAGGATATTAATTAGAGATTTCAGGACTCAAGAAAATTTCATATTCGAGAATCCAATCATTACTTATTTTTTTTCCAACTTTTCAAGTGAAATTTGTTTTGTAGCTTTTTTTATCTTTATTTTTATCATCACATCTTACTACCTATTCATGTTATACACATATGTAGTAACTATGTTAGGAAGTGTACCTGTATTTGCATGGAGGGAGTGTGGAAACCCTATTAGGAAAAACTACCTTCAGTACACCCGACCGAGATTCGAACCCCAATCTCCTCGTCCTCGGTAGTCAAGTCTACTGTGAGAGTGACGCTTTAGACCATGCAGCTAGTGAGGGAGTTACTGCCTATTGGTTGTTTAGAACTAGGGCTGGGCCGATGCCGATTATTAATCCGATCATAGGCCGATTATCGCATAACCGGCGATTCCGATGATCAGTGTTTGAATCTCTGATTATTTATGCCGATTATTCAAAATGTGTGGGTATATTTAAGCCCTAAAAAAATAATATTTTATGTCCTAAAAAAATAATATTTTATCTCTGCTCTCTCGTATGTGATCTTTGAATAATTATCTTGTTCTTAGCGACTTAGGTTTGAAATAAACAGCATATCCAACATTCCAAACAAAATATATCAAAATAAATATATTTACCATAGGTCTTTTTCCAATTTATGCACGTTATTAGAAATAAAAATACTCACAAGTAACAAATCTAATTATCATAAAATAAAATATTAGCAGATTGGTGTTGTTTTATTTCGATTTGTTAAAGATGCCCAAAAAATGAAACATCGGACGTAATAATCTCGCACATGCACACATTTTGTTTTAAATGGAAACCGTTTTTCTTTTAATGCAAGTACAAAACTTTCCACTGGCAGGGAATTTGTTTCGCTCATATTTCAATATGAATTTAATTAATATATATTAATATTTAAATTTTACATTTTCTTTAATAGTTAAAAGTAAATTAAAATAAGTTTTAAAGTATTTATTAGAAAAAAACACGAAAAATAACTTTCGTTGCACATTATGTTATTTATTATTTATTTTATCATAGTGAAGTAGAGATGGGCAAAATCGTTCTTTTAAATGAACGATTCATTGTATCTGGTTCAGTTCAATGATCCGTTCATTTTGACCCGTTCACCGTTCATTCAATTTTCTAAAGGTAGTTTTTATTTAAATGTAGTTAATACAATGTTATTTTTCATTAAGATTATTTAAATTGTTAATAAAAAGATCGGATTACTGTTTAAAAATGGTGATGGCTTTTTATTATACTTTTTTTAAGAAACCACTTATTTCTATACGATATTAACATTTAGTAGTTAAATTATGATGGAATGCTTTGAAGAATCACAAAAACCTATGTTATGATATATCTAAATCACAATTCACAAAAATATTAAGATCGTTAAAATTCCTATTTCATCTAAAAACAAAATAGATGTAGGCCTATTCTCCTTGTGTGCAAAAATGTGTGTGCCTTGATTATTTTTATCATTAAAATTAAATTTAAATTTGCTGATTATGATTTTTCTTTGTCTAATGAAAGGGTCAATAGGCCTATTTAATCATAAATGTGAAATCATATTTTAATTATCAAACATGTACCTGTATATTTGCTGTTCATTATTGTGATGTGTTTTTGTTTAGTGATAGGTTCACTTGTCCTAACAATAACAATATAAAATAATAATTAAACATCCTTTTCATTTTAAAATTTTCTATTTAAATGTTATTAAAATAAAACTATATTGGACATTATAAAACTAGTAAAAGTACCTTTTTTTTGCTTTAAGGGTCATTTTACTTTATACACTTATTAAAATTGAAAACAAAAATAATCGGCATCGGTGATCAGCCTAATCGGCAACAAATGACCGGCATCGGACTAATCGTCAAAATAGCTGATTGGCCCAGCTCTATTCAGAACCAACATAATTATAATACAAGCTCAACAACCAGGCCCCAGACCAGTAATTTAACACTTAATTGAATGTATGAATGCTATAATGAATGGATTATAAGAAATAATGTTAATATTTAGTTACAATTTCTATTTTCAGTTATATTTATATTTCCTCTTTTGTTAATGATTTTTTCCAAGATTCGGATTCGAAGGAAAATTGGAAATTTGGATTCGTAAGATGGTGTATTCGACCCAACTCTAATTTGTTTATATTTATATTCCCTATTATTATTTTCATAATTTTTTCCCCCAAGATTCAGGATTCAACCTAACTTTAAAAAATATCATTCTTTGCGAAGCATTCTTTGAAGAGGAGATGAAATAACACCCTGATTGTACATTTTAAGATCATTAACTGTCCAAAGTTTAGGTTACACCTCTCTAATCCTTCCCCTTCAAGTATAGCGAGAGTCCTCACCTGTCGGCTGGTGCGAGGGAGCCTGGCGATGCGCTGTCCGCCAAGATCAAACAGTCGAACCTGTCGGTTGTCATGGGGGATAGCCACCACCCCACTGGACGACACAGACAATCTGTTGGCTGCAGAATCTGTGCGGATGGTTGCTAGGGGGGATCGCATGTTGCGCAGGTCCCACACCTTCACACTGCGGTCATCCGAGCCAGACACAACCTTGTCTTCCCGTGTGAACACTGCACATGTCACAGTCCTGACAGTAAAAAACACACGAGCTTTAGGGGAAGCGTTATAAAAGTATAAACACCACATTCAACAAACAACAAACTACTATAAATGTAAAATATGCGCCTCATTAAGGCTCTCTGGATCTTACAGTAAGACTTATAAACCTTAATAATACTATGTAGCACGCTTAGGTGGCCGCATGGTTTAAGGCGTCACTCTCGCTATATACTAGACTACCGATGACAGGGGATCGAGTATCGATTCCACCGGCTGAACTTAGGTTTTTTTTCTAAAAAGTTTTCCACTCTCCTTCCATGTAAATGTGGGTACACTTCCTCTAAATTCAACCTTCCTCATCTCTAACACATTAGAGTAATTAGTACAAGGGTATACAACCCAAACAAGTAGTAAGGCGCGATTTAAAAAAATGTGTATGTTATTATCATTATTATTATTATTATTATTATTATTATCATCATCATCATTAGCACTGCGTCTTACTACCCGTTCGGGTTATACGCACTTACGCTAATGTGTAATGGTAGGGTGATTGTGAGATGAAAGGGAGGACCTACAGTTTAACGTGGAATCCGAACCACGGTGGAGGCCTGGCATTCCTCACATTCACAAGTTGTGATTAATACACATCTTATCAGAGGTGAAGGAAGGGTTTGGCAATCAGATAAATTGATCAACTAATAAAAACAAAAAGATTAAGAACTGCACAAACATGCGCTTCGAGAGGATGGAAAACTGAAATGTGGAAAATGTACTGCAATTACAGTATCATTATAAAGCGCTTACTCTGTATGTCCCTGGAAGACGGAAACTGAATGTATGGGTTCTCGGAAGTCCCAGAGACGGAAGGTGGTGTCCCGAGAAGATGTAACCACGAGACGCTGGGTGGGATGTGAAGATGTGTGAGTCAACTCCTGGTCATGACCTGAAAACAATATCTAAAACATGTCTTACCCCTTAATTAGTCTAGGTTAACATGTAGTAAACATTTAACTATGCAAGTTTCATACCGCTTCACACTCAGCAACTAGTCAATGAGATTGGAATAAATGGGAAAACAAAGGTAATAAAAACTAAAACAAAATACTTTGGTATTTGTGAATTTGGGATATTACTGCAAGATTTTAGTATATATACGTACAGAAAATAAAGTAAAATGAACTAAACACACTAATTCAAACACATCTATATAATATTCTCCCCCTTGGCCCTTATCCTACTTTTTTTCCTTTAAACATTGGGCTATGTAGTGAATAAATATGTCCGACACCTTAGCTCAGTCGGTGGCTTGTCTTCCTACTGAGCTAAGGGTCCCGGGGTAGATTCCCGGCATAGCCGAATATCATTGCTGACATATGGGTTTACTCTTTCACATTGATAAATTAACAGCCGGGGACTTGATGTTGTGATTGTCCTAGTCTTAAGATAGATTATAAGGCATATGAAGCTATGACAGGCCTAGAAAGCCGGTAGTGGAAAAATATATGGCTCGAATAAAAAACTGACCCAGGCCACAGGCTGGAAACAGTAATGGATGTAAAGTAAAGTGAATAGTATATTTCTACATTAAGGTCAAATTTTCCTGTTCTAGATACAATTGCATGACCTCATATTAGTCACTTTCATGAGAAATAAAATTTCATTCCTCTATAATCTACACTACTCGCTTAAAAAATGGGAATTGCTTTTAAAAACCCTGGAAAAATATGGCTCTACAACAAAATTTTACCTCTCAACGAGACAAAAACAAGGTTCAAACGACCAATCTGTTCTCAAAAAAATGGATCAATGTATAAACAAAAAAGTATAATTACATCAAAACTAAAGTTGTAATTTTTTGTTCCAAATGTATGACTGGTTAAATCTCGGCAAAAAATTACTAAAAAAACGAAGGACTATCTGGACAAAATTAATTATGAATATTATAAATGTTGGCTAATAGAGAAAATATTATTCTCAATTTTCAGCATCAAGGTTTTATTGTAATTAATATTGCATTATATCATAACATTCACATAAGTAAAACACAAAACTCCCCTAAAGCTATGATGAAATAATGATCTACTCAAAACATTTAAAACCAAACTTTTAGGATATAATAAAATAACAGATTCGATTAATTGTTCATTAATTATATGAAACTGATTGTACAACACAATAATTGCTGTCAAGAGATAGAAAACCTTCTATCAGCACTTCTTTTTACTGACCATCTTCTTCATTCATAAAACATTAATTCTGAAAAAAAAGAAATTTAAAAAAATCGGGCTGTGAATGTTTTGTCCATCAGCCAACTCTCACAAAATAGAAGATGCGTTTATTATGATGAGAAAAGGTCCAAACTGATAATGCAATGTAAAATAAAATAAAAGAGGTAAGTAAATAAATATAAACTTGATTACAAACAGCTTTTGAATAAGATACAATAAAGACATTTATTTTCCCTAAATACTTAAATATAGTATTATTCTTAAGCCTGTTACAAAATTCAATGACTTATTTTCCCTAATTATTGACACTCTGTTAACATAAATTAAAACAATCACTTCATTAAACATTTATTGTGAAAATACATTATTTTATTACTAAGCATGGGTCATTTGAATTCTCAAGGAATAAAAAATAATTCAGATTTAAAATTCCCTTCAATTTAATTTTTGGATTTTATTTTTAAATTTATTTTTATAGCTGTTATGTTGATTATGAATGTTTTGTCTCAAAGTAATTATAGGACAAACCTATCCACAAGCGTTCGGGACATGGAATTTGTGAGCAAAATTAAGAATAGGAGTAATGTTAAAGCAATTTCAAAACATTTATATTTGATTAGTATGCCAGTAAGGTGAAAATATTTATTACAAGTTCTTGCCATTAGGTAAGACAGAGAGGTCGGTCGATACAGGGCCAGACAAAAAAGGCATGCATTTAAAAAACACTCCCACATGAAAATCATTACCAAACATCATAAATATGTCTCTTGGAATATATTTTATAGCAGAGGATGCTTCAAGAATAAATTACTAGCACGAGTGTAATAAAAAAGTTACTACTTTGACTCCTTATATTGGAATTAAAAAACCTTTATGTGGTTAAGAAACAAATAATCTAGCTTTTGGCTAGGACAGGGTTTGATTACCAGCAGATGACTAGCCAATATTGGATATAATGATAATCTATCTACATCAAATGCTGAACAAGTTCAAAAGTTTGTTGTAGAAACGTTATTGTTGAAATAATGGCCAAGTTTTAAATGTCTTTTGCCTTAACAATGAGGAAGGAAGTCGTGGCCTTGAGTGTCTTATTGTGATACTCCTACATACTTTTAGATTTGAATATAAACTTAGTACATCCTCAAAGTTGAACACAAGTTAGTCTTTCTGCACGCAACTATGAATATAAGTTTGGTTCTTTTAGTAGGCAGCATGGTGACGTTTCTATTTGTGTTCATAGTGAGTGTTTTGTGCATTTACTGGGCATACCAGTATTTATGTGAGCTAACTATCAAAATACCTGGGCCAAAAATAATCCCAATCTTGGGTAACGTACACAACTTCACAAGTAGCAGTCGAGTTGTAAAGTATTTCCTGGAAACAACGCAAGAGTATCATCCAACATGTAGGTTTTTGTTTGGTGCGAGACTCTTTGTATCAATTTCAGATCCAAATGACTTGGAAACGGTAATGAGACATTCAAAATGCTTGCACAGAAAAACCCTGCAACACGCATTTCAAGCTACACCACTGATTCATGGCTTGTTTGCTGTTGCGGATGAGAAATGGAAAAGGCACCGCAGAATATTGAGTACTTTGTTCAATTTCAAGGGTCTTGTGAAATACTTGCCCATATTTTATTCAAAATCCATGGTTTTAGTGAAAAACCTGAAATATTTAGCAAATGGTGGGAGTTTTGATGTGTTGGAAACAATCACATTTTGTACATTTGACATTGTGTGCGAAACAGTTTTAGGAATTGCCCTAAATACACAAGATAGCAAGGACAGCACTCTTTTGTCGTGTATAGAAGATGTAAATAAAACCATCACAGAGATTATAATCAAACCTTGGCTTAGATATGAGTTCATATTTAATAAAACAAAGCAATATAAAGTGGCATTAAGAGCCAATGATTACATAGTCAAAGTGGTCAAAGAACTTATTTCCGACAAAACAATTATTCGACAGCAAACAGGCCAACAAGACAATAAAACAGAATGCAGCGATGTATTAGATGGGCAACCAAAAGCATTCCTTGATATTATGCTAGAGTCTGTGGAGAGCCAAACTTCCCTTCTATCGAATGAAGAGATTCTTAGTGAGGTGGTGACACTGATGCTAGCAGGTCTAGAAACCACAGCAGGTACAATGTCCTTCTGTCTCCTGATGCTCGCACACCACTCTGATGTCCAAGACAGGGTGTACCGAGAAGTACTTACCATTGAAGACAACACTCCTCCATCGTATCAAAACCTCCAGAACATGAAGTATTTGGAGCAAGTGATCAAAGAAACCCTGAGGCTGTACCCGCTTGTGCCTGTAGTACCGAGAATCTGTGAGGAGCCAATCAGACTTGGCCAATATACTGTCCCGAGTGGGGCAACTTTGCTGCTCAATATCATCGCTTTACACAGAAACTGTCGATATTACAGCAATCCTCAGGAATTCAACCCTGACAATTTCTCCCCGCAGGCTACCAGTGGTCGCCACCCATACGCATTTGTCCCGTTCTCAGGGGGCCCACGCATGTGTATAGGACACAAGTTTGCAATGCTGCAGATGAAAACGGTCCTGGCGATGCTGCTGAGAAACTATGTGGTGTTACCTGTTGGAAGACCGGAGGACATAGAGTGTCTAGAGTACCAAGTGACACTTCGGCCTGCACGCGGGTTTCAGATAAGACTGCTTCCTAGATCAAGAGCTTCAACTTAATATCCATGCAACTAACAATACTGTTCTGCTCTATAATTATCTAAAAAGTGAGTAAGTAGGTCATTATAATATTATTTCACTATACCTTGACAATTATGATAATGAAGATTTTTTGACGAACAACCAATAAATGTGAAAAATTTGAAAATATGTTTTTTATTGTAAATATTTTTGGTGAATTCATAACTGAAATAAAAAAAATGTGTATAAATATACTATTTTCAAAAAATAAATTTATATAGAAATGCAAAATAACTTTATAATCGATCATTTGAAAAGAATTGTTTTAAGGTTAATTAAGGTTTTAGACAAGATAAGACAGTGTTTTTCTAACAGTTTCTTTGTTTAATTCAAAATGGAGTAATCTAGTGTTTGTGTGAAGTGTGCCTCTTCTTTCTTTGTGTTTGATGAAGGCAACAATGCTGAAATATTATTCTATTTGTGTTAAAATGTGTGTGACAACTTCTACTATAGAAGACAGATGATGTCACCTTTGTGCATTGGATTCTTCCCACATTTTTCCTCTTTCCCTAGGTGGGCTTTCTTCGTCAAATATAATCTTAGTAGTTTATTTTTATCAATTTACATTATTATACAATTATTTAGCCAATGGGTCACCCCATTTTTAAACATGATAAATCATTCGGTATCTTAACAAATTGTTAAAATTAATATCAAATTTCATATTAATAACGTAATAGAGCTCTAAAACTACTTTCGGCCAGTAAACTAATTTAATATTTTTGTCCATTTTGAATTATCCTCGGTTGAAGTTGCATTACCATGACAAGGCAGTGAAAATAAAAATAACTAAATGGATCACTAGATAATTGAATAATCATTATTTTTACTATTTTTACATGGTCCTTTTCTAAAATTATAATTTCAATTAAAATAAATTTAACATTGAGAATACATTTTGGTTGTTTTCAAACGTGAGTTATTTAAAACTTGTATAAATATGTTCAACCACAAAACAAGCAATAGTTACTGGGGATCTACAAGAACAATTTTTTCAATTCTAGAGGATCTTGAGACGAGAATATAAAAAAGTATCAAAAAACGATAATGATACGAGAAAACGTCCTTTGAAAGTACAAAAATTTAAATTGTGTTTATTAAGTAAATATATAGTTTATAGAGTTCCTTTTTGACATTTGAGCTGGCACTTGCTTTAGATTGTCTTATAGTTAATTCAAATACTTGAGATATAGCTCATACACATTTTAAATACAATTAATAAAATAGTGATAGGTAGTTACAATGAACACCATTTATAATTTAATGTTGTAGTGTAACAGCTTATATTGTCAAAGTTTGATATTGAAAAACAATATTTATAACCAAAACATTTATTAATAAAGGCTGTTTTTTGGGGGTGAAATGCCACCTATTTTTGGGTTATAATGGTATTATTGGAAATAATAAATTACCGGTTTGGTTTTTTAATTTATTAGTGCCATTATTTGCTTTTTTTTAATTTATCTAATTTTCGAGATTTATTTTTTAACTTTCGAGACGAGATCGAGTTTTTTTTTCTTGAATTTTCAAGATATTTTAGAGTCTCGCACGTCCCTAAGAGTTACATAGAATTATGTTGGTTAGTCTAAAATCAGCGTTGATAATAAATGTGATACATATTTTACCAAATTTACCAAATTTAAATAAAAAAGTATTTAAATATTAGCTCATTTAAGAAAAATTTTATGAACTTAAAAAAAAAAAATTTCCTTTTAAATCTTTATTTGAGTGTTGTTCTTATTTTTAAATCATGTTTTGTTATTTCTAATTTAAAAACCAATATTTTCTTTTTTTTAAACTTTATTTTCAAAAGTATTTACCATTTATAAAAATGAATATCATTATTTTAAAAACATGTGTTGTTTTCATATACCTATTTTTTAAATTTCACATTTGAAAGATGTGGTGTTTACATTTTGCGTTTGTTTTGACTGGTGACATTTTAATTATCCTGTTTTATTTTAAAATAAATATAATATGCAGTTAACATTTTAAAATTATGACTAGCCTAGACTCAAACTAGGGAGTTTTTTGTTAAATACTTGACTCGAAAGAAAGAAACCCAAGCTCGCAAAGCCCTACTGATTAGTAAGTAATTTAGAGCATCAAAGGACACAATGAACAACTTACAAGTTATGTGAGTAGTCAACATCAGAAATTGTTCACTGGTTCTGATCATTTCGTTTTTCCATGGAAAATCTGAAGATAGTATTGCTGTTTTTTTTGTTTTTTCAAAATTAGAACAAGCATCAACTAAATTGAGTTGAGTTGAAAGTGAGTGTAGGGCAGTGACAACATTTTATTCGGCAGGGAAATCATAAGATTTTACAATTACCAATTCTAATTGTGTTGAGGCTTAGCTTTGCTTAGTTGAATAAGGAACTCGTAGGAAAATTCAAGTAAGAAACCACAAGTTGCTTTGTCAGAGAATAGATGAATAAAATAAGATGCAACCAAGGAGAGAGCGTTGAGGAGTTCGTAGAGATAATAAGAAAGATTAACATAAATACTTATGAATAAAATATGGACCCAATCTGCGTGCTTTATATGCATATCTTATTGGACTTATGAAGGAGAATGATGTTTCTTGCCAAATCTAAGACCTTTAAGAAAACCGTGGAAGCAGCCATACATACCATAGAAACTGATTGCCACCTTCAAGGAACTGAGAAAGTATTTCACAAGAGAATATTTCCAGTGAGACGAGAGAAATGTTGCCCAAAATTGTACACATAAACCAGGAATGTCTAAGTTCCCTCAGACTTCAGGATGTCCTGGGTTCAAGGGATATTGTTACAATTGTAATAATGTAGGGCATTATGCAATTCAATGCAAGGGCAATAAGAAGAGTGTGAACCATCCAAACATGGATGGTACCAACAAAACCACGAGCCTCGGTCCTCACTTAGATTTGCGCCTGCCATATCAGTTGACAATGGTGGGACTGTCAAGTAATTTATGTTAACATACATGTATGGGAATAAAAAATGTAATTTTTTATTGGACAGTAGACCACAAATTTCAATAGTTTGGATGTATGAAAATAAAAGATCTTTTTTAAACAAAATTTGAGATTTCAGGGTTTCACCCATTGTCGATCGTGATTAAAAAAGTATCTCTCAGCTAATGATTAAACCATAGTTATAGAAAAAAAATCTTAACCCAAGTAAATACTAAACACATTAGGAAAGCTAAAGGAAATGCAGTTTATTTGATTACTTTCAAAGTGGATTCATTTTTCAAACATAAATAGTTTTTTTTTCCTTTCAAAGGGATCAGGGGAAGCTTATTTTCACGTCAATATGTTACTATTCATATATTATAGTGCATGGGTCAATAGACAAGAATATAATATAGTGGGACAGGATTAATTAATTTTCAAGGGAATCCGCCAGAATTGGCCTGTAGAAAGTGGAAATCAAAATGGTGGAAAACCCTAAGTGCAGATTCAACATCAAGTCAACACTAGATTATCAGGGTTTTAACACTACTGATATTATTTCGTTTGTAATGCACCATCAGTATTTTAATGATCACTTCAACTTGCATGAGTTAACTCTATCTAGAAACCTGAGGTTCAAATCATGGCTAGATTTTATAGGAGTGTATATTTTTTTCCCCCACTAATAACATCATTTCTCTTCTGACAAATGCTAGTGTATTTTTATCTAACTCTTAGTGTCACGTCAGGCTATATTCATTTTAATCATGCTAATGGATAAGGAATGAGGAAGGTAGAACTTAGAAAAGATCTACCTGCATTTACACGGAGGGAGAATGGGAAAACATTTAGATATAAGCAGCCTCAACACACCCGGCTTGAGCCAAGACTTTGTCACCAAAAACCAGACAAGATAATTCTGACATTCAACCTGTGTGACCAATGCAGGTTGTATTTTAATGAAATTTACCTTCTTACTCCTGAGTCCTTAAATTAAGTGTTAGCTGTGGGTAGCCTGTAGATCGCATAGCACCTGATAACTAACCTGACAGTGAATGCATTAGTTCCCCCGTCTCGGCATCAAATAGATTCGCTGTTCTATCCCAGGATGCCGTGATGACCTGATCACCGCCAGGGAGCCAATCGGCAGCCATCACAACACCATTGTGCCCTACCAGCTCACAAAGAGGGGTGCGCAGGTTGGGTGTGCCTTCACACACCTCCATATCTTCACTCTTTTCACAAGTATCGAGTTCCTCTTCTGAAGAATGGGCTTTCTGTGAACACCAATGTCAAATGTTCAAGAACATATCTAATGGTTACTGTCTTTAGTAACCCTCTAGTTATTTATTTGGTGTTCTCTTTTTTAAACCGACTCATTTATATTAACACAAGACTTAAAGAGATAATTTAACCCCGACACAACATCCAGTCTTCCGTTCATTAATTCATAACTGTGAGGGAAGCAGCTATTTAAGCATTAACAAATTTTCAACCTTACAGGAAATGAATCCAGGTTTCTTAGCGCAGTAGACACATGCACTACCACCTGAGCTAAAGTGTCAGATACGGGAACTAACATTGAACTGACCTGCATCACCAGTCACAATGTTTAGAGTGCCACTTGAATACACTGACCGGGAGATCTGGGCTCTTGGCTGTGTGGAATGAAATTATATTTTCATAAAAGGTTTTCCAACCCTCTCTTCACACAAATGTGAATAAATTTTTTTCCAAATATATGCATATAGCCCAGACAAGTTGTAAGACATGATCAATTATTGAAATGAAGTCAAGGTGGCAACTATTTTACTAGCAAAAATTATTTGTTTTTTAAGAATCGCCATTTATCTGGACCAGGGGTCAACAAATGGCGGACTGCGGTGGAAAACCGAGGAAATAATGCTATTTTGGGTGGCCTATTGGTAGACATGGATGGACAGCTTTAACTTGCACCTCCAAGACACTGGCGCGCCACGTGGACTTACTCGACCTTGGAAACATTCCTCAGTCTAGTAGCAACCCCTGTATCGGGCGAATAAAGTGCTGAGGCCTCTTTGTGTATTTCTTGAACTCTTGCCAAACATATGAAACTGTTTACTGAGGCAGATATACTTAAAGAATGCAAGCTTGAGGCAGGAAATACGTTATTTGAGAATGAAAAAGGATGTAATTGAGACTCTTCAATGTATTCCACTATCTACGTCCTCCAACACAAGAAACACACATGTTTTAGCAGAAGAAAATCATAATAATTTAAAACATGTTTTAGCGGCCATAGATTGTTATTTTTTGGCTATCGATGAATCATGTGACATCACGGATACAGCACAGTCGATTATTTTTGTGCGATACTTAGACAAGACCAGTGAACAATTCGTTGAAGAATTATTGACTATTTTGCCGTTTTCAGGAACCACTAGAGGAGAGGACTTGTACAGGGCTGAAATGGAGTATTTGAAAAAGATGGGCTGGACATGAAAAAACTTGAATCGGTAACAACAGATGGTGCACCAGCGATGATCAAAAATAATAAAGGCTTAGTTCAGCAACCGAGTCCCCAAATGTAATGAAACCTTGATATCCTACCTCTGCATCATCCATCAAAGTGTGATTATGCTGCAAATTGAATCCGATTCTTGAGAGTACAATGCAACAAGTGATTAAAATAGTGAACTTCATCTGTGCCAAATCATCACTTCAGAACAGTAAGTTCAAATCATTTCTTGATGAAATAAATGCGCAATATGATGATTTACTATTTCACAACAATGTAAGGTGGCTGAGGAAAGGCTGTGTAATGTAAAGATTTTTTTTTCAGTATTGGAAGAAATAAATTATTTTTCTCCAACAGTGATCAATCTTCCACAAAGGACTCTTTAAGCTTCCTTTACATAGAATAAAATGTGGTGACCATCGCATTTTTGATGGAAATATTTAAACACATCAATGACTTGAACTTCAAACTACAAGGCAAAGGAAAGCTTGTGTGTAAGCTACTGTCAGAAGTTAGAAGTTTTTCTAGAAAGTTCGACCTCATGTATGATGATGTTGACAATGAACGTTTGCACTTTCCTAACCTAATGGCAGTTTGTGGCAGCACTGAGGGTAATGACATAGGCCAGTTCTTTAACTTCAGGAGGAATCTTAGAACAGAGATTGAAGCAAGATTTACTGACTTCATAAAAACTGAGAATGTTGTGCACATTTTAAAAAACAGTATTTCTCTGCATCCTAACGATGAATGGAGCAGTGAAGCGGCAGAAAATATGTTTTCAACTGCAATAAAGTTGCCCTGCAGATGGAGATGGAGTTTCAGGAAGACTTCACTTTAAAGGACAAATATCATAAAATTCCAAATTCTCTTCAATAATCTTAGCCATATAATTATGTACAATGTTTAGCTCAACATATGTGTGTGTGTGTGAAGCAGCATTCCCGAATATGAACTTCATAAAGAATAAGTTCAGATCTCGTCTCACGGATGCCCATCCCCACGACTTAGTGAGAATCAGATGCACCAACTTTATTCCAAATTTCAGGTAGGTTGTTCAAAGTAAAAAATGTAATTTCTCACATTGAACACAACAATAAGTCAAATATAATTTCATTGAACATAAACATAAGTTAAAAACCCTTTCTTAAAATAACCAAATAGAAAGAAACTCACATTTTTTATTTAGTGTAGGACTGTAGGTGTTGAATATCTCTTTATTTTCTGGACCTACAGAAAACCCTACTACCGGTATCTTGTTAGTTCCCTCCCTCACTTCTCCTATTTTAACTGCGTGGCAGCAAATTTCTCAGAACTAGCCACCCTCTTCCCCACAGTGCAACTTCAAAAATGGATTGGGCTTGTTGTGCCTCACTGTTCAGTCGGCCCTTGTCTCTTTCCTCTGCACTTGCACAGGCCGCGCCACCCACCCTCTCTACTGCCTGTTCTCGAAGTCGTCCGTGACGAGTTCACCTCTGTACTCAGCGCCAAAGAGAACTCCTGCCTCTATTGGCTCGCGTGATGGGCACTGCCTCTCAAGTTTGCACGCACCAATGAGAAGCCCCTGTTTCTCCCATTGGACAAGGCCAGGCAGCAGTGGAGGGTATTTAATACGGTGATTCCTCGGTCAGGGAGGGCAGTCAGCCTCAGCCAGTCAGCCTCGGCCAATCAGTGGTGACCCACCTGGGTGCACCACCCATACGAAAGAGCTATTAAATTGTCTTATGTTACGAAAGAGCAATTTGTTTAACCCTCTCTCTCCACCCTCACCATACCTCCCACCGCGACTCACGTTGCCGGGACTTCCTCATGTTCCACCGTGACTAACGTTGCCGGGACTTCCTCATGTTCCACCGCGACTCACGTTGCCAGGACACATTCGCTGACCTTTTTCCTACCCCTACCCACACATGTCTGACCACGACGTCACCGTCATCATGACATCAACCAGTTACCCCCGAAGCCGAAGGGATGGATTGGGTTTGCATCCCACAGACATTGCACTGTTTCTCTGTATCAGTGTATTTTGAGTCTCTCTGAATAGACGGTTACTACTCTGTGACCTACTCTTATTAACTAGTTCCAGTGAATTTATGTTTATGTATTATTTATTCATAACATTGTTTCTCGATTATATAATTAGTGTTAAAGGTAAGCTCCTCTCGTCGAATAATCAGTGTGATAATCAAGAATAAAAGTGCACCCATCCAGACATTAACTACAAAACCTACAAGACTGTCAACCTCACCTCCACACCAAGGTAGGCCTCTCAACATACAGTCGAACTTGGATAAGTTCTATTAACCCTTTGAGTGCCAAGAGAAATGACAAAAAAATGTGCTAAAAGTGCCAAGCTATTTTCCTGAAAAATGCAGGAGTTTGTTTAAATCAGTGGTTCCCAACCTGGGGGCGATCGCCCCCAAGTGGGCGATTTGGGTTATCAGGGGGGCAATAAATAAGTGGGGGGCGATTTGGGGGCGATAAGTATTCAAAGGGGGAAAAATTAAAATAGTACTGTACAGTAGAAGTTACGGTCAACTTAATTTTTTCCAGATTCCACTTTTAAAATGAAAACATGTACTCCTGTTTTTTAAATGTACGTCAATGATCTTAGTTAATTATTTCACTTCTTTATTCTTAAAAAAAATCTGTAAAAAATGTATATTTTAATTTTTTTTCTATTTTATTTAAGAGTGACCGGATAAAACTGCTTTGGTTGTTTTTATATACGGTAGTAAAATTTTTTAAAATAATAAAACTGCTTTATTATTTACACTTTACTTCAAATTAAAATTAGGCATACAATGAAAATGAAAAGGGGGCGATAGGTGTTAGTCAACCTTCAGAAAGGGGAGATGGGCCACAAAAGGTTGGAAACCACTGGTTTAAATTTTAATAACTCATTAGTCTATGAACTTCTTGCACTCAAATTTTTACATAAACTAGCTAACATGCTTGCCAATCCGATGATATAATTATACATATACTTTTTTAATTTTTAAATATAATAAAAAAATCACTAGCCAAGATATTTAAAAAAAAAATTTTTACTGTTTTATTTAACATTAATTTTTAAGCATTGAAAATTTAAATAGCTTGAAATAGAATAAATCACTGAAAAGAACATAAAAAACTGAGTAAATAACAAAGTTTACAAAAAAAAATAACTTTAGATTTTACACTAAAATTGGGATATGCATAGCAGCTGTTTCAGTGACCATCAACTTTAGCAGGGTTATAGTAAAATAAAGTCTATAATAAATAATTGGGTTGGAATCAGAAGGGGACGTTGAGAGGACTTCAAACTTGGTACTTTCGCATAAATATGAAGAGGTTGGGGAGGATTATCCTGATCTTCAAAATTTATTTCATCCCTTTAGGAATAACTAGTATTCACACTCGTGTCATCAATGTCAGCTGCCACTCCTACTTGATCCGATCTTTCAATTTCACTAGAATAAAATTCCTGTTCAGTTTCATTATTTACAAATTCAGAATCAGTGCTTTCAGAATGACAAACAAATTGATCACTCTGGGTTGAGCTGTCAATAAATATTGCAAGTATTTCTGTGTCTTGAATTACAGCTTTCCTCTTAGTAGCCATGTTTACAAACAAGGCCAAAGATAAAACTCATAAAGTAAAAAGTTATAAAATAATTTTCAGGTTCGATATATCGCAAAGACAAATAAAAGTAGCTTGAACATACGAGAATGCAATGGAAATAAAATCTACTCTATCTGTTGACTTAATACTGAACTAAGAGCTCGAAAACGAGGGATCGCTGTGAGCGACGCTGGCAAGTTTAGCAGATATTTCGTGCATCACTCTGAGCGACGTTGGCACTCAAAGGGTTAAAACAACGTTAAAAAATTACATGTAATTCAAACTTATTTTGTTTGATTTGAAGTAAAATGACAGAAAAACAGCCTGAAATGTCGCGTAGGAAACAATCTTTATAAAAAAAAAACTATGTTTTTCATGCAATTCTAATTTTCTAAGCAAATTTTTATTTTTTAAAATCTAAAATTACAATTTCTTCTTTTTTCTAAAATTGTAAATTTGTTTAAGATTCAAAGATTTTAAAATGTCTAGATTCAGATTGGGATTCAAGCAATATAGGATTAGTTCCATCTCAAGTAATGGCACAAGATATTATTTCCTAGAACTGTCTAGTTACCGGGAGATCCCAGTTGACAGCCGCTTGCCATATATGAGCCGTCTGGTCTCCGCTACTCGTCAGAACTAGATCACGAGAGGGGTGGAAACGAATAGAGTTGACTGAACCAGTATGGCCTTGGTACTGCAGCAGACATCGGCCAGTCTCAATGCTCCATATGCAAGCTGTGTGGTCTGCAATGAAAAACAACTCATGTGAGGCTGTCCGATGAGTTGTTCACAAGCTAGGACATTCAGAGAGTGGCCAAGTCATCATAGCTACAAAATAATGAGAAAAAAGTTACCTATTTGCATGATATGCTAAAGTGACCTTGATGGAATTAAAAGAGTGATCAAAAGTGACATCAATTTAATTAATACAAAATAACTATTCAAAATAAGAAGGAAGTAAAATAGTGTCCACTCAAACTCGCCTTAGCTATAATATTTTATATTTTTCCTTTTTGTTAAGCCTTTCTTTATTAGCTGTTAAGGTTATACACATATGTACTAAATAGGCTATTGAGTTAAGGATGAGTAAAGTTGATATCAGAAGAAGTGTACCCACATTTACATGGAGAGAGAGTGGACACAGGAAAAACCACCCTCAATACAGCCAACTGGGATCCGAACCACATCTCCCTTTCAAACAAAGCTTCAAATAATTTTAGAATAGACAATTGAAAGTATGGGAATATAACCCAGTAAGGGCCACCCAGCACCACATCGTACTACCTGTTCAGGTTATACACCTATGTACTAATTACTCTAATAAGCTAGGGATTAGAAAGGTTGGATTTAGAGGAAGTGTACCCCCATTTAAATAAGAGAAGAGTCTGAAACTATTTAAAAAAACAAACTTATCCTCGGTATATTTGGCCAGGATCTAAACCTCAACTTTCCCGGGAGAGGCAAACCAGATACGATAAGTTTGACATTTATTCTGCCTGCCCACCTAGGTTATTTTATAAAAGTTGTATAAGGTAGACTAGCCAAATATTTCAAAACAACCATAAAAGTAGTTATTTTTTGTACATTTATGAATAATTTAGGAGAGTTGACAATGAGCTTGTGTTGAGCCGTTTCTCACCTGCGGATGCTGTCCCAATGATGGGTTGACCTGGTCGAGCGACGTTCACTTCCCAGATGCCGTCTCTGTGACCGGTGAACTCCCGCACCAAAGAACAACTAACAGTTGGACCCTTGAAACTTGAGACTATCTTACTTGTCTGTGCTTTTAGCTTATGGGCTGTTTTCACTTTCTGAGATGAACCAGTGACTGCTAAAAGAGTAATAGTAATAATCGTGAGGTTCGAAACGAAATCAACAACTATTTAGCAAATGATTATTTATTTTTTTTCCTAAAAATACACATCATGTACATGAGAGATTCAACATTCAAAAGAATTACAAACAAAATATTGAACTCAAATCTGAAGGCTCTGACTTGAAATAACAATTTTTATGCAATAACTATAATACTTATAAAGACATATCTAGTTTAAAATAAAAGACATTTCCGGCTGAATCCATTTCAAATCATTCATATCCGCAGGTTCACAAATGACTGGTTAATAAAATATGGGAGCACCATCCATATACCATGTAACACTTTGTGGAGGGAGCTCTAATGTTCACATGGTGTTACATGAGGGGGGGGGGGGGAGTGGTACGTAACACAGATCTTATAGGCCTACTCAAATTCTAATGTTGGGAAAAAAACAATAGCATTGAGTCTTACTATCTGTTCGGGTTATATGCTTATGTACTAATTACTCTAACGGGTTAGGGAGGTTTAATTTAGAGTTAATGCACCCACATTTGCACAGAAAGAGAGTGGAAAACAATTTGGGAAAAACCTTTTCAGTGCACCTGATCAAGAGTGAAACCCAACCTCCCCTTCATCGACCATCTAGTCTTTTTTTGAGAGTGACGTCAGGATCCAGGATCGATTGTGGAGTGAAAAATGTGTATGGGTATTGATAATTTAATAAAATAAAATTCTAGACTAATCCAAAATATAATTTAAAAAAGTTGTATACCTAAAAGTGTTTAAATAGCTCCCTTTATAATAATATTACTTTAAAAAAAATTGCACAATATTAAGAAAGATGTATTTGCCCATCATCAAGCATTGGATGTGGGCACTTTAACGTTATGTAGCGCCACCACAGAAAAGAGCCGTCCTAGTCAGCACATTGTAGTGCTGTCTTGCTCTTACTCAGTACCCAAACCTGACATCCATGACATAAACAGAGCAGATGTTTTGCCTGATGAAACTGAGGAGTCTAAGCTTGATGTCTGTACGTACGTCTGTACTTGTCTGTCTTAACTGTATGTGCAGCTATCCATAAATTTACATTCAGGATTTTAAATGTATTTTAAAAAGTATTAAATCTGAATACTTTTTTGTATTACAAAAACTTCCCTATGTAATAATGGTGAGAAAACGTACATAACACGGGTTGGGGGAAGGGTTAGGCTAAATGTATACATGGTGTTACATTGGGGAGGGGGGGGGTATAGGGGGTTAAAAAGGTAAGAAAAAAGCGTTAAGTGGTTTAGGATGACCCCTTGGTGTACAGGAAAAATAAACTTACAGGTATTTAATCTATCTGACTCAACATAATGGTACTAATTATACATTTTTTAAATTCAAAGTGCGTAATTTATTTTGTGTGAAACTGACACTGTTTGAAAACAATTTCATATGAGCAACTCTGAGGATTTTAAGTTAATTAGTGTCTCATTTTGTCAAGTTCTTAGTATTATTTTAAAAGAAACAAGAAAACAGGGAAAAAGTGAAAAATGGAAAAACTGATTGGTTTTTTAAGAAATCCAATTTTTTCTATAGAACCCTTATATTTTTATAAAGTTTATAGACGCAATAGCGAAAAGTATAATCTATAAATACCCTAAATTTCTCGAAAAGAGAATTTTTAAAGAGAAAAAAAACTATACAATTTTGGTTCATTTTTTTAAATTGTATATGTTATATTCAATAAGTCCACCCCCCCTCCCCCATTAAAAGTGAAGAAATGCTACATCATAACAGAAAAAAAAATGATTTTCAGTAATGATATGCCATGAACCTTGTTACTTCCTTGTAGAAATTCATTTTCCCAGCTTTTTTTAAAGTTTTGTTTTTACTTTAATCCTCTTCATTCTCTCTACAAAGTGCCAAGGCAAAGAAAGAGATTGTGATAATGCGGGTGGACTTGGCAAACATTATACAATGACTCATTACTTGGATAGGGCTCACATAGATTGTATACAAGATACAGAAACATTTATTCCACATACGAACAAGTACACCACATGTATATCATGATAAGTTTCAATAAAAAAGGTTCTTTATAGACATTTAGAATAAGTAAACTTTACTGTTAAATTAGAGTGAAATTTTAGTTAAATAAAAGGGGGCTTATTTAAAACACAAAATTGATTTGGTTTTTTCAAAAAATATATTAGTGTCTTTAATTTCAAGTTGTTTTCCTATTTTTCTTGTTTGTTTTGAAAGAGCACTAAAAACTTGACAAAATTATAAAGAGTCAAATTTTCATATTAAAATTGTAGCTCATATTATACATAAAATAGATTATTCACTTTATATTTAAAATGATTCATATAAAATGTAGTGATATTGTTATCATGGTTAAAGAAATGTGTCAACTTACTTTTCAAGTACAATATATTTTATCGAACATATCACCTATCAGCCTAAATGATTTGAAATGGATTAAGCTAAAAAGTTAGCATAGTAATCACATAATTATGTAAACATAATTAATTCACTTAAAAAGTGGTATATATATTCTCTATAAAGTAGTGAATATGACAAATAAAAAGAGAAATATGTACTCATTATCACTAAACCTGTAAAAAATATATATATAATTTAGAAGAAAGATCCATATTCACAAAAAATAGGTTTGCACCTCATATAATATTTTCAAAACCCATTAAGGGAATTTTGTTGGTTAAGTTTTAATTTTGATACTTACACTTTGGCTTTGAAAATGTCTTGGATGAGGCATTATCAAAATCAGTTAGGTCATAGCTTTGCTTATCACCTATATAAGACTCTCGTTCCAATCTTTCGTTTAGTGTGTCAACTTTTTCTTGAACTGCAAAAAATAAAGCAAAATAAAAACCATAAATAGACTACAGCATACAACTGCTTGTGAGCTAAAAATTTCTTCTCTTGTTTTTTTTTATATTCACCAGCTCTTTTTCTTTGTATGTTAGTTCTAGTTATTGTAGTGACTCAATGTCATACCTGTAGTCCCAAATGTAGTGGTGCCAAAACTCTTCATTTGGAGGGGGGGTTTGGGCAGTTTTATCGAAACAAAATTAGAACAAACAAACGCTTGCGTCTAGTTTTCATCGTGGTTTAAATGGTAATTTATCTGTTGTAACTATCATTAATTTAATTAACTTTCAATTATCATTAATTGAAAAGACAAGTTTTGTACATCCATATTTAAAGATAAAAAAAGTCTAATTTCCAGAAAAAAATTATATTTTATGCTGAAAATCAGCCAGAGCCCTCAAAACCACTGCCGGAGCAGAGCGACACTCCAGCTCCAGTATACCCCTGATTGCAATTAAAATGTAATATGGATTATGTGTAATCCACAGATATTGTTCAAACATATTGTAAACTCTTGTACAGACATGTACAATTGGGCAGTATAAAACGATTATGTACCTTAGTACTTTATGGCTGTATTTTTGGTAGCTTTAAATTAGTTGACAATATCACACGTGCATCATGTATTAAAATAAAGATAGAAGTATGATCCCAGGCCACAGACAAATAATATACCCAGATACACAACCTCCAGGTTAAAATGGCTGCGCTCCTTAGGCAGCTTCAGTCTTTCAACACTAGGATCGCTGCGGTTGCTCCTATGATCACCCAGCAGTGACACTAGCGAAGCCCAGTGTTGAAGGACTCAAGCTGGCAAACAGAGCGCAGCAAAACCCCCGTAAGGTTGAGAGTCTGTTTCTTACTTGTCTGTGCCTCAGGCCCACGAGTAGCTTGGATATCTCAGTGGTAGAGAATTGAAGAGCAAACTAAAATATCCTTAGTTTGATTCTAGAACCCAGTTTAATCTAAGGAGTAGGCATTAAGGAAGTAGTTTATAAATAACATGGTTTTTTTTTTTAAATTGCTAAGTTCAACATCAAGGCCGTTTTTAATTTTTGATTGCATTATTTAAAGGGTAGAGATAAGGAATGTAGTTTTGAGGAAGTGCACCCGTGTTTGCAAGGAAGGTTACACTTTGTTAGGAGCTAAACATTGATTTCACCATCATTGTTAGGCATACTAATAAAACATCATTTGTGCTCATTTATCAAAGAAATAAAACACAGACCGATACTTACGATTGAGGTTTTCTGTATAAAGCGTCTCAAACTCTTTTTCTATTTGACCGAAAAGGTCTTGTAATCGAGACCTAAAAATAAGATACAGATGACACATTAGACATTAATTAATTACATGATGTTTCACATGAGTGTAAAGACTCATTTTTAAAGCCTTCCAAACCAGTATGATTTTTTGTCACTACCTCAATGCTGATGGTAGAACACCATCTCCTTCAATGTCTGGCCGGAATCCAGCAGACTGAAAGTTTTGAATCTCATTTTCTATGTTGCTATGAACTCGGGGTATATTGATTCTTTTACTTTTTGGTGGTTTACTGGCATTATTTTGAATGTCCTGTGGCATGTCTCTGCAATCAGAAAGAGAAAATTATGAATAAAAATCATGAATTTTTTTTAAAAGTATATTAAAGCAAGGTAAAATGTATTTACCTCCTCAGGTTGTATGTATTAAGAGTAAATAGCCAAAGCTATATTAATGGTAATTACTTCAGTTAGATATCATATTCTTAAAATTGAAAAATGACACCTGGACACAGGAATCGAACCCGGGACCTTTGGCTTAGTACGCCAATGCTCTAACCACTGAGCTATCCAGGATTTGTCCCGTGCCCAGGGTCATTCTTCACTCATATTTTAAGGCAGAGTCTATGATGGACTTAGCGGAAATCGCCAGCTACAATTATGTGATTATTAATCTCACAAGCCATCAGATAACGCAGGCATCTGCCACTCGGTAGTGGCTTATTGCCAATTTGTACAATTAATGATGGCTTGTGAGATTAATAAAATCACATAATTGTATATGACGATTTCCGCTAAGTCCATCATAGACTCTGCCTTAAAATATGAGTGAAGAATGACCCTGGGCACGGAACGAATCCTGAATAGCTCAGTGGTTAGAGCATTGGCGTACTAAGCCAAAAGTCCCGGGTTCGATTCCCGTGTCCAGGTGTCATTTTGCAATTTTAAGAATATGATATCCTCAGGCTGTGTTTATGACAGTTCAATCCTAGCTGCGTACTTGAGTTGTTTATTTTTACTTTCTCATTTAGAAAAAATAGTAGCAAGTGTGAACATTTTCTATGTAGAGATTAAAATAAATCACGACATCTCTTGTGTTCCTAAGTTCAAAGATTGGATTTTTCAAATCTGTATCTACCTGTTTATTTCTATGTATGTATGTTTGTACCTGAGGTTGCTGAAGTCAATTGAACTTGATATTTTGATGTTATATGGCTGTATCTCAAGATTAAATTGATATTTTAGTTCTAGCTCTAAAACTAAGGGAAATCAACAAGTCGATTTTTGAAAATATTCAAAGTATTTCAAAAATGGCCCAAAGGTTTTGTTTAAAATGGATATCTGAGAATGGTTTTAAATTAAAAATAACACTTTTTTCAGAGAAAAATAATTTACTGATGACCAATTTTTGGAACTATTAAATACATATGTATCACAAACTGAGACATGATAGTGACTTTCATCAGTTACTATATTTATAGTTAACATTTATAGCGAGTGAAAAGCGGTCCTAGATATGAGACAAACCAGTATGGCTCAGTGGTAGAGCTTTGGCAGACTAAGCCAAAGATCTCAAATTCAATTCCTGTATCTAGGTTGTCATTTTTTCCTTCATTTATTTAGAAAATATTGTTCCAAACTCTTATAGACCATATGAGAAAGTATGTAAAATTTAGTTGTAGCATTCTATTCATGTGCTTTCTAAATACAAGTAGCTCAAAGATCGTGCAGTACACAACCAATTTAAATATTTTGGTCACAAGCAAGCTTATTGTAGTAATTTACACATCTAGACTGTGTTCTATCTTCAGACAAATGTAAACACATTTCCTGCTTCTCTTCAAATAGTGTCCTTACAAGAGAAAATGAGGAGACTAATCAATTAATTTTGGTAGCTTTTATTTCCAATTAAGTGTTAATAGAATCTAAAATTGGAAAAATTTGCAATTTTTCCCTTAAAGGTAAAATATATTATAACACTTAAAATTTTTGTTTTAGAACCTGCCCACATTTGGATGGAGAATTGTAAATGATTTAGAGATATCATCATTATGATTACCGGTCAAGACACCAACCTCTGTGTGGTCAGCAAACCAGATAGAATAGAAACTTGATGTTAGTCTGCATGTCCACCAATGAAGGTGTTTATTACAGTTCACACTTTTAAAAGTTAGTACACCTATATTTAGGATATCAGAATGACTATCATAAATGGCCTAAAGTATTTTCAAAATAAGAAAAAGGTATTCATTAAATAAATGGTATGAAATATAAAACACAAGCTTTCTATATAAAACACCTTTTTGGATTTTTTGTATTAGATCAAACTAGCAGAAGTACCCAGCGTTGCCCGGAGTAATTACACAATGAACTGTGTGGTTACCCTGGGCAATGTTTTTACTTTACTTCAAAAATATAGACAAAAAACTATTCATAGTTCCTTTGAGGCAACTGATCAAAATTTAAAATTCCGGCTTCAAGATGCACATGTATGTGCAGAGGAGCTACTCATTATAAATTTCAGACTTCTGCACCTTTGCTTGTGCAGTAGATATTTCACTATGCTAATGACAGACAAAAAAACTCTTCATTTCATTAATATAGATACGCATTAATAGTTATCAAAGAATATAACAGATTAAAGAAATTTGAGCAAAGCATCCTTGATTTGAATGTTTTCTAAGATTAAAGGGTCTAAAGATAGCTTATTGTTACATTTCGGTAGTCCTTTTTTTTTCTGAGGATCCTCATTTTTTTTAAAACTTTTGTTGTTGTTTAGTTTTAAGTTCTAAAAATGTAATAAACTTGTTAACTTTTTTTTTTGTGTACAATCTGTGTTGTATGGATTAAAAAAAAGTCTACATAAATAAACATTGGTGTAATAATGAATTAAAATGTGAGATTAGTAGCTAAACATATGAAATACACTAGAACCTCGTTATATAACAAGAATCATTTTAAATGCAGTATAGTTCAAAAGTGTATGTTTATCTCTGAAATATGTATGCTATTATCAGTACTGATATATTTTAATAGTAACAAATGTTGCTATTTCATAGTTCAAAATAACATTTGACTCCATGCATGAAATAGGGTGTATATATGTGTAAATAACTTCAAACATATTATACATCCCACACACATCAGTAAACCATGCTGCTAGGAAAATAGACATATCAATGGCATTGTAGCTTCCCTCCCGTCTCCTTCATGCACTAGTCAACCAGCCGTGTCGAAAAGCGATTGTAGTGGGATCTTGTCTTGTTTCCACCAAGGACATCATTCTTAGCCCTCACCATGTAAATCTCCCAAAGCCTTTTTTTAACTGTGATGGTGTTTGTATTTTAGACTTTTTTGTTTTCATCAAGTACACTATTCTGACTCCGCATGATGTGTTTGCTTTCAAAGAATATTTTTAACTGTGCTAATGCCCGAGTTTTAAACTTTCCGAACATAACAAATACAGGACACTGAGTAGTTCCGACAAAGTAAAACTGTTGAAAGACATTGACGATAAATCACTGTCAAAAACACAGCTAGCATAAAAATATGGCATAGCCACAGTCCGTTATCAACAATCAAGAAAAACAACGTGAAAATATAAAACAAGTGTTCTTCAAGTGCATATAAGAGTCAGCACATACAAACCCTGAAACAAAAATAACGGATTTTTTTAAATTGTTTTTCTCAAGTACAAATTGAAATGTTCCTCATCAAGAAAGCAAAAAACTAGTGGCAACACTGAATATTGAGGATTTTATCGCATCAAGTTGGTGGCTTGAACACTTCAAAAAAGCGTTTTAACATAGTTTGTCCCGCAGTACGCAGTCAGGTACATAAACTAAATGAAGATGAAGTTACAACATGGCTACAAGGCAATAAAGACTTTTTCAACAGTTATGAAGTCAAAGAAATTTTCAAAGTAGAAAGAACAAGAATTTAGTTTAATATGCTGCTAGAATGCACTCTGGTACTCGAAGGAGAGAAGGGATGGAGGAGTAAAACAAGTAAAGAGCGAGCGCTTGACTGCGGTGATGTGTACAAATATGGAAGACTGATAAATTCAAGGTTATGGTGATAACATAATATTCAAAGCCACTCTGCTTGTATCAACACTACAATTTTAACTTTCACTTACAAATTCAATTCAAAAGTATGGATGATGAGGTCTCTTTTCTGAGTGTATCATATGTTTTCAATGCAAGGATTGGAAGGTTTCCCTAACAATGGACAAATGTTTATCTCACCTCCTTCTTGAAATTTTGGTACAAATGTAGAGATTTTGTTTTACCATCAAACACGAGTGTTCTGCAACACCTTGGTCAGGGAATAATACAGGATTTGAAGAGCCGCTATCTAAAGCGATTGATCAGTCAGGTTTTATCTGCAGCAGGTGAAGCAAGTATTTATAACAGATCACATTAGGAAATGGACCGTCCTATATGACTGTAGAGCAATCACAATGTTGTGGGACTCAGTCACACCACAAACAATGAGCTGTTGAAGGAGGGGAATAGCTATGAGCTCTTTGAATCAGGTATCAACGAAGTCTATCAAAACAAACTATGTCTAAGAAGAGAAAGATGACAGTGCTCTGATAATGGGTTGTGTCACTTTTGAAAAAATTGTCACTATCGATAGTGATTTACTTTACATCAACCCCCTAACTTAAGTACCAGCCACCGAAAGTGAACAAAGCATTTCCGGAGCTTACAATGAGGCACAGAGTGAGAACTAACAGGACAATCCCAAGGACAACAATGCCAACATTTTGAGATCAATAATGTGAAAATAATTAAGGCTCTAATAGCCTTTAAACACTTCATTTTTGGAACGTAAGGCCTTCCATTATTAATGTTATGCTAAATTTTGAGATGTTTACACAGCGTGTTGTGAAAAATGCACAACAAAACACATCAAAATTTGTAATCTTTTCCAAATAAATATAGCTAAGTTTAGCTTATGTAGCTACTGTTCAGTAATTTTTGTTCTTTTTGTTTCTCGCATTCTGCATTGAAGATTAAGGTATTTTTCTTAAACTCCATCCAAACAAAGGAAAACTGGCGCCAAACGGTTTTATTATATTTAAACATTGAAAGGAGGTTAGAAGGCAAGGCCTACACACTTACCAGAAAACTGTAGGACTCAAAGTTTACAATATTATAACAATATAATTATGTAATTTTCAGGGTACATCAGTCCACTTCTTCAGCAAAAAGGATAGTAAAACAGAGACTGGACTATGGCAGCATAGCTGAAGGTTTATCATGGCAACAAGAGAGTGTAAGTGACCTTGATCAACCTCTAGCCATGCTGCCATAGTCCAGTCTGTGTTTTATTCTCTTCTGCTGTTGAAGAAGGGGATTGATGTTCCCCAAAGACTACATAATTGTGTTTTAATTGTGAACTTTGAAAACTTGATTTAAATAATATTATTACTCTTAACATGGGGTTTTTTAGTGGGGGGTTCTCAGCATAGTTCCAAATGTATAATTGAATATGATTATTTGAAGCTCCCTTCAATTTTGAGTTAATGAGTTTCAAAGAAAGAAGTAGTGGGGCGTAGATGAACTATGGAAACAGGAAAGAGAGGAAGTCGGTTTGTTAGTTTCAGTTAATTCTCATTATAATGGTTGAATGGAATCACACAATATTTCTGTGAGTTAAAACTACTGTGATCAAGTGAGCAACAGTGCAGTGTATTTTTCCCTGCCCGGATTGTTGTCGCCAAAATTAATAATTTTGAGCATATAAATAAACAATTTGTATAATTGATTTGTTTCTAAATTCAAAGCTCTTTTATTATATATATATATATATATATATATATTCTCTATAGTGCATGTTGTCAATGATAATAACTCTAACCTCTAAATGTGCTTTGGATTGACTTGTTACACATAATAAGTAAACTTGTTTAAGAATTGTATTTGGCTGTTTGTGGAGCTTTACTGTGAAACAGGTTGTATTGCCAATCTTTAGTTTTATTTTGTGGTGGTTAAATATTATTTATGTTTGTGATAAATTGCTAATCAGTGTAAAACTTTGTTAAATTTAGTCATTATAAAGGCTAGGAAGTATATTTATTTCTGAAATAAGTAAAATAACAATATTTTTTTAATAATCATTGGCGAAAAGAAAGAAATCTGATGACGCAATATAAATACCGTAACTAATATGTCTTAATTTCAATTCCAGAATCATAATTTTTTTCCAAAGGAAAATGAAAAATCCTTTTGGACTTCTAAAGAATAATCTCTGTGAAAAAAAAAAATATATGTATAAAATCAGGTAAAATTGTTTATAAAGTACAAACACTTGTATGGAAATAAAGATATTTAAATGATGAGCTAGTAGTGAAGTTGTTTATTTTGGTACAGTGGCAGTTTACATCTTTTTCATTCGTAAATCTCTTAATGTTTCTCTTTTTCACACATTCGTCTACAACATTTAGCCATGTCTTACATTATTTTAATACAAAGAAAATGCTGTTTACAACACATGTATAAAATATTAGAAGAGGCAAAAAAAGAAACACTTAGGACGGTGTTCTCGCATCTTATAGAGTTGCAAAAAATCAATCAATCATTCAATAATTTGTAAATTGAGAATTAACTTACAAGAACAAATTTAATATGGGACCAATAATTTACAGTGATTTCTTTCTGTGAAATGACTGCAACAGTTAATATTTTGACTTGATTGTATTAAATGATATACTGCTGACTGTGATCTTCTTCCCTTTTATTTGCCACCTTCATGTTGATGAAATGGAAAAGGAATACCTCATGAGTATTAAGTTTATGTTGTTTGTGAAAAGAAAAACCATTGATTTTCACAAAATCGGTTCTAACAATTTTAATTCAAATTCGTATCTAGGCAATGATTGACTGGCTATTTTCATTTTCCCATGAAAATGGCTTTTAGGGTACTTTACAGAAGTGGAAATTTACGTATCCCCGCAACTATTTGATATACTAAATAACTTGTCATTGAATAATTGTAGTACTATTAAAAATAAACAACTTTTATATGAAATATAATTTTATAAAACGAACAGTTTCTGAGATATTGTCAAATATATTAATACAATTTTGTGAGCTTAAGTTTTAAAGAGATACAACTTAAGTTTTAACGCAATAATTCTCTAATGCCATAGAGTAAGAAATGAATAAGTCTCTCAAAAAGTGTATGTTCTCTTTCTTTCAACCTCTTAGGATAAATGTTTGTATAACAATGATATATCTCTATCATTTTAGATTCAATAGTCAATATTTACCTATTTTATTTGTCAAAATTTATAAATGAGGAATTTAATAGCATTGCAATAACCATAGTTGTGCAACCCTTAATAAAATGTCGGAAATTTTAAACCAAAAGTCAACATTTTAATACGAAGTGTTGACCCACAGGGACCCCAATATCAATATTTTAACTTTCTTGCTACCTTACAGTTTTGTGATCGTCAAAAAAAATTAACTCGAGATTTTGATGGATGTTGACATCTCATGACCACCTGATCCCTAAAAAGTGGTTCTCGTAATGCCGTCTGCCTGTCAGTCTGTACTTCGGGCTAGAGCCTAAACTATTTTACCGATTGGGCTAAAACTTGGTATATAGGGTTTTCATAGGTCTACTCCGAGGAATTTTTGGGATTGGATATCCAAACCTAAAACTAAGGGTAGTTTCCTTAAGGGCGGAAAGAGAAAAAATCGATTTTATCAAAATCGGCTTTAACGATTTTGATTGAATTTCATTTCCAAACTTTGATCAATATTAAAAATCAAATGGTTACCCTCAAATTTTCGTCAAAATGACTTTAAGGGTTCCAATCTGATGCATAAATTCTAATTTTTATTTTATCTCTGTAAGTCTTCGAGATATGAAATTACTTATCATTGCATACATGTGGATCTATTTATAATAAACATTTTTTATTTGAAATATATTTTTATAAAACCAAAATTTTTTAAGCTATACACAACTATATTTTTCTTTTAACTTTGCCAACACTTTAAGGTAAAGTACTATGACTGACAAAAAAAATCTAGCCCAAGATCTTGATGGATGTCGACGTTTCATGACCCCCCAGAACACCTAAAATTGGTTTGTGCAACGCCGTCTGTCTAACCTTAAAATTAATAGCAGTTTACTAAAGGGTGAAAAGTGAAAAATTATATTCTCTCAAAATCAGCTATAACGATTCTATCTTTCTCATTTTAGCCTCAATAGTCAATAATTATCTATTTAATTGGTCAAAATTTATAAAAGAGAAATTTAATAGCAATACAATAACCAGAAGATATGCCCTAGTAATATAACGAAAATTTTAACCGAAAGTCTAAATTTTAATATGAAGTGTTGACCCCTGAGGACCCAATATCGATATTTTGTATTGATCCAAATATACAAATGAAGACGTTAATTATTTAAAAAATAAAATTATGGAATTTAAAACCATAAATAAAAAATGTTTTACATATGTCTAGCGCAATTTGTTCTCAGGTTTGCTAGTGTATATTATATTACGAATTTTGAGTAAATATCTCCATTTCTAAAAAATAGAGCAAGAAAGTTCATGCGGAGTTTCGTACCATTTATTTTGTAACAATTTTCCCAGTTCTTAATGCCATAGAGTAAGTAACAATATATATTATTTCACTTATGACCTGTGGTGTAATGTTTCTACTAAAATGTATAAGCTAGACCTATAATTTCGTTTCACAAATATTACGAGTTTTTAGTAAATGTTTATGTTAAGATAAAAGTGAGAGAAAGTCTGTGTGGTGCATCGTAACATTTATTTTATTAATTTGCAGTAGTTGAATAAATACAAAAATTGTAATTTTTTGAAATAAAGTTAGTTAGTTTACGATGTAAAAGTGAAAAATGTTCTTGTACATTCATTAACCTAGTGTGTGCAAGTAATTTAGAAATTATGTACAATGTGGTAAATTCAGAATCATAAGCAGGCACAAAGTGAAATATCACATTCTTTCCAACAGTAGATTGTTCTGATATCCACTAAACACATTGTTTCCTTAAATGGGTCCTACTTCCAATCGGGAGGTTCTCTGAAATAAAGTGATGTGCAGTTAGTCGCTACATTGGTTCCCCTGAAGTTCTCTCTGTAGGTTTCGGCTTCACAGTCCAATCACAATATTTGTCAGCTTGGAAATCAAGTCGAGGCAAAAATTTTATTGAGAGGCTGTTCCGCCTTTCTTTTCAAACAGAATGAATTCATTTAAAATTGCAATATCCAATTGGTACCAGAACATTTTCATATATTATATCTTTAGTATCTTTCAAGCCACTGAGTAACTGGTGAAGCGCTGGTCAGACAAATTTACTTCTCCCATTTCTTTGCTGTATTCCACATTCACCTTGGGCTTGAACTTTGGGTTACTTCACCTATCTTGCAAAAGTAAGACACTATTCACCTGGATAGTAGACTACTTATCATGTGAACATCTTTTTTATCTGCCCCTATCAGAACCACAAGTTTGTTCTTGTACCATACAATGAGCTCACAGTAATTGTGTAACTTTCTGATCCTCAGATCTTTTGAGGCTTCTTTCCTATTTACCTGTAAAGAGCTTAAAGATGTCATGTCAAGCCCAATATATATGCAGGAGCTTCTGATGCCTAAAGATGTCATGTCAAGCCCAATATATGTGCAGGAGCTGCTGACGCCTAAAGATGTCATGTCAAGCCCAATATATGTACAGGAGCTGCTGACGCCTAAAGATGTCACATCAAGCCTAATATATGTGCAGGAGCTGCTGACGCCTAAAGATGTCACGTCAAGCCCAATATATGTGCAGGAGCTGCTGACGCCTAAAGATGTCATGTCAAGCCCAATATATGTGCAGGAGCTGCTGACGCCTAAAGATGTCACATCAAGCCTAATATATGTGCAGGAGCTGCTGACGCCTAAAGATGTCACGTCAAGCCCAATATATGTGCAGGAGCTGCTGACGCCTAAAGATGTCACATCAAGCCCAATATATGTGCAGGAGCTGCTGACGCCTAAAGATGTCATGTCAAGCCCAATATATGTGCAGGAGCTGCTGATGCCTAAAGATGTCACATCAAGCTCAATATATGTCCAGGAGCTGCTGACGCCTAAAGATGTCATGTCAAGCCCAATATATGTCCAGGAGCTGCTGATGCCTAAAGATGTCACATCAAGCCCAATATATGTGCAGGAGCTGCTGATGCCTAAAGGTGTCACACCCATTTAAGAGGTTAACGAACCAAAGAGGAGTGTATAAATTTAGCACTTTTGCGAGATTTTTAATTTAACTACCCACTAGCTTATAGGCCAAGCAAAAAGCAGAGGGTTCTTGGTCTCCAGCAGTTGGGGAGTTGGGTCAGGCTGTGGCCTTGATTAATAATATGGAAATATTTACTGGTCATTAAGTGGCACATTCTGAGTGATTCATTAAGTTGTGATTTTCCTAGTGGAGGTACACTTTTTCCAAAATAGATTACTCTTCCCTACACTAAAGACCAGGTTTATGAAAAAACATTATTGGGTGAAGTGAATAAAAGATAGAGTCTACTTAGTAGAATCTTGGGCTTAGACTTAGCGCCAACTAATGTCAAAGTGAATAATTAGAAGCTAAGTCTAGGTATATGTATCCTGCCCAAACTGGAAATAAGAGTAGATTCTACAGTCATAGATACAATTCAACAGCTAGATACATCTTGTTTTGTACTATGAATCAGCGTCCGCTTGAAGGGAAAGTTGAAAAACATTGTTGAAAACATTTTCAGTACAACCGATGTGGCAGGACATATTTAGACTAGGATATTTTTAGGTAGCAGTTCTTTGTTAATGACACCCTTAGGAAGAGTGTTTGTGTGTGTGTGTGTGTGTGTTTAGTGTCTTGTTGTGTTTAGTGTTTTGTTGTTGTGTTTTAAATAATAGAATTCAATTTTAATAATTCAAATCTAATATGAAAAATTTATATGTTTGATGTGATATAATGATAATTTAACATAGATACAGTTGTGTTGTGTTTTGTTGTGTGTTGTGTTGTGTGGTGTGGTGTGGTGTGGTGTGGTGTGGTGTGTGTGTGTGTGTGTGTGTGTGTGTGTGGTGTGTGTGTGTGTGTGTGTGTGGTGTGTGTGTGTGTGTGTGTGGTGTGTGTGTGTGTGTGTGTGTGTGTGTGTGGTGTGTGTGTGTGTGTGTGTGTGTGGTGTGGTGTGTGGTGTGTGTGTGTGTGTGTGTGTGTGTGTGTGTGTGTGTGTGTGTGTGTGTGTGTGTGTGTGTGGTGTGTGTGTGTGTGTGTGTGTGTGTGTGTGTGTGTGTGTGTGTGTGTGTGTAAAAAAGATACGATTAAAAAAACACAACTGTCCATGCAGTGAAGGCTTTGGTAAATAACTAAGGTGTAAGAGGTATCGCCATCCGTTTTCAGGAATCCAAGGCTCCTCCATGCATTTCATCAGTTACTCCACAGTTAAAATGGCAACATTTTTACTTCCAAATCGTAACAGCTATTAACATCCCTCCGAACACGATACATTTTTTCATGTCTGACCGGCAGGAACATCGCCATGATCAAACTGATGGACACTGCTGAAAAGCTAGCATGCCCCCTCCACATCTTAAAAAAAACCTAGATGTATCTCAGCGAAAAAGCTAGATTCTACTCTTTATTCACCCAATAAATCTAACCCGTCTGGAAAAGTCAAGATACATCTAGGCATACTAGAGTCTACAAATTTTATTCACATAAAACCTAGATACATCTAGTTTTTATTCACATTGCTCATTTGAACACAAATTGTGATAGTGTTATTAGTTTCGTGTTAGTTCATTCAATCACAAACACAACTGTCCATCGAGTGACAAGTGATACTTTAACTACAAGTAAAAGGATGGCGTTACCTTAGAATGTTTTCTAAAGTGATATACAAGAATGGCGTTCAATACAAGCCAATATTTACTGGCGGTGGTTTGCTTGAATATACTCAACTATTTTTTTTTTAATCCTTACACTTATAAAAAGATTAAAACACTCATTTAAGTAATCAGGGTTAACATGCCTTGTAAATTTTTTTAATTTCTGACTTTTCCAGATTTTCCAAACAAAAAATAAATAAATAACAATCTCATTACTTTCACTCTGTTTTATTTAATAGGGACTTTACACAACGCTTTTAAAAATAAGTTTATGGGCCTATTTTTTTTAATATTTCGTCTGACTACCTATTCAGGTTTGATGCATATACGATAATTACTCTAATGAGATATGGATGAGTAAGAAAGCATTTTAGAGAAAATATACCCACATTTGTGTGGACCAAGAGTGAGAAACTATTTTAGGAAAAAACAACCCTCAGTAGATCCGCCTGGATTCAAACCCTGTTCTCCCCATCATCCGTAGGTCCGTCTAAGCATGAGTTTAACCCCTTAGACCGTTCAGCCACTAAAGCAGGTAATATGTTTGTAAAATTGATTAAATTTTCATTTAGGCTAGTTTACTTACAAACAAGGAAGATATCATTTGTAAAATAAGTATTTAATGACCAGAAAGACACTAAACCAGGTAATCTAGACTACAGTACCAGTATTAATTCTTCTTCAACCACTTCAGTGGTCGCATGGTCTAAGGCGTTACTCTCACAAAAGACTAGACTGCTGATGACGAGATTGTGGTTTGATCCCGGTCGAGTGTACTGAGGGTAGTTTTTTTCTAAATGGTTCCCCAACTCTCCAAGCAAACTCTGGTACACTTTCTCTAAGCTCAACCTTCCTTATCCCTATTCCATTAGCTTAATTAGTAGACCTACATAAGCGTATAACCCGAATAAGTAGCAAGACGCAGTGATAAAAAAATAATTCTTCTGTGAAAATGTTAGATTGTCTGCACATCTTAATATATATAATTCTTCTGTACATGTGTATGTCACTGAACTCCTCCTAAATGGCTGGACTGATTTTGATGAAATTTTGTGTGTGTGTTTGAGTGGGTCCGTGGATGGTTTAGATTCACAATTGGACCCGGTAGGTGGCGCTTCAATCGGGTTCTAGGATTTATTTTTGGGGGGGGGGGTAGATTTCATACAAATTTGTAACGCAATGTTTTTCGATACAGCTGATATTTGTGTAGTTGTGGGCTAAATTCCAAAAATGAATAAATGTTTTATTTTGTATGTTGTCTTGACAAACACTGAATTTGTAATATTTGTGTAGCTCACTAATTGGAGTTCATTGTGAATTTGTAATTGTGATGATCACATAGTATTTGTTTTATTATCGAAATCAATTATACCACCCAAACGAAAAGCCAACGTTCGGGCAGGACAACGTCTGTTGGGTCCGCTATTTCTTCTATAAATCTTTCATAACAATAGAAGCCTAGTGATTTTTTTGAGCCATGCATTTTTAATGTAGACTATATTTTTTACAAATTCCGTTCTAAATAAAACTAGGCCTATATACCTAATCCCGATACAATTTTTTCTTAGCTTTAGTGTTGAGTAACATATTACTGTAGGCCTATAACCATTGTACATTATTTGCTTATTTAATACTAGGCTGAGTCACTCATTTTCTCAAAAAAATAATAGACTTGAGTCACTCCATCGACAGGATTTGTCACAGAGATAGCAATCCTGACTCTGGTGGCCAGGATTTGATTCAGAACTGATGCAAAAAATAGTTCATTTTATTTTCACATATGTTGGACAAATCAAATAATTTAATTAATTCTTCAAAGAGTCTTGACTAATACGCTCACTGTTGAATACCGTACATATGTCAGTAATTAATCACCTGTAAGAAACTTATGACAAGCTTTTGACGTAGTCACACATGGACTTTAATAAGGATTTAAAGGAACTCTTATTTATATGACATAGGCCATACAAAAATACCATTAAAAATAATTACAAGCTGATTTACCTTTTTTAACTCTCTCAGGAAATATCACATCGTACGTCAAACTAAACCCTTGACAAAATTTATGCATTCAAACCAACATAAGCAAATACCTAGAACCGGGGTTGTGCGCAGTTTATTCTGAGGGCAGGGGTACCATTTTAAGTTTCATGTCTTCTAGTCCAGAGATTTTAAACTTAGAAGTGCCCGAAGGCCACAATTGAATCTGCGAGTTTAGTCTAAAAATGTAAAGAAATAAAAAGTGAATGAAATAAGAAGTGGTAATTTAAACATGCTTAGTTACATATTAAACACATTTTTCGACAAATATACAATCTTTGATAAATCTATATAATACAGCAAATGTAAGAACGAAATTAAACATGTGAGCATCAGTTTGAGCTTTCATGAATTTTTCCCACACAAGTCAAAACTTTCCGTTTCTCGGCTAAAAAAATAATCATACATATACATAATACAGTTGATTACTTTTCCAAGAAACTTCATGAAGGTACCAGTATAATATATCCCTTGTAGGCCTATTTGTTTATAAGTTATGTTTCATTTGTTAAAAGAGGATATGAGACACATGACTCGGATTAAGACACTAGTCCCTATAGGCCTGGCTGTGACAATAAAGCTATCCTCGATTGCCATCCTCCTTCCATGACTCGCTCCACCTGTTCTTAATTAATGTTTGTGTCTGAAACAAACCTCTTGTTCTCTTTATCTGCCGTACACGCACAACCAATATGCAGCTTAAGCTTACTTGCATGCTTTATTAACGTTATTATAATACATCTTATCAATACCAATACCTTTATATTGTAAATCACCCCTTTCCCCTGTTACAATTTTGAGCATCTTAAATTTTTCTGTAGAGGTAGGTCTATGACATAAGTTTTTACAATAATAACTTCACATTTCTTTAGCCCAAATATCAACAAATATAAAGAAACTACTAAAGCTTTTACATTGTTGACTATTAGATTTATTTATCTAAAAATACTACTTTGTAGGCTTGTTTTATGTTAAAAAATACAAGTTACTTTGATTTTGAAGATTAGGCTTACCTATAAAATACATATCTTAGGGGCAAATTAATTATTACAAAAATTACACAACAAAGAAATAATTTAAATGTATGTGAATTGGTTTTATGTATTTTCCTTACATTTAGTTAGTAAGTGAATCCTGTTATATTTCATTAGAAAAACACAATTGATTAAACATCAGTTTGTTAAAAATTCTGCTCACGGATTGAGTTTCCAGAAGTCCGCCACAACCACAATAAACTAACCGTTTTTAGCCAACATTTGAAAAAAAAAAGACACCAAGCTAAATTTTAGTTCCAAAACTTCTAAGAGAGAGCGATATAATCGAGAATTAGTTCCAAAACCTCTCATAGATAGCAATAAGGGTAAAAATTTAGTTCTAAAACAGAAAAGAGAGCGCAGTACATGTATAAATATAGTTTGAGAGGATATTATAAATAATTAAATATGGTAATAAAAAGGAAAATAAGATACGTTGGAGATATATTGAGAAGGAATAGAATAAATAAAAACAGGCTACAGTAATCTACATAGGTGTGGTACACGGATCTGCCAGATATTTGAAGTAAATTACCTTTAAATTGGAACGTGTGTGTTTAATAGCATTATGATAACTCTACTTTAAGGTGTCACAACTTCTATATTTAAAACTGCCCCACGACCACACATGGTGGCGATTACACTCATAAGTGCCAGCAACTAATCTACATAGGTGTGGTACCTGGGTCTGCCGGAAATTAAGAGTAAATTAGCTTTAATTGGGAACTTACGTGTTTAATAGCGCTAGGTAGACTCTACTTTAAGGTGCCACAACTTCTATATTTGAAACTGCCCCATGACCACACATGGTGGCGATTATACTCATAGGTGCCAGCAACTAGTCTACATAGGTGTGGTACCTGGGTCTGCCGGAAATTAAGAGTAAATTAGCTTTAATTCGGAACTTACGTGTTTAATAGCGCTATGATGATTCTATTTTAAGGTGCCACAACTTCTATATTTGAAACTGCCCCACGACCACAAAGGGTGGCGATTACACTCATACGTATCTACAACTAATCTACATAGGTGTGGTACCTGGGTCTGCCGGAAATTAAGAGTAAATTAGCTTTAATTCGGAACTTACGTGTTTAATAGCGCTAGGTAGACTCTACTTTAAGGTGCCACAACTTCTATATTTGAAACTGCCCCACGACCACACATGGTGGCGATTACACTCATAAGTGCCAGCAACTAATCTACATAGGTGTGGTACCTGGGTCTGCCGGAAATTAAGAGTAAATTAGCTTTAATTCGGAACTTACGTGTTTAATAGCGCTAGGATGACTCTACTTTAAGGTGCCACAACTTCTATATTTGAAACTGCCCCACGACCACACATGGTGGCGATTACACTCATAAGTATCTACAACTAATCTACATAGGTGTGGTACCTGGGTCTGCCGGAAATTAAGAGTAAATTAGCTTTAATTCGGAACTTACGTGTTTAATAGCGCTATGATGATTCTACTTTAAGGTGCCACAACTTCTATATTTGAAACTGCCCCACGACCACACATGGTGGCGATTACACTCATAAGTATCTACAACTAATCTACATAGGTGTGGTACCTGGGTCTGCCGGAAATTAAGAGTAAATTAGCTTTGAAGTGGAACTTACGTGTTTAATAGCGCTACGATGACTCTACTTTAAGGTGCCACAACTTCTATATTTGAAACTGCCCCACGACCACACATGGTGGCGATTACACTCATAAGTACCAGCAACTAATCTACATAGGTGTGGTACCTGGGTCTGCCGGAAATTAAGAGTAAATTAGCTTTAATTCGGAATTACGTGTTTAATAGCGCTAGGATGACTCTACTTTAAGGTGCCACAACTTCTATATTTGAAACTGCCCCACGACCACACATGGTGGCGATTACACTCACAAGTGCCAGCAACTAATCTACATAGGTGTGGTACCTGGGTCTGCCGGAAATTAAGAGTAAATTAGCTTTGAAGTGGAACTTACGTGTTTAATAGCGCTACGATGACTCTACTTTAAGGTGCCACAACTTCTATATTTGAAACTGCCCCACGACCACACATGGTGGCGATTACACTCATAAGTACCAGCAACTAATCTACATAGGTGTGGTACCTGGGTCTGCCGGAAATTAAGAGTAAATTAGCTTTAATTCGGAACTTACGTGTTTAATAGCGCTAGTTAGACTCTACTTTAAGGTGCCACAACTTCTATATTTGAAACTGCCCCACGACCACACATGGTGGCGATTACACTCATAGGTGCCTACATTTAATCTACATAGGTGTGGTACCTGGGTCTGCCGGAAATTAAGAGTAAATTAGCTTTAATTCGGAACTTACGTGTTTAATAGCGCTAGGTAGACTCTACTTTAAGGTGTCACAACTTCTATATTTGAAACTGCCCCACGACCACACATGGTGGCGATTACACTCATAGAAGCCAGCAACTAATCTACATAGGTGTGGTACCTGGGTCTGCCGGAAATTAAGAGTAAATTAGCTTTAATTCGGAACTTACGTGTTTAATAGCGCTATGATGATTCTACTTTAAGGTGCCACAACTTCTATATTTGAAACTTCCCCACGACCACACATGGTGGCGATTACACTCATAAGTGCCAGCAACTAATCTACATAGGTGTGGTACCTGGGTCTGCCGGAAATTAAGAGTAAATTAGCTTTGAAGTGGAACTTACGTGTTTAATAGCGCTACGATGATGACTCTACTTTAAGGTGCCACAACTTCTATATTTGAAACTGCCCCACGACCACACATGGTGGCGATTACACTCACAAGTGCCAGCAACTAGTCTACATAGGTGTGGTACCTGGGTCTGCCGGAAATTAAGAGTAAATTAGCTTTAATCCGGAACTTACGTGTTTAATAGCGCTAGATAGACTCTACTTTAAGGTGCCACAACTTCTATATTTGAAACTGCCCCACGACTACACATGGTGGCGATTACACTCATAAGTATCTACAACTAATCTACATAGGTGTGGTACCTGGGTCTGCCGGAAATTCAGAGTAAATTAGCTTTAATTAGGAACTTACGTGTTTAATAGCGCTAGGTAGACTCTACTTTAAGGTGCCACAACTTCTATATTTGAAACTGCCCCACGACCACACATGGTGGCGATTACACTCATACGTATCTACAACTAATCTACATAGGTGTGGTACCTGGGTCTGCGGAAATTAAGAGTAAATTAGCTTTGAAGTGGAACTTAACGTGTTTAATAGCGCTACGATGACTCTACTTTAAGGTGCCACAACTTCTATATTTGAAACTGCCCCACGACCACACATGGTGGCGATTAGAGTCATAAGTATCTACAACTAATCTACATATGTGTGGTACCTGGGTATGCCGGAAATTAAGAGTAAATTAGCTTTAATTCGGAACTTACGTGTTTAATAGCGCTAGGTAGACTCTACTTTAAGGTGCCACAACTTCTATATTTGAAACTGCCCCACGACCACACATGGTGGCGATTACACTCATAGAAGCCAGCAACTAATCTACATAGGTGTGGTACCTGGGTCTGCCGGAAATTAAGAGTAAATTAGCTTTAATTCGGAACTTACGTGTTTAATAGCGCTACGATGACTCTAATTTAAGGTGCCACAACTTCTATATTTGAAACTGCCCCACGACCACACATGGTGGCGATTACACTCATACGTATCTACAACTAATCTACATAGGTGTGGTACCTGGGTCTGCCGGAAATTAAGAGTAAATTAGCTTTGAAGTGGAACTTACGTGTTTAATAGCGCTACGATGACTCTACTTTAAGGTGCCACAACTTCTATATTTGAAACTGCCCCACGACCACACATGGTGAAGATTACACTTATACGTATCTACAACTATTCTACATAGCTGTGGTACCTGAGTCTGCCGGAAATTAAGAGTAAATTAGCTTTAATTCGAAACTTACGTGTTTAATAGCGCTACGATGACTCTACTTTAAGGTGCCACAACTTCTATATTTGAAACTGCCCCACGACCACACATGGTGGCGATTACACTCATAAGTGCCAGCAACTAATCTACATAGGTGTGGTACCTGGGTCTGCCGGAAATTAAGAGTAAATTGGCTTTAATTCAGATCTTACGTGTTTAATAGCGCTGCTATGTTGACTCTACTTTAAGGTGCCACAACTTCTATATTTGAAACTGCCCCACTACCACACGTGGTGGCGATTACACTCATAAGTGCCAGCAACTAATCTACATAGGTGTGGTACCTGGGTCTGCCGGAAATTAAGAGTAAATTAGCTTTAATTCGGAACTTACGTGTTTAATAGCGCTACGATGACTCTAATTTAAGGTGCCACAACTTCTATATTTGAAACTGCCCCACGACCACACATGGTGGCGATTACACTCATACGTATCTACAACTAATCTACATAGGTGTGGTACCTGGGTCTGCCGGAAATTAAGAGTAAATTAGCTTTAATTCGGAACTTACGTGTTTAATAGCGCTATGATGATTCTACTTTAAGGTGGTATAATTTCTATATTTGAAACTGCCCCACGACCACACATGGTGAAGATTACACTCATACGTATCTACAACTAATCTACATAGGTGTGGTACCTGCTCTGCCGGAAATTAAGAATAAATTAGCTTTAATTTGTAACTTACGTGTTTAATAGCGCTATGATGATTCTACTTTAAGGTGCCACAACTTCTATATTTGAAACTGCCCCACGACCACACATGGTGGCGATTACACTCATACGTATCTACAACTAATCTAAATAGGTGTGGTACCTGGGTCTGCCGGAAATTAAGAGTAAATTAGCTTTAATTCGGAACTTACGTGTTTAATAGCGCTATGATGACTCTACTTTAAGGTGTCACAACTTCTATATTTGAAACTGCCCCACGACCACACATAGTGGCGGTTACACTCATAGGTGCCTACATTTAATCTACATAGGTGTGTTATCCGGATCAACCAGAAAAATTGTTTCAATGGCCCTTAATTTCGAACTTTCGTTTTAAATAGTGCCTGACTTGTCTCATTTAATGTGCAAAACTTATATTTCAAACTGCCACACGAACACACACGGTGGTCATTACAGAATAATGTGTTCGAATCATGAAATCCTTCTTAAGTCAATTTTACCTAGTACTAACTGTTCCTTTGCAGGTCGACTACCTTCTTCCAGAAAATATTTAGTCTAATATTAATAATTTATACAAATAACAAAATATACTTTAACCTCAAATGTTTAATCCTTATATATTAATTAATGCATATAACAAAATTAATTTTACTAGCCTAGAATGTTTAATTATTTAATCAATAATTAAACTGGAATTTTTAATTTTACACATTTCTCTTCACATAACCTTTTTAGGATTCACACATTCTTGTGAAGGACGTCATTAGGGTCCTACAACGCTCTACTTTGGAACACAGCACTGATAACTCTTTCAATAGCCATTATTATCAATAAAATAAAACAAGATTGTTGTTCGCTGAACGGCTATCGCCTGGTTACCAAGAGACAAGTAGAATCACTTAACGCAGTGGTTATCAAACTTCTCAGTCACGTGGACCCTCTAACCATGGAACAGCTGATTCGTGGACCCTTTAATATATGATAAATGTATAACAAAATTATAATCATAAGTTTTTAGTATATAAAAGGGATAAATTAGTCATAATATACTTTTTATGTAAACATAATTAGGCCTAATATAAAAATGGAAATAAAATAAATGTAGGTATTATATTTGTACATCTTTAACATAAAATATTTTTTTAAATAAATGTAAAAAAGAATTACAACACAAATGAAAAGAAAATATAATATATATTATATTTGTATATTTAAAATCCCCGATAATTTATGTTAAGAACGGAACTGCTTGTGTGACTTTAAAATATCAATTAAATCTGTAGCAATTTTAGTGACCATTTCTTAAGTCTCATTACACACTAAGGCCATTTCATTTCACATTTTTTTCACAACACATAGAGCAGAAAGGCTTGCTAACACAAATAAGTTATTGGAAAAGGCATCAAGTGTATAAGTGCTTTTTCTATATTTAGTGCCAATTTTGTGCCACAGCCGGTCCTAGTTTCTCCCGCCTGTACACCGTGTGACGTCATAGTGGTATCCAACTGGGTCCCACGAGAATTATTATTCGAGGTTGCATCAAAGCTCGGATGAATAGAATTATGAGTGCCATATATTTATGACCATAGATGAACAAAAATAATCTAATAACTTTAATATAGCTGTTCAATATAATTATGAAATCTTTTTATTTTGAATAGCTAATGTTGATTTTTTCAAAGTTTTAAAACTATTTATAAAAAGGATACCATTTTATTTATTATTTGTAGAAATGATAATTGTATACACTTAAGACTATATGAAGACTAATTTGAGGTACTGAATTCCTAGATGTTATAGTTTGCAACTAAGCATTATTTTTACCATTATTATACTAAAAGATATGTTTTAAAAAATGTATTTCTTTACCATCGGTATGGACCACTATGTATACATTGCAAATGCTAATACACAGCACTGTCATGTGGTGAGTTTGTGCCACAATGCTCAAATTATGTTCTGCCATAGTTTTCGTTTAAACACATGAAAGCTTTGAGCGCTGCTAAATTCTAAAACTTATGCAAATATGTGGTGCTCAATTTGTGCCAAAAATATATTACATTCCCATAATTTGTGCCGTAAGCCCGCAATAGTGTTCGTAAAAATATTCAAACACGCTGGGTGCTGCTAACTTCGCATAGCATTATCACTAAATTGATGGCACAAATTTCTAAATCTGTGACCTATTTCTTAGTTTTACCATAAAGACATCCTGTAATTTGTGACCTCATACTTTTCTGGAAAATATTAAAATACTGTGAATGTGGCTGGGAGCACCATCAACAGTACAAATTCTGAGATCTATGCCAACATTGAATACCAAATTTGAGTGGTAAAGAATATCACACACCTATTATTTGTTTCACATAGTTTTCATGAAAATACCAGTAGCCTCACATTCAAATTAAGGAAGGTCGTTTAGAGGAAGTGCACCCACATTAGCATGGTGTGTGTGTGTGTGTGTGTGTGTGTGTGTGTGTGTGTGTGTGTGTGTGTGTGTGTGTAAAAGGGGTGGGTAGATGTGACTAATCATAATATGTTCAAAACCACCTGGTTAAGATTATTGCTTTGACCTCACAGTCAGCGGCAATCAATATAATTATTAACATGAGGCTGACTCCTACTAAACCACGCGGCCGCTGATGCAGATAGCCCCTCTCTTTAAAATAAGCTTCTAATTATCTGATATCACCGCCTATGTTACACATTTGAGAAACACGTGTGGATATTTAGTGCTGAACTAGTTTTTTGTGTGAATAGTTGGCATTTTAATAGTTTTCGTGAACATAACAGAAAACTTTGGTTAGCTACCAGCCGCAGTTTAATACCACAAATTACGAAAATGTTGCCAGTAATATTTGCTGAATTTGTGCTTCAAAAAACCCCATTTTTATAGTTGGTGCTGCCTTAATTTTCCATAAAACACTTTAATGTACTACCACCTATCACTACTTGTAAAACCTAAATCAAACAAATTCTTTAATACAGGTCATAGGATATTATTTACTATTCCATAGGTTGTGCCACATAAATAAATCAGTTTTATATAATGTGCCATAAATGGTTTTGGAGAAAAGAAGCACAAAACTGCTAAGTGAAACATACAGCACCAACATTTTAGAACTACAAATAATATTTTAACAAGACTAGCATCACAAATTAATAAGAAAATCTAGTATAGTTGTGATAATATTCTTAATTATTTAAAATATAATGAAAATAATATTGCTTAATATATTAGTATTACCTCATATTTTCTTACGTATAAGATTGTGGCTCTGTGTGTGTGTGTGTGTGTGTGTGTGTGTGTGTGTGTGTGGTGTGTGTGTGTGTGTGGTGTGTGTGTGTGTGTGTGTGTGTGTGGTGTGTGGTGTGTGTGTGTGTGTGTGTGTGTGTGTGTGTGTGTGTGTGTGTGTGTGTGTGTGTGTGTGGTGTGTGTGTGTGTGTGTGTGTGTGTGTGTGTGTGTGTGTGTGTGTGTGTGTGTGTGTGTGTGTGTGTGTGTGGTGTTTACACAAGATGCACGAGTCGACACATTCACACAAAGGAACTATTGATAACCGCTTAAGGGGTGGCTACAGATTGAGGCAGAGAAATACATTCGTCAATCCTTCGAGAGATCTCATGTACCCCAAAAGGAAGTTTGATCTATTTTATTTCCAAAACCTTTTCAATTATAAAATATACTTTTGGGATGTAACTCTCACAATAGACCGAACCACCGATGATGGGGAAATCAGGGTTACGAATTTCAGTCAGGTGTATTGAGGGTGTTTGTTTCTAAATATTTTTTTTACACTCGCAAAACAAATTCGGATACACATCCTATAAATTCAACCATTCTCAATCTTAACACATTAGCGCAATTAGTGGGGCCTACATACGCATATAACCAGAACGCGGTGCTGATAGTAAAATAATATTAATTATTATTATTACTATGATTTTAATTTCCTTTATTATAGTGCTGGCCAAAGTCACAAGAGCTACATACCACCCGGTCCGGTGACCGCGTGGTCTAATGCGCTAATCTCGTGTTGGACTAGACTGCTGAAGACGGGAAGATCGGGGTTCGATACCGGTCGGGTGCACTGTGGTTTTTTCCTTAAATTGTTTTCCACTCTCCCTCCACGCAAATGTAGGTACAATTCCTCTAGATCTAGCCTTCTATTTCCAATTAGTGTAATTAGTACAAAGGTGTATTACCTGAGCAGGTAGTAAGACGTGGTGCTAAAAAGTTACATAACAGGTCATCACTGAATAATACACAAGTATGACATAGAAGTATAGCTGCATAAGAATATAAAATAAACAATCATAGGTAATTAGAGATATGAGAGGGAAAATTTCCCAATTATTTTTCCCGGAAAATTTTCCAATTATTTTTCCCGGAAAATTTTCCAATTATTTTTTCTGTAAAATAATTTCAACTGATTAAATGGATAGTAATAATAACAGTAATAATAATTAGCGGTAGTGGTAGCAGTAGTAGTAGTATTAGTGAAGAAATACCTGCTTCGGTGGTCGCGTGGTCAAACGCGATACTATCGCAATAGAATAGACTGCCGATGACATGTAGATCGAAGTTCTATCCCGATCGGGTATCCTGAAGCCGGTTTTCCTAAATGGTTTTCCCCACTCTCACTCCACGCAAATGTGGGCGCAATTCCTCTAAATTCAACCTTCCTCATCCCTAACACATTGGCGTAATTAGTACATAAGTGTATAAGCCAAACGGGTGGTAATACATGGTGATAAAAAAGTAGTAAAGAAACAAATGAATGATAGCCATTTTAGACATGCTTTGTTCATAAATCATACTCCAAATTTAGGTCATCAATAAGTTAATAAAATAATTTTAAGGTTGACCCGACATTCTTCTCCCCCTATCCTCCATGTTTCCTATCCACCCCTACCCACCCCAGTTCCTTCCCCCTTCTTTTAACACACTCGTCTCCTAAAACACTATAATTTGAAGTATAATAGGCTCAAAGTGTCAAATTTTAACCCCTCAAACACAAGCCGCCACAGCAGAAAATTTTCATATCTATAATAGTAACTAAATATTGGCGCATTGACATTATTAAAATAACTGTAAGAAGAAAAAGAATAATATTGTAAATTTAGAACATGTACGAGTAAATTAATCAAAAGAGCTCTTCTTTAATAATAATAATAATAATAATAATAATAATAATAATAATAATAATAATAATAATAATAATAGTAATAATAAAATTATGCGAAGGTCGTGGGTTCTAGCGCGCTACTCTCGCAAAAGACTAGACTGCAGAGGATGGAGAGATCGGAGTTCGATCCCGATTGGGTGCACTGAGGGTTGTTTTCCCTAAATGGTTTCCTACTCTCTTTTCCTCTCTCCACGTAAATGCGGGTACACTTCCTCTACCTAACTCATCCCTATCCCATTAGCGTAATTATTAGATAGGCATATAACCAAAACGGGTTGTAAGAAGTGGTACTAGTAATAAAAATAAAAGTATGAACACTTTACCTCATCTGCCTGCCTCAAATAGTGTTGTATATCAGTCAGAGTTCATATAGTAAGTAACACAATTGCTCACCTTGCGTTTTTATAACATAATATAATGCATATCTTATAACAATATACTATAATAATTGATTCTATATGTTTACCTTCATGAATTCCAGCAGTTTATTATTTTGAGATAGGCCTGTCAGTCTCGGATTCAATTCTAGGTGTATGCCACTAGATTATACTATTGTATTCTCGATAGTTTATAACAAGGAAGAAAATGTAATAGAATTCAGGAAGTTGGCTTGTGTGAAAGTGTTGAGATAAAAAAAATTCAGGAACAATAATCTAAAACCGAGATCTTAATTTATTGTGCTAATTTCTTCCCATACTCTTGACTTTTAACAAAAATATAAAAATTAAAAATTAATATAATCGGGTATATTGGAGAAAATAAAATTTGAAACCTCCCTACCAAAAGAAGCTATAATTTTTAAAAAAAAATTGGTAGTTTTTTTGCTGCTTTGTTGTAAAAGAAAATGTGTGTGCTGTCAGGTGGAATGACAATAATTCTGTGGTTTCAATGTCACTGGTGAAGCGTTATTCTACTGCAAATCATAGTAGCGTTAATGTTCTTCAGCCTAGTGTAGCAAGATAATACAACCCCTACGTGGGAGGAGAAGACCAATTTGATACAAATCTTCCTACAGAATAGCAATGAGAGGGAAAAAATTGCACCACTCAATCCTATTTTTGACTACTAAATGTGTGATAAACTGATAATATATATCATATATCCCATTTATATGGCTGCAACTTTGATACATGCAATAGTTGTCAGTCCAGAGATATTCACTAACTCTCCGATAAGGTAAATAGCTGAAAATTGGCACACTAATTATTGTAGTTACCTAACAAATGATTCAAACTTACATTTTTGTCTTCTTAGCAACGCCATAATCTAGATCAGATGTGGGCAAACTTTTCTCCCCAAGGGCCACATGAACATCTGTAAGGTCTCTAGCATGTGACAAAAATCTAAATTTACTAAATAATAACATTTATTTTCATACAAAAATACATGTATTAGTCATATAACTATATAACTTTGGTGCAAGTAGCAGATAAACTCTAATATGTCATCACAAATAAATTTAAATATGTTATGACTGGTGTTGCTTCTTAGCCTACCTAAATGTTGTTTAATAACTACTCGTAGGTGACCTGGCGGTCAGGGATAAGGTGTCAGACTTATGTGCTGGGGTCCGGGTTCAAGCTTCGGTCCCGGCCATTGATCTCTCTAATATAACTGGATGGACATCTGTGGCTGAAATTTTCGAGCTGTCGTCTGCATACCATTGTGTCAGAGAGAAAGAAACTCTCGGGTATCTCTTTCTCTCTTTCACCCATACAAGGCAATGTGTCATTTTGACATAGTTCATTAATCTGATTGAATATATGAGAAACATCAATGTGTGAGTGGTTAAATTAAATAAATATGTTAGTTAAAGCTTTGAAGAGCATATAAAAGTTCAAAACTGGTTAGTTTTTTCTTTAAATAAGTTGATGTAGCCTAATATGTATGAAGAATTTTGAAGGAAGCTTACTTGTAAGGCTTTATCTCGTACCAGAATCCTACCCTATAGTGGTGTTTAGTTAGAATAAAAGACCTTCCAGAAGGAAATTTCAACTTATGTTCTAAATTGCCGTTCATCCTACCAAAATATTATATATATTATAGTATTCTGGTACGAAATAAAGCCTTAAAGATTGTAATTATTACTAAAATCAGGGTTTAGTAGATACTGTACTTCCTAAAAGCCAATAACCTAAATTATCATTTGAACGTAAGACTTCTACACAAAGTGTGTCATTCAAACAAATGTAATACAGTTTTTAGATAACTTGTTTCATTATAGTTATCAAAATTTCAACATAATATGGTTTCTGAAATATATGAGCCAACTTAAAAAAAACAGGTATTATTATAATAATACTTTCCACAAACCTATAACCTAAGTGATAGTTTGAATGCATGGCAACTATTCAAAGTTTGTCATTCAAACAAATGTAATCAAAATTTAAGATACCTTGTTCATTATATTTATCGAACTTTCAATATATTATGGTTTATGAAACCATTATACAAGCTAATAACCAACTTTAAATATAAGTGTAGTCGTGGCAGACTGTAAACAACATTGATGATAACTACATAAAAATTGAAATATCTAAGGTTTTATTCGTATTTGTACAGTATTACCTGTAAAACTGGATTGTATAGCCTTTAATGTAAATGTTTCTTCAGGAAATTATGTTATTATAATTCACTATTTTCAAACAATAACACTTTTATTCATCAGAGACATGTTTTCGCTTAAGAACATTTAAAGAAACCGTTAAATCTGTCCCCCCCTCTCAGTGTAGCAGACGATACACTTAAGCGTCATACTTTTGTCCTTGGAATGTGCATGTGTATGTCCATCCAGTTATATTATAGAGATCAATGGTCCCGGCACAGATCTATCTGACTGCCAGACCCTCCCTTCACCTCTGACAAGACGTGTAAGTTATTAATCACAACTTGTGAATGTGTGGAATGCCAGACCTTCACCGTGGTTCGGATCCCACGTTAAACTGTAGGGCCTCCATTTCATCTCGCAATCACACTACCATTCATTACACGTTAGAATAAGTGCGTATAAACCGAACGGGTAGTAAGACGTGGTGCTAATAATAATAATAATATTATTAATAATAATAATAATAATAATAATAATAATAATAATAATAATAATAATAATAATAATAATAATAACTCAAGCTGTTTTCGTTAATGGGCTATGTGGAAAGACACAAATCATTAGGGAATTATGTGTAGAGATGCATTACCAAACAATGTGTATTTTAATAGTTTAAAATAAAAAATTATTATTTTTAAAGCCTAAATTTTTGATATTAATTAACCAATCCCCTTGATCTCTTTACTTTTAGCACACTATTATATTTTGGTAAAAGTTTGTAAGAATTTACTGTACAACAGTACAATCAGTGTGAAGTCTTATGAAGAATCGGTGAAGGGACATGCGATGCGGACTTCCAGTGCCAAAAGGTTTCCCACCCCTGGGTTTAACATTCACTCGGAGACGGAGACGTTTAGTCAGCATAATGTATTGAGAGGGGAAAGAGAAATGCAGCGGCCTTCGAGGAGGGAATTACAGCGTGAAACAGAAGCTACAAGTGTTTAGGTGTTTGATTGAAAACTATCATGGCACAAATTTAGAGGATAGAATACTCCTGTGGCACAAATTCAGCTCTAAATATTGGTATTTCATAATTTGTGCCGTTGTTGGGATTTCCTCCATCTGAACTTACTGGAATTTGTCACAATTATATGTTTGGTTAATTCCATTCTTGTCCTTCGTTTCTAAGTGTTTTTATAAGTTTCACAGAATCTATTATTTTTGTACTTAAATTAAATTTGGCACGTGCAAATAGTTGGGTAGTGAATGAAATTTTGTATTTAAATACAAGTATTTCATCGAATGCGTAACATGTCAGTGTTCAATTTTGTATTGATTTTTGAACATGGCTTTTGTTTTTTAAACGTGAAAAACGTGGCTAAAAAGTGTACAATGGGGGCTGAACAGGGTGGCATGGGAGTATTTCCCCCACTGGAAATAATCCCACTCTCCCCAACTGCAATAAAATCCCACCTTGTACATTTATTTCCCACCCTCGGATATTCTCGACTATTGAGCCGAAAAAAATACCTTGTATCAAACTCCGTATAGCTTCTAGATGCATCCAAGTTTGAAATATTTTTCAGGGGATACTTACCAAATTTTGACAGCTTCTTAATTAGGCATCTTAATTGCCCCCAACATTTAGGTCCAAGGTCACTCTAAATATCTTCTAAGAACATTCCAAATATTCTCCAAGGGCATCCAAAAAACTACCTTTTATATAATAAAACAATCACAAATTTGCTATGAAACATAAACTCAAATAAGTCAGAACTAAACATAAAAAACCACAAGTACGCTAAGTTGAAAACTATGAATTTTTTATTTATTTATGTGGTACTGACATACTTTTCATAGTTTGTCATAGCTCAAAAAATTTAGAAAATATTATTCTCTTTTATTTTTATGCAAAGCTGACAAATGAACGAGTCTTTTACCCGCCTCGGTGGCCGCACGGTCTAACGCGCTAATCTCATGTTAGATTAGACTGCCAAGGATGGGGAAATCGGGGTTTTATCCCAATTGGGTGCACTGGGGGCTTCCACACTTAAATTGTTTCCCACTCTCCAAGCAAATGTGGATGCACTTCCTCTAAATTGCACCTACCTACTCCCTGGACCATTAGTGTAATTAGTACATAGGCGTATAATCCGAACAGGTAGTAAGACACGGTGCTAAGCAAGGATTGTGTTTCTCTACTGTTATAACCCCTTATTCACTTCGTCCCTCTCAACAAAATAGCTTCATCGTAAAGGAAAATATTATATAATTCTTAAATAATAAATTAGTAGATATTTTTTATAGAAATCTAAATTTATAGTAGAAACTAATGTACGAGTATTTAAAATTATCAGTAATAAATTAATATGTTGTACTGGAACGTACCATTTGATGAATTTCGGTGAAAAAGTGGGGGGGGAGGAAAGATACAGACGATATTAAGAAATTAAGGATTTGTAGTCTCCCCTTTTCTTGCCTCAATTACAATACCGCTGGTCAAGCATTTAAATCTGTCTCTTGGTATATACATTAATTTCAATAATGTTAAATTATCAGAGAATGCATGGACACAATAATGTATTTGATAATACAGTAATACCTTATGCTTTTTTATATGTGTCCAATATATAGTATGATTTTGGTAGGAAGAACAGAAGTTAGTTACTAAAGTTACTAAAACTATTTTAATATATTAATACATCAAGTCATATTATCTGCAGCTGTTAGTTTGACATATATTATCAATACCGATAAATTAACACTAATAATATAGTACAATGTTGCCAATGTTGGCCACAGATAAATATAAATATGTTTGAATTTTTTCTACTTTTCTTCCAACCAAATAGAGGCTGTGAATAGACTGTGAAACAATTTGTCTAAAGCAGTGACGTAACAAGGATTTCATTTGGAGACGAGGGAGGAGTATTGGAAAGTTCCTCCTTCCCCAATTTATCGGCCTGATCGTACAAACCCGCCCTTGCATAGGCATCCTGATTGTATAAATACTACTAACAATACCAACACCTATTCCCCACTTACAAGAGCAAGTACAGTAGCTCCACGACTTATTTGGTGCTGAATGACAGCTCACAGCTGACTTCTGACACTCAACATTTAGGTATATATCTAAATTTTGACTGTCAGAAGTTACAGCTGTTAAACACATGTTTTTTGTAGATCATATGGTTCAACGTAGGGATTAATAATTTGGTCTGGTAACGTTTTGAAGCCGTCAGCTGTCAGCTGTGAACTGTCAGTCAGCACCAAATAAGTCATGCATAGGGTTTACACATTGAGATTGTGTTATATCACGGCTCACCTAAATCAAACAAGCATACCATGGTCATGATAAAATATAGGTTATAGACTATTTTTAAGACCGTAGAGAAATACAAAAAATATTATTTATTCAAATTAAAACATTCAAAGCACACAAGTAAAATTTTAAAATGAAATAAGAACAGGCTTAAGTAACTGTGACCGCCTCTGTGGTCTAGTGGTCTGAGTATCTGGCTACAGATCCAGAGGTACCGGGTTAAAACCTTGGCGCTTCCAGATTTTATGTGAAACAGTGGGTCTGAAACAGGGTCAACTCAGCCTCGTGAGGTTAAATGAGGAGATACTTGAATTAAAAAAAAATATAGCTGCTCAGCTCTAGAAAGCCGTGTTTGAGGGCTGGAGGTATCATTGTGCTGACCAACACACCGCAAGAGTTGGCACCATGACCCCCTTCAGAAGACCGTTACCAGCTTCTCCGTTAGCAAATGATAGAGATAAAGGGGAGGTTTCACACACAGTCACAGAACGGAAGCGTTGTTAACGGTCTAAGTTGCAGCACCAAGAATGACTGTGTGTGAAACCCTCCATTTATATCTAGCATTTGCGAACGGAATCGCTACCGATGGCCATTAGCAGCGCCACCGAAGAGGGCCTAATTCGTCAACCGGTCGGCAGCCACTCGGTAAGTATAGCCCGATTTCGGGATGACGACATGAAACTACTTTTTATTTTAAGTAACTGTAGCCTATCAAGTTGGCAACAAACGGAGAGGACTAACGCCTGCTAACCAAGGTTTTGGGGGAGGGGGTCTGGACCCGCATGACCCTCCCCCGTTGGCCACGTCACTGTCTAAAAGGAAGAAAATTTCAAATCGACTAATAATATTACATTTAATTCATAGATACCCTCTTCGTTAGTAGAACGCGTAACGCGTCACTCTCGCAGTAAACTGGACTGCAAATAACCGTGAGCTTGAGGTTCGAATATAGGTTGGGTGTACGGGTGGTTTTTCTTGAAGGTTTTCCACTCTCCCTCTACGAAAATGAGAGTACACTTCCTCTAATAACAACGTTCCTCTTCCCTAAACTGTTAGCGTAATTAGTACATGTGGGTATACTCCGAACGGGTACCAACGCGGTGACAATATATAAATAATTCCTAGAAAACAAAATGTACTACACCATCTATAAAAATATTTCATGTATAATTCATTTTACAGGTTCATTGGAGCACCTAATAATAGGAAAATAAATAGGGTCCATTGGAACCGAATAGGAAGCAAGTTGGTGGAGTTCCACCTTAAATCAATCATTTAGACTTTAGAAGACCACGATTTGAAGAACATATCGGCTTCTCTTAGTAAGCCACATCTAATATATTGAAAAAAACCTATTCTGATAGTTGCGTGATCACTCTTTTCAGTATGTAGGATGAATAGATAAAACTACCGACACTAAAGATATCTAGCACTTTTTGTTTGGGAATAATTTACATTCAAACATAAAGGTTTCCACATAATACATTTTCAATTATTTATAAACTATTCTAAAATTTACGATTTATATATATATATATATATATATATATATATATAAAACCAAACGGCCTAATTTGTAAGAACTGTTTATATAATATTGTGTGTTATGGATTGCGAATGACAAAACGAGTGTTGCGGGTTTTTGTGATTAGCCTATAAACAAATATAATAGAGGAGCTGACCACATAAACATCGTCAAAATTTCTAAGGTAGAAACCAGGCCAGAAGGCAGGATAGAGTGTATGGGATCCAGCCATCGTGGCTGAATAAACATAACAGTCTAGGAGTCATTCTGCCCGATTCGACAGTACGCGGGCAAGGACGCCAGTTCATCAGTATTCGTAGAGGTGGGCTACCGCTCGATCCCAGTGTACCAGGGTCCTGGGACCATGTAGAGACCACCTAAGAGTCATACAGGCCATTGGGTATTCCTAGCAACACCTTGTTTTGTCACAAGATTCCGAATATTATTTAAGTTATTTCACTTTTACTTTATTATCAACAGCACATTTGTAATAGAATATTAATACTAATAAACCTCTTTAAAAACCAAGTCTAACGTCAATCATGAACCCGCACAAGTATACAGAATTACAGTACCCCATTCCTCATCCATCCTGACAGATTCTAAGTACACGTCAATAGGACAAGGGGAGGATGTAACATATTTTAAATTTTATTATAGAAAAATAAAATTATCTATACGATACATAATAACTGGAATATTACGGTTTTAGTCTGGGACATTATTCCATTTTTATTCCTTATAAAATCATATTTATTAACAGTAAAAAGTATTATTACTTTTTAACATATTATTATTAAAATATAATATGGTTAATATAAATATGAGTTCACTTTAGAATATTTAGTTATGTGAATACAACCATGCCACACCTATGAAGATAAGTTAAAACCACATATGAGTGTAATCACCACCATCTGTGCTCGTGAGGGAGTTTCATAAATAGAAAATGTGGCACCTTAAATTAGACGATTCATGGCGCATTCTTAAACATACATTACACTTTAAAGGTTATTTAATTAAATTTATGAAAGATCAGGCTACAACACCTATGTAGATTAGTTGCTGGTACCTATGAGTGTAATCAAATAATAATAATATTTAGCACCGCGTCTTACTACCCGTTCGGGTTATACGCTTAAGTACTAATTACTCTAATGGATTAGGAATTAGGAGGGTTGAATTTAGAGGAAGTGAACCCGCATTTGCGTGGAGGGAGAGTGGAAAACCATTTAGGAAAAACCACCCCCAGTTCACCCGACCGAGATTCGAACCTCGATCTCCCCGTCCTCGGCGGTCGAGCTCAACACGACTAGCGCGTTAGCCAACTACGCCACCGAGGCGGGTATGAGTGTAATCGCCACCATGTGTGGTCGTGGGGCAGTTTCAAATATAGAGGTTGTGGCACCTTAAATTAGAGACATCGTAGCGCTATTAAACACGTAAGTTTCGAATTAAAGCTAATTTACTCTTAATTTCCGGCAGACCCAGGTACCACACCTATGTAAATTAGTTGCTGGCACTTATGAGTGTAATCGCCACCATGTGTGGTCGTGGGGAAGTTTCAAATATAGAAGTTGTGGCACCTTAAAGTAGAGTCATCGTAGCGCTATTAAACACGTAAGTTCCAATTCAAAGCTAATTTACTCTTAATTTCCGGCAGACCCAGGTACAACACCTATGTAGATTAGTTGTAGATACGTATGAGTGTAATCGCCACCATGTTTGGTCGTGGGGCAGTTTCAAATATAGAAGTTGTGGCACCTTAAAATAGAGTCATCATAGCGCTATTAAACACGTAAGTTCCGAATTAAAGCTAATTTACTCTTAATTTTCGGCAGACCCAGGTACCATACCTATGTAGATTAGTTGTAGATACGTATGAGTGTAATCGCCACCATGTGTGGTCGTGGGGCAGTTTCAAATATAGAAGTTGTGGCACCTTAAAATAGAGTCATCGTAGCGCTATTAAACACGTAAGTTCCGAATTAAAGCTAATTTACTCTTAATTTCCGGAAGACCCAGGTACCACACCTATGTAGATTAGTTGTAGATACTTATGAGTGTAATCGCCACCATGTGTGGTCGTGGGGCAATTTCAAATATAGAAGTTGTGGCACCTTAAAGTAGAATCATCATAGCCCTATTAAACACGTAAGTTCCCAATTAAAGCTAATTTACTCTTAATTTCCGGCAGACCCAGGTACAACACCTATGTAGATTAGTTGTAGGTACTAATGAGTGTAATCGCCACCATGTGTGGTCGTGGGGCAGTTTCAAATATAGAAGTTGTGGCACCTTAAAGTAGAATCATCATAGCGCTATTAAACACGTAAGTTCCGAATTAAAGCTAATTTACTCTTAATTTCCGGCAGACCCAGGTACCACACCTATGTAGATTAGTTGTATATACTTATGAGTGTAATCGCCACCATGTGTGGTAGTGGGGCAGTTTCAAATATAGAAGTTGTGGCACCTTAAAGTAGAATCATCATAGCGCTATTAAACACGTAAGTTCCAAATTAAAGATAATTTACTCTTAATTTCAGGCAGACCCAGGTACAACACCTATGTAGATTAGTTGTAGGTACTAATGAGTGTAATCGCCACCATGTGTGGTCGTGGGGCAGTTTCAAATATAGAAGTTGTGGCACCTTAAAGTAGAATCATCATAGCGCTATTAAACACGTAAGTTCCAAATTAAAGCTAATTTACTCTTAATTTCCGGCAGACCCAGGTACCACACCTATGTAGATTAGTTGCTGGCACTTATGAGTGTAATCGCCACCATGTGTGGTCGTGGGGCAGTTTCAAATATAGAAGTTGTGGCACCTTAAAGTAGAGTCTACCTAGCGCTATTAAACACGTAAGTTCCGAATTAAAGCTAATTTACTCTTAATTTCCGGCAGACCCAGGTACCACACCTATGTAGATTAGTTGCTGGCACTTATGAGTATAATCGCCACCATGAGTGGTCGTGGGGCAGTTTCAAATATAGAAGTTGTGGCACCTTAAAGTAGAATCATCATAGCGCTATTAAACACGTAAGTTCCGAATTAAAGCTAATTTACTCTAATTTCCGGCAGACCCAGGTACCACACCTATGTAGATTAGTTGTAGATACGTATGAGTGTAATCGCCACCATGTGTGGTCGTGGGGCAGTTTCAAATATAGAAGTTGTGGCACCTTAAAGTAGAGTCATCATAGCGCTATTAAACACGTAAGTTCCGAATTAAAGCTAATTTACTCTTAATTTCCGGCAGACCCAGGTACCACACCTATGTAGATTAGTTGCTGGCACTTATGAGTGTAATCGCCACCATGTGCGGTCGTGGGGCAGTTTCAAATATAGAAGTTGTGGCACCTTAAAGTAGAGTCATCGTAGCGCTATTAAACACGTAAGTTCCACTTCAAGCTAATTTACTCTTAATTTCCGGCAGACTCAGGTACCACACCTATGTAGATTAGTTGTAGATACGTATGAGTGTAATCGCCACCATGTGTGGTCGTGGGGCAGTTTCAAATATAGAAGTTGTGGCACCTTAAAGTAGAGTCTACCTAGCGCTATTAAACACGTAAGTTCCACTTCAAGCTAATTTACTCTTAATTTCCGGCAGACCCAGGTACCACACCTATGTAGATTAGTTGCTGGCACCTATGAGTGAAATCGCCACCATGTGTGGTCGTGGGACAGTTTCAAATATATAAGTTGTGGCACCTTAAAGTAGAGTCTACCTAGCGCTATTAAACACGTAAGTTCCGAATTAAAGCTAATTTACTCTTAATTTCCGGCAGACCCAGGTACCACACCTATGTAGATTCGTTGCTGGCACTTATGAGTGTAATCGCCACCATGTGTGGTCGTGGGGCAGTTTCAAATATAGAAGTTGTGGCACCTTAAAGTAGAGTCATCGTAGCGCTATTAAACACGTAAGTTCCACTTCAAAGCTAATTTACTCTTAATTTCCGGCAGACCCAGGTACCACACCTATGTAGATTAGCTGCTGGTACTTATGAGTGTAATCGCCACCATGTGTGGTCGTGGGGCAGTTTCAAATATAGAAGTTGTGGCACCTTAAAGTAGAATCATCATAGCGCTATTAAACACGTAAGTTCCCAATTAAAGCTAATTTACTCTTAATTTCCGGCAGACCCAGGTACCACACCTATGTAGATTAGTTGCTGGCACTTATGAGTGTAATCGCCACCATGTGTGGTCGTGGGGCAGTTTCAAATATAGAAGTTGTGGCACCTTAAAGTAGAGTCATCATAGCGCTATTAAACACGTAAGTTCCGAATTAAAGCTAATTTGCTCTTAATTTCCGGCAGACCCAGGTACCACACCTATGTAGATTAGTTGCTGGCACTTGTGAGTGTAATCGCCACCATGTGTGGTCGTGGGGCAGTTTCAAATATAGAAGTTGTGGCACCTTAAAATAGAGTCTGCCTAGCGCTATTAAACACGTAAGTTCCGGATTAAAGCTAATTTACTCTGAATTTCCGTCAGACCCAGGTACCACACCTATGTAGATTAGTTGCTGGCACTTATGAGTATAATCACCACCAAGTGTGGTCGTGTGGCAGTTTCAAATATAGAAGTTGTGGCACCTTAAAATCGACTCATCTTAGCGCTATGTAACATATACGTTCCACTTCAAAGGTAATTTACTCAAAAATTCCGATAGACCCAGGTATCGCACTTATGTAGATTAGTTTTAGGCACCTATGATCCTAATCGCCACTATGTGTGGTCGTGTGGCAGTTTCAAATATAGAAGTTGTAGCACCTTAAAGTAGTGTCATCATAATTCTATTAAATTTGTAGGTTCCAAATTAAAGCTAATTTACTCCAAATATCCGGCAAATCCAGGTATCACACCAATGTAAATTATTTTTAGGGACCTATTAGTGTAATCGCCACCATGTGTGGTCGTGTGGCAGTTTCAAATATTAAAGAAGTTTTAGCACCTCACAATGATTTACCTATAGCTCATTTGTGAGGTAAATAAACTTTCAGATGCTATTTATTTTTTAAAAATTCAGAATATTCTTTTTCTTTCATAAGGATTTCTTATTATTTCTATAAATTACATTATTAATATTAACGGCCAATAATTGGAATAATAGCAATACAATTAAAATCAACTGCCACCATAACGAATATGTTTGTATTATATAATTTATGATATTTAATGTTTTGCAGTTTCTTTATATATTAAAAATAATAGATTAAAACATAAACTTCATTCAGTCCTTCTGAATATATTAACTATTTAATTTTTGGTTTGCATATTTTACTTAATTCATATAATTTTTCGTTACTGCCATCTATTATCTTAATATAATAGCTCGTTTTATTTATTCTCGATTTGGGTGCCCTCTAATGGTTATCTCAAAACTAATAGTTATATCTGGTTTCAAAGTTTGATGTTGTCACCCTGCGCATTTCTTGTTTTCCCCTAGAATAAACGTTTATGTGGCTGTGGCTAAGTTCAGTAAAGTCACGGATTGTATTAATTCAAGACCCTCCCACAGGTCTACCAACTCTATAGTCTCAAGTGATACTGATAATATACGGTCCTAAAATGGATTATGTGTTTTACCGGCAAAATACTCCAGTTATAAAATTTCTTTGATTATTTTTATGTAAAAAAGTCGATATCATATATAGTCCTCAATTATGTTGTATTAAAAACGAATTGCAACACATACAAATGCATCTTGAGCTTATTGGTTGTAACATTCCTTAAACCCAATATTTGATTTATGATTTACTATAAATAAACGAAATTAGTGTAGCAGTTAGGCGAATTAATAGCTTACTGTTTTGGATTATTAAATCCGTTTAGCTATCTGTTTTTATTAAGATAAATCTCAATAATATAATTGGATGGACATTTGTGGCTGAAATTTTCGAGCTGTCGTTGTCATATCATTATGTGAGAGAGAAAAAACTCTCGGGTATCTCTTTCTCTCCTACACATATAAGACAACGTGGCATTTTGACATAGTTCTCTAATTTGATTGAATATATGACACACGTCCATGTGCAATCAGTTAAATTAACTTATTGTGTTAGTAAAAGTTTTTAAGAGCGTAACAAAGTTAGAATTTTGTGAGTTTTTCCTTTAAATAAGTTTATGTAGGCTTATATATTCTATAGTTTTGAAGGAAGCTCGTTTGGATGGCTTTATCTCGTACCAGGATCCTACTCTATAGTAGTATTTAGGGAAGATAAAAGATAGTTCAGAAGGGGTTCTAAATGACCATTTATCCTATCCTGGGCAAAATAAATAATACTCCGCAGGCCACTACTCTGCACTAGTAGCAGATAGCAGTAGATTAGAGACTGGAATCTGTCAAAGACCCAACTAGGTCATGGAACAAAGCTCTAGATAACCTAATTTCCACCAATATTGGATATCAAGATTTAAACTAGCCAGAACATGGTCATATATTATAGGGCATCTGGTTATTGCCCAGGTATTTAAGACCATGTCTTATGGACATAGAAAAACAAGTCAGAAACTCTGACATACAAAACTATGTCTTATGAATATAGGAAAATAGAGCAAAAGCTCTAACATTCAAAACTATGTCTTATGGGCATAGAAAAAGTCAGAAACTCTGACATACGAAACTATGTCATATGAACATAGAAAAATAGAGCTAAAACTCTAACATTCAAAATTATGCCTTATGGGCATATAAAAACAAGACAGAAACTCTGACATACAAAACTATGTATTAGGGACATAGAAAAATAATCAAGAAGACCCTATATAATATTAATAGATTAAGTACTCTTAGTCACAGACTTTACTTCATCTGCGGTGAGGAGGAGAGACCAACGCCTCAAACATCTTAATCACCACTTGCTTAGGCCACCGTTCCTTGGTTCACCTCTAGGCAGTTCCTCCGACGAATCGTTACAATAATAGAATACAAAATGTGAAGCAGACGCATATTAGCATGCTCTAATGCACTCTGAGGGAGAGCACGAGAGCAAATTCCAACACGTACCGACCAATTGGCCACACCGTGTGATTTCAGATCCTAAAACAGACGGGTCGTCACATTTCGCGAAGTTTCTGAAAAAAAGAAAAGCGTATTATTAATATTAGTGGGGAAAGCAAAAAGTATGTTGGGAAAAAGAATAAAGGTTTTTAGAGTCACATGCTAAGACAGTACTCTATTGGGGGTGGGGGGGGGGGCTGGATGAGAGCCTCCCAAACCACTGTTGACACATCTCGCTTATCCGAGCAGGGCTTTGGGACGTCGATGGCACCCCCCAGGGTCGATGACGTAATTCCCACAAAATGTGAAGCGAGGGATGGCTGTTTTATACAAGATGTACTGACGCATTAGGAAAGGAACGTCCACAAGGAAAAGGGGGGTGAGTTTCTAGAACTGAGCAGAAAGACAGCTAGCGCTAGGAGATGACCGCTGAGCACAACACAAGCAAGACACTCGCCATTACATCTACGTCGGGCCATCGCGTAAGATTTCCTTGTGTTGAATCTCCAGGAAGTATCGTTGTAATGTCTACTGAAACAGTCATGTTATGTGTTATTCGAAACAGTGTCACCCTCCCTAACCCCCTACCTTTCAGATGTGGGTCTATGGTTGTCAGGATGTGTTGTGGGCGAGGATAGGGGTGTGTGAGTGGATATATGATTGTGTGGGTTTGTAAATGACGTTCGGCTTGGATTTTTGTGGTTTGTATTTGTATTACTATGCATATTACAAAACGTGATGTTCTTAAGAGATATTAAAAGATATGAAAGAATTTAAAATACTATTTAGAAGATTGTGGCAAAACGAGGTATTGCAAGGAATAACTGACCTCTAGGTGATCCTACACGGTATATGAACCCCGGTACCCTGGGCTCGAATGGTAGTCCTCCTCTATAAGTACTGATATACCGGCGTCCCAGCCCGCGTAGCCCCAAAAAAACGGGCAGAGTGACCCCCCTAGACTCGATGGTGATTAGTCAGCCACGTTAGCTCGATACACTCCTTTTTATTCTCCTTCTGGCCTGGTTTACCTTGAGGAATGCTGACATACTGTATATTATGTTGTCAACGCATATTATGTTCTATTTGTTTACAAGTTAATCACAATACCATGCAATACTCGTTTTGTCATTCACAATTCAGAGCACAAACATACTAAACAAGCACGCCTCTCAATTTAGGGCCGTGTGATTATACTAGCTTAATTTAGGAAATTCCATAAATTTGTACCCACCACACGTTTTAAATAAACATTAAAATGCACACAGACGATTACGAGGATAATATTATTTCAGTCAGTGGTTGTATTAAAATGTTTCCAATACGTTTAGAGAAATTCAATCTACCCATTAACAGAAATGATATTTTTACTATTCTTTAGTTTCAGATCATGTGTGTTTCTTCATCATAACGTGTTGTTGGCATTTTAAACTATTCACAACGCATGTCAGATAAAGGACAAGTAGACCTACTCTATACCCGAAACTAAAGAAGGAGAGGAAATAGTAACAAAAAACCTAATTCAATCTAACATAAAATATGCCAACCTAAATAAACACTATTGCTAGTCTATATCCTTCGATTATTTAGCTTTAGATATTTAGCAATTTAACCTATTATTCTATCAGGGAACCAGGTATAGCAGGATATATTCAGACACTATATGTACCAACATTCACGCACAGTTGGCTACACTGATACCGATAAACTTTTAATTTAAACATTACTCCTCTATGTATTTAATGTGAAATACTAATCCTTTTTTTTTACATCCATTACTATTTCGAGCCTATGGCCTGAGTTAGTTTTTTTTATTCAAGTTCACTACCGGCTTGTTAGGACTGTCGTAGCTTCACATGTCTTATAATCTATTTTAAGACTAGGATAGGCACAACATTCATTCCCTGGCTGTTGATTTATCAACGTGTAAAGGTAAACACGTATTTTCATCAATGATAAATTTTCGGTCATGCCGGGAATCGAACCCAAGACCCCTATCTCAGTAGGCAGACACGCTACCAACTGGGCTAAGGTAGAAACTCATCCTACCTACCATTAATACAGCGATTTAAAGAAGGTCATCCAGAGTTCTTATCTCAACGAGAATCCTTAGCATGAATTAATTATCTTTTTAAATCTTCCACGGATATCATACTATGTTAAATTTATTGATTAACAATTAAACAAAATTGTTAGTTATATAAAAGTAAGTTCCTAGATAGTTGAATATAGTGTAAACAGCGCTAGTGGGAGTTAAGGCACCAGAGCTTTCCTGTTGGGGATTGAATCCAGGCTAAGTGAACCCATGTGGTTTTCCCACTCTCCCGCCACAAAAGTTGTACTGAATGCCGATAAATTATACCTTATTCAACCCCACCCTATAAATTTAAATATATGGATAGGTAGGGCAGGTAGTAAGATAACATTCAAATGAATGTCTGGGCTACATCAGATTGTAGAATAAATAGCCAGTAGCAATGTACTGTTGCCCAGGGTACGCCTAAATATACTAATCTTACGTCTTTTTCGTGGAAGATCTCTCGATGTCCTGATGAGATAAGGGAATAATGAAAGGGAATATAACTGGGTAGAACAAATGAAGATCTTCCTGTCTAACCAAACACTGGTGATCACGGGAATGATCACCCTTTCAAGAACAATCCCCCAGAACCAGGCGGGAATCGAATCCGGGACCTATAGGCTAGCAGCCAGGTACTATGACCATTATTCCACGAGGCCGGTTAGGTAGTAAGATGCGGTGCACATAAAACAAATTTTGAGTACGGTATAATATTACTACTCTAAAACGTATTTATTGATGGAAAATTTAGATATTTAGTTTAATTTGTTGATATCTTAGGTGACCTGGTGGTCTAGGGGTAAGGTGTCAGACTTCTATTCTGAGGGTCCAGGGTTCAATCCTCGGTCCCGGCACAGATTTATTTGATTGCCAAACCCTTCCTTCACCTCTGACAAGACGTGTATTAATCACAACTTGTGAATGTGAGGAATGCCAGGCCTCCACCATGGTTCGAATTCCACGTTAAACTGTAGGTCCTCCATTTCATCTCACAATCACCCTACCATTACAAATTAGCGTAAGTGCGTATAACCCGAACGGGTAGTAAAACGCGGTGCTAATAATAATAATATCTTAGATTATATTAGTTTTTAAGTCATTTATTTATATAATCATGTTTTTAGAAGCAAGTTGAACAATCCATTAAAATACCATAAATAACTGTCTACATTAAAAAGTAATATTTTAAATTATTTTTGGGATTTCGTCTACTACCCCTTCGGGATATTAAACATTTAATTACACTAGTATGGTTAATATGAGGCACATATAATTCAAAAGAAATGTTCCTGCACTGGTTTAGAGAAAGAAAGACAACATTCTTAGTACACTAGGCCGGGATTTGAACAGACTTACTCGACACAGACAAACAATACTACAGTAGCCCCATGGCTTCTTTGGTGCTGACTGACAGTTCACAGCTGACTTCTGACAATCAATATTTAGGTATATACCTAAATTTTGACTGTCAGAAGTGACAGCTGCTAAACACATGTTTTTTTGCACATCATATGGTTCGGCGTAGGGATACATAATTTGATCTGGTAGCTTTTCAAAGCCGTCAGCTGTCAGCTGTGAGCTGTCAGTCAGCACCAAAGAAGCCATGGGGCTACTGTAGATGAGCGTGATGCTTTAGTCCACTTACTCACCTATGAGGGTAAAATGAGTATTAATTGAGTTAGTAAACTTGCAGTAAACGTCGACTTTTCATCTCATTTATTGCCTGTCCCATTATCCTCTGTTTAACCCTTCCAATTTCACGGAAACCTTTCCTCTGTTTTTTTGTTTTAATAATGTGAAATGGTTGTCGCCATTGGACTCTAACTTGAGGATTCTCTAACATTAATGACGTCACCATCTGCTGACATTATCACTCCTAAAGACCCCTCATTCCTTTCATCCTCTCTGACAACCACCGAGGGACTAATTGGCATCACTGCCAACTCAACTCTCTGTCATCGTCTGAAATACATTTTGTTATCGTTACACTGTTCAAATTATAACGTTACGTAAAGTCGTTTCAGAGCTTGTATAGCTATAGACACAAGAACTGATAACTACCTATATACAGGGTGGGGCGGAAACATTAGACTATTTATGCTGAGGAAAGTGATGGACAACGTTCTGAGGTTTGTCTAACGTCCGATAGAGCTCACCTCACTGACAAAAAGTGTATTATGTAATTTGTTTTTATTTAACTAGTGAATATTTACTTATCAGTTAAAATGTTAAGTTTCAAGTTACTAATCGTCTAATTTTTTTTGGCCTTATCCTGTATTTTGTTAGGAATATACCCAAATCGGTCGGGACCACGTGAACTAAACGTTCAGTCTTGTCTGGTTTTGATTTGCTGGTGAAGGAAAGGTCGGATATCAAATTCTGTACGAATGTAACGAGGGTGTTTTTTTCCTCATAAGGGATTTCCTACCATCCCTAAGAGCGATTGCGGGTACGTGTCAATTAATTCATTACTCCTCGTCCTTACTACATTAATTTCGTCCAGATATGCCCAACTGAGAGCCCCAGGCCAATTCCACAAGAAATGATGCAGCCTTCAGCCAGGTAACAGTTAGATATGACTAAACTAAAGGTTCTTTTTCCTTAAGGTCATTCAACAATAAACATTTTATTGCACAATTTTAACAAGTATATAATTATAAGCTATAATTAGAAATTCAATAATTTAAAATCATTACAGTTCACGAGCTACAAATGGTCGAACTTGCAATGTTATGATCTTCATATAGGCCTATATCATTGTTTAGGTAAAGTAATTGGTGTATGGGGCTGAAATTTAGTATAACTAGACATGCATATGAGATGTACATACTCATCTACTTAATGGCATAATGGCATTAGGAACTTGAAAGTCCATTACCGCACTTACAAGAGTAAGCCACTTATCCCTATTTTGAGCTAGTTCCATCCAGTCCACCTCATTACACCCTATCTCTTTCAGGTCCATTCTAATGTTATCCTCCCATCTGCGTCTAGGTCTTCCCAAAGTCTCTTCTCATTGGATTTTCCAGTAGTTATTCTGAACAAGGTTCTAGATTCTTCCATTCGTGCTGCATGTCCTGCCCACCGTAATCTACAAGACTTGATCCTCATAACAATGTCTTGTGATGAGTAAAGGATATGTGACTCATAATTATTTATTCTCCTTCACTCCCCAGTAATCTCTTCCCTTTTAGGACCAAATATTTAAACACCTTATTTTCGCACACACAGAATTTATTTTAGTCATGTTAGCTAAGAGATCACGTTTCACAGCCATAGAGGACAACCGGTAAAACTATTGGTGTTTTGTATATTCTGAGTTTTACATTCCTGAGCAGCAGGTGAGATGTAAACAACTTACTGACCGAATAATTTACCGACTGTATTCTTTTACTAATTTTCAATCTTATATATTATTGTTTTATTTATAAAATGTTGAAAAAAAAAGTAATTTTAATGTACACAAGCAGTTTAGAAGTGGTAAAATTATATTATTTTAAATTAGATATAGATAATGTTCTTTTTATATCCTGATAGTTTGATTTTATCCAATTTTGTGGTACACAATGTTGTTATTTAAAATTAATTAGTTTTAACCCAACTCTACTCGTTATTTTTTTCAATGTGTCCGAAATAACAATTGCAAATATATATTTGAAATATATTTTTCATGAAATTTCTTATTTTGACTGCACTGATTATAGATACAGCCCCGCTAGCAGAACATTATACGAGTACATTCGTCCAAAGAAGAAAGTCAAACAATCCCAACTAATGAAACACCCAGGAAAAGCGGTTATCGGGTTGGTGTTGCTGGAATGGGCTGACCCACTGCTATGTGCTATCTTTTCAAAGATAGCCTCCTACCCCACCTATGTTTAATTCCCTGCCAAAATGTTATAGACTCAAAAACATCTTAGTAATTCCCATTGTAGAATGACCTTACTGGATTACTTCTCTATTCCAACTTCTTAAGTGACAGAGTGATTTAAGGCGTCACTCTGGTGTTAGACTGGCCTGCTGAAGACGGGGAAATCGAGGTTCGAATCTCGGTTGAGTGTACCGAGGGTGATTTTTCAAAAGAAAATGTTTTTCGCTCTCCCTCTATGAAAATGCAGGTACAGTTCCTATAAGCTCAGCCTTCCTCATTCCTAAATCCATTAGTGTAATTAGTACCATAAGCATATAAACCTACGGAAAATAAGACGCGGTGTTTAAAAAAAACCTCTATTTTCACGTAGATTTAGGTAAATTTCCACTCAATTCTCCATTTCGTATCCCTAATTCAATAATGCATATATAGACACAGGGTGGATATCTACGTTAATATGGATATCCCCTTAAGTCAGTGTCACAAGGGGCTAGTTTACTGGCTTCTAGTAAAATATGTTTTTACTAGCGGTTGGTAGCCCTATCACACGAGGTGAGTTAAGTATTTTCTGGTTGGCTGTTGTGTTAAAATGTCGTCAGGAGCTGTAAGGCCTGATGTTTAGAGACGCTTATGTTCGTTATCTAATAGAACTAGCACTTTTTCGTGGAGTTCACACGAGTATATTTGAGAGCTAGTTGTTAATGACAGGTCGGTCACGTGACCTTGTGTCGTTAAATAGCGATTGTAAAGGTTTTTTTTAGCACCACGCCAATTTAAAGAAAGTGAACCCGCACTTGCGTCAAAGGAGAGTGGAAGACCATTTTGGAAAACCGACCTCATTACACCTAAACGGGTTTTGAAACCCGGCCTCCCTGTCATCGGAAATCTAGTCTAGTACGAGCGTAACAACTTAGACCAGGGGTGCATGACCTTTTAACACCTGAGGGCCAATTTTTACTTAATTGTATTAATGGCGGGTTTCAAGGCTATTTTCCTTCCCGCTCCCCCAACTTCATCAACCACCCATCTAAATTTCCCCCTTTATCCTTTATTTAACAATAGGCCCATAAATTAAAGCGAAAAATGAGGCTTTAAAAACGTAATGAGACGTATTAATGTGGGAGCGTAGGGAGCGCGAGTAAAGGCCAGTGTTTTTGCAGTTTTTATAAAAAATATATATTTTTGGCCAACATATCGCTCCAGTAGAAGTATAGAGTTTAATTTTCTTTTCATAACATCAACAGTTATTGGATATCTATTATGAGCATAGCGACATTAGACGAGAAACTTTTTAAATGAAGAGAAACATTTGTCATTACATTCCAGAACACCCTTGAAAGATATTAAAGAAGTGTAGATGTCACCATGAGATGAAAATTAAACTTTTATGTTTCTAAAGGAGAAATATTTGATTTATATTGACCAAATAAATGTTTTGATGTAAAAACTGCAAAACTACTGCTCTTAAGTTCCTTACATACCCACCTTGAAAACTTGCACAGCTTTTCTTAAACTATCTCTAGTGGGCTATTGATTTTTTTTAAATGGCATACCTAAAAAAAGTCTTAGTTCACAGAAGCTATTAGATTCCAAAATAAAAATTTATTTTTGAAGAAACACCTTTAAAAAAACAAACACACAATTGCACTAAAATTATTTATTTGAAAGAACACAAATTCTTGCAAAAGAGAAAAAATAGGCCGCCATTGCTGTTTACTTATAGTGGGCATAATGAGAGACACTACACTGTTTTTTTATTAGTCTGTCAATATTGGGTTCAATGTTGGATACAGAAATTTGCAAGTTTCTCCTCCAAAAAGTCATCAGTAAGATGGGAAATACATCTTATTATGACCTTTTTTTATCAAAGAAATTTACTGTTCACATAATTAGACGCTTCCGATTAATGTTGCCGTTTTTAGAGCATGAATATTCAACGCTTCCATTTCCTTACGCAAGTAATTTTTATAAAAATAGCAGTAAAGGAACTTCTGAAAATGTTGCCTTTAATTAAGAGGTACATCGAAGATAAATTTTCTCCATCTGGAGCCACAGCGGGCCACGGGTTCTGCACAGCTGCCTTAGACCATGCGTCTACCGAAGCAGGTGTAAAGTTAAACCTGTTCAACTACACTAGTCACTAGTAAAACACTCGCTAGCGAGCTCCACTGGTCGTTAGTAGAGTGTTCACACGACGCTAGTTCATTGATTTTACTAGCAGCTTCTTCAAGCCTCGTATGGCACATGCCTTAGAAGGACATACTTCAATTGATAGGAGCTCCCTAGAAGACACACACAATCTGTAATTTCAAAGAGATAAATGGAAGGACACAATCATACAAACTTTCTCATATAGCTTATTGTAACTTAGAACAATATTTTCAAAAATAGGTTTTCACTAAACTACCCTTAAGCAAGTTTCATTATTAAACTAACTAGGACCCTACCACTAAATGATATTTTAAGAAAAATACATATGTAAATGTTACCACCCCCATATTTCATATGTGGGTCTATGGTTGTCAGGATGTGTTGTGGCCGAGGATAGGAGGGGTGAGTGGATATTTGATTGTGTGGGTTCGTAATTAATGTTCGGCTTGGATTTTTGTGGTTTTTATCTGTACTACTATGTCTATTAAAAATGTGATGTTAAAAAGAGATATTAAAAGATATTATGAAAGCATTTACAATACTATTTAGGCATTTGTGGCAGAACTAAGTATTGCAAGGAGTAACCAATGGTCTGACTGACCTCTAGGTGATCCTACACGGTTGATGAACACCGGTACCCTCGGCTCGAGTGGTAGCCCACAGGTACTGATGATCCAGTGTCCTAACCCACGTAGCCCCAAAACGGGCAGAGTGACCCCCTTAGACTCTATGGTGATTAGTCAGCCATGTTAGCTGGATACACCCCTTTATATTCTCCTTCTGGCCTGGTTTACCGTAAGGAGTTCTGACACTCTGTTTATGTTGACAACGTATATGTAATCACAGCACCTGGCAATACTCGTTTTGTCATTCACAATCCAGAGCACAACACTATTAAACAAACACGCCTCTCAATTTAAGCTGTGTGATTACATAAACATATTTATATTGTATAAAAGTTACAATATAGGGTCTAACCGTTTTGAATCAAATTGCTAGAGCAATTTTTAAAATGTTTCAAAAATGGTTTACATTTTTATTTTTTATGTCAAGCACTTCCCAGATAACATTTTGTATATTAAAAATTCACCCTTCAGTAAATTACCCTAATTTAAGGCTTGGGGTCGTCATAGTAAAAAGTCCTGAGTTATAGCTATATAAAGTCTTAATAACAAGTTTGAACAAAATCCATTGAAATGTTTTAGATTTTTACCCAAGGAAAGACAATTTATTGGTTTCGGGGGCATATAAAAAGTAAAGATTAGTCATAATATTAAAGAAAGTTTTAATAATTTCAATACTTTCTTTTTATATAGAAGAAGTCATGGTTAAAAAATCTAGGTATCTATTGTATTATCTTTCAAATTAAATTTTGTTAATATATTGTATTAAAGGTAAAAAAAAAAAAGGCAAAGGTTTGGCGAAACAGAAATAAATATATATATTTAATTAGAAATATATGAAAAGTATTGTACGTTGTTCTTTTAAATAGTGAGATGTATTAATTAAAATACCACCATTGTGTTTTTTATATAGTTAGAACATAAGATACATACATTCATTTATGACGATTAAAATATTTTACCCCGTGATATCTTAAAATTAAAATTATGTTGTTGCACAGACTTTAGTACACAATATTCTTAAGTTGTTTTTAGCTTTGATGTATTCTAGTAGACGTGTAGATGTGTAGTGAATTAAGATGAGGCAGTTATTTGTGGATATAATTCCAGTCGATAATTTTCAGAAGTTTTGTTATATTTCTGGATTTTGTTTTTGACGTTTCTACTGTTTCTTATCAGACCTAGGATTAAAATTTAAGAGCGTGCATCACAATCCTTCAACACAGTAGGCATGTCAATGCTGCGGCCCGCGGGCCGTATGATGCCCGATACTGACTCTGTTCGCCCTGCGGACCTTTTGATTAACAAACAAACAATACAGCCTGTTTCATATTTTTTTATAAACGCTGAAGAAATACATCAATTGGAATAATAACATCTAAAATTCAAACATAATTTTAAAAGATTTACCAAGTGAGGTTGGCCTACCAAATTTCTATACTTTACTCTCAAAAACTTGTTAAACTTGCACAGTGTACACCAAATATGTGCAGTGTTTGGCAACACATACCTGTGTGAAAAGTTGAGTTTTTGTTGTTTAGTAGGGATTTTTAATTTTTCTTCTGACAAATTACATTAAAAAAATATATTATGTGTGTATGTGAAGCTAAGTGGACAGGTAAAAAATGATGTTTTGATGACGAGTGATGTTAGCCTGACACTGTGGTCAGGTGTGGATGAATGAATAAGTCAGGGAGTAGGTTTAATCCTAAGCCCAACATCTAAGCTGTTTGTGAGAAGATGAATAATTGAATCTAATGGTCAAAAAATATATTTTAAATTGTATGTCCCTTTGAATACAAATAGATTTCTAAAGAATCTTGAGATTTGCAAACTTGGTTTCTTAAATCGCTTGATTATCGACGTGAATCTCAATATACCTGATAAATTAAATGCTTTCTTTCGAAAATTTGTCAAGAATGGTCCCGCAAGTCACGGATGGACCATGGATGCCCTAGTAGTAAACAATTTCCCCCCTTCCCTTCTCCCTGCCCAAATAGACCTTGTCAATACCCCCCTCCCCCCATCCCACATCACCCTCTGGTAATATTGCAGTTCCGTCTCTCGGTAATAACATCCGTCCAACTCCCTGCCCCCTCGGGGGGGTCATGTTCTTATTACATCGCCCGCGGCTCTTTTCAATGAAGAATTCACCCCCCCCCCCCCCGTTCTAGGAGACACACTGTGAGCTCTTCTGATGATGTCACCGAGACGCTCTCTTCACTTTAAGCGTCGTTTTGCTGAGAAGGCGTCTACAAGTTTTTCGTTCACAGCCAGGGGTAAAGGGGGGAGATTACTTTAAAAATTAAGGAACGTTTTCAACCCTCTTCAGTAACATCCGTGGACAGACTGACTAAATATCAGAATCATCTAGTCTTATTTTCTAGCAGTAGGGAGGTTAGAGGTTTAATTCCATCCGAGTGTACTGAAGTTCATTTAAAAAATATATTTTCCTCCCTCTCTTTCCTTGCAAACGCCAGTACATTTTATATAACTTATACCTTCCTCATCACTAACCCATTAGAGTAGTTAAATTGTTTGCCCTAATGGGTAATAGGACCTGAGGGGAAATAATCCTTACCTTAAAGGGCCGTTCCCGGTGATCAAGGGGTTTGGGATGTCTGACGAGTCGAGGAGATAATTAGAGGCTAGGTATGTCTGATGAATCGAGGAGATAATCAGAGGCTAGGTATGTCTGACGAGTCTAGGAGATAATTAGAGGCTAGGTATGTCTGATGAATCGAGATAATCAGAGGCTAGGTATGTCTGAACGAGTCTAGGAGATAATCAGAGGTTAGGGATGTCTGACCAGTTGAGGAGATAATCAGAGGCTAGGTATGTCTGACCAGTTGAGGAGATAATCAGAGGTTAGGGATGTTTGATGAGGAAAAGGTTGCAACATTAAAAGAGAGATTTATAACAAAACATAGATATAAATTACTTTGGGAAGGGGGTAATGTAATAAATCGAAACTATTGGTTTTTAACTTTTTATCCCTTAAGAATTTAAGTGTAACTTTTAGTCTGTATAATTTAAACTTTAAAAAAAATCACCTAATTTTCTTCCTTGTAAAAATCTCGGTTCTGGTAGTCAGGCCCAGCGAGAGTTCAGAAGTTTTGTGACATTTATGAACATTTACTGTTCAAAACCATTTATAAGAAACCACAACAACCCAGTGGTGGCTCGTAACCAAAAAAATAGGTGGTGCGCAAATACAAATATTCTGAACTATGGTGTGACACTTTTATGTAGGCCCTACCTATTTAATCTTATGGACACATAATTTTATTTGGGTTTACATTTTACATTATTAAATATTATAATATACTTTGCTATAGCTGCTGCTAGCTACTTTTAAATAAAGCAAGAATAAAAGTAATAAAGGGAATCTGTACAGCCAAATCTAAAACACTGTTCATGTATAACGAGTTTTCATGCTTTTTATTCGCTCACTCAAATAATTTAAATCAGCCATGCTTAAATTCGTCCAATATAAGTCCCCACCAAAGAGTAGACACGGAAAGCAGAACAATGTATTTTTCACATTACAACCACATTGCCAGTCATGTTTTTTTTATAAAAAAGTCTCTGCGTTGAACTTTAGAATAAATTCAGAATTTTTAGTTTTTGTTGGTTTTTATAGAATAATATTTGGTGTAGGTCTACCAAGTTATTTAATTTTTAAATTTTCTTCTTGATTAGGCCTACACAAACTAATTTGTTTTTGCAAAATGTTTGCACAGAATTCATATTGATATAAAGAAAATTACTTTAACGATGAATATGAAATCAAAAACAACTAATTTATATAACTCATGTTTATAAATTATCAATTTTGTGAAAACCAAGAAAAAATAAATTGCAATTTAAAAAATATTAAAAATGTATAGCAACGCTTTATTCAAACTCATTATTCCAAAACTAATATCTACGTTCACTATCGAGTTGTGCACCAAGCCACATGCTAGAAGGATGCTTTAAGCCTTGCTAGCTAGGTCAACAACCTCTCTTTGTTTTACTGCGCATGCTCAGATGGCTCTACGCACGTACAACTTAGTACAGGCAGAAGGGCAGCGCTAGTAGTCAAGCTCACAAGTGGTACAGTAAAGAGAATGATATGAGCAAGAGCATAGCCAATTTTAACCAATTCAATCTAAATAAATATATTGATTCTTTATGAAGTGCTATTTAATTAAAATAACATGGAATACTATTTTGTGTGGAATTATAAGCGGTGCACTTGCACTTGTGCACTCAAAGAGGAGTCGCCACTGCAGCAACCTTTAAAAAAATTGAATTGGGGAGCTTGTAAGGATTTTTTTTAAATTGATTTTTCAATTAGCATGCACTTTCTGAATTCGCTGATTATATGCCCAGGTGGGGTCGATGGATCTTTCTTAAGTGATAAAAATCCGTAGCCGTCTGTCCCATGTCGATTGTGGCATGTAAAAGAACCCTATAGGTTACGTGAAAATGCGTTTACCGTAAAAATTGGTAGGCTCTTTGGAGCTCGCTTATAGAAATTCTCGTCTGCTAATATAATCAGTCAGTTTAGAAAGTGGACGTTAAATATATCAAATAAATAATTTAGAGGAAGCACTCTTGCATTAACCTGGAATGATAATGGAACATATATGTAAGACAGAACACATGTGGACAGCAACATAGAATACACTCTCTGTAACAAGAAATCGTATATTGTGAGCCTGAAACCACACATATATACATATATATATATATATATATATATATATATATATATATATATATATATATATATATCAGGTGGAGACCGAAGTGAGTGTATACTTTTACCAACAATCAGGCTCCTTTGACAAGTAATGTATGGTTTACTAATCCTAAATATATTATTATTGCGACTAACCACAGATTTGTGAACGGATTAATTTAAGGTGTATGGATAAAGAGGGTATTCTAAAAGAACTCTACTTAAATTATCAAGGAGATTGTGTGGGAAATAATTGTGATAAATCAAATATGATAAACTACCCCCTGTGCACTCGAGATAAATTATAGCTCCGACCTATCACGTCATAAACATGTGAATCTATTGTGAGAATGACGCTTTAGGCAATGTGACCACCAGTTCAAGAGGGTGAAATTTTTAGCAAGAAATGCTGCAAATATCTTGCAGCAATAATTGTTTTAACTTTCTTTAAGGTTATTTATTTTATAAATTTGAATATTTAACATATGTTTATTTTATGAGAAGTACCCGCATCGATGAACACGCAGGCTAAAGGTTCATCTGGTTTGATCTACAGGTGAATGTGGGGGACAGAGTTTGAATTTAGTGAAGGATGTTTTTACTAAATGGTTTACCCCTCACCTTTATCTAAACGTGAACTCATTTAATCCAAAATTCTAACTCTTTACCTTTATACGATCAGTTTAATTAAGGATAATCCAGACGGGTACTAAGGCAAATTGGGGGACAAAAGTCAAATAGGCCTATTTATTTTAAAACATTTGCAAAATGCAATAGTTACACAATTAATTCAGGCAACTGTTGGTTCACTGCGATTGCAAAAGCGTTAAGAAAATCATTTTTTTTTAGTTCTTTAATTTGTTTTGTATGCAACTGTTTCAGTTTGATTCATAAGGCACATCTAAAAATTGACAATAGTGATATATTTTTTATCCATTGCAACATCCTAATTGGGGTGTTCACATATAATTAAGTGAATTGTAGTCAATCCATATATCAAATTAAAAAACAAGTTCACATTTAGTACTAGTGGTCACGATAAATAAACAGGTATATATCATTTAGTTCAGTTTGTTGGTGAGATGAAGGTTTGAATTCAAATTCAGGTGGAGTTTGTTGGATTACCTTTAACTTCTTCACTTCCCCCTCTCCTTTCACGAAAATTTGGGTATATTGCCTCTAAATTCCTTCTTTATCCTTGCCTTATTAGTGTGAATATGTGGAAAATATTGACGGATGGTAATACAAGGTGTACACACACACACACACACACACACACACACACACACACACACACACACACACACACACACACACACACACACACACACACACACACACACACACACACACACACACACACACACACACAAACACACAAACACACAAACACACACAAACAAACAAAAGTGGTAGTTTATACTGTACATAACAATACTAGACCACCAAGATTTTGATTAATAAATTAGAACTCTAAAATTGTCACTAATTATTAAAAATTTTCACACGTTCGCCGACACTATCTACATTCTGTTTAGTAAATATTTTAGTTTGCCTTCATGTATTTTTAATCCAACCAGCTACGGTGAAAAATCCTGGCTACGTTCCCTATGGCCACCCTAATAAACCATGCAGCACCATTACAAATGGACGCTGCATTCATTTGAACCTAGCCTGGAACAACCTGGAACTGGTCCACGGTGTATTAGACTATACTCAAATTACACACTTGAAAATACCGGCTGAGCTCTGTTCCAATCTTTGATATAGTAGTCTTCATGGACATAACACGTCATTGATCATTCAGGATCAACACTGCGACCCCCTCCCTATTCGCCCTGCTCATGATTACGCTATTGGACTGACCTTGCTCTTCTACAAGTCTCATATAAAAATAGCACTGACTTTCCTTTCATGATCGTTCCAGCTTCTCGATAATTCAACTTTCAGTCAAGAACGGAGGTAAAACTAATGAACTTCGGGGTCGAGCTCTGAAAGTGAAAAGGTGAAGACAGCCAGCACCCTTAATAGCCTATATTTAGAGCTCACATTAAAATATGGTATTACAAAACAAAGAATTTAGTTGAATTTATCAACTTTTGTCATTTATTTGAGGTAAATAAAGTGCACTTTATGAACTGACTGATTATATCAATACACGACTTATAAACTAACTTAAATCTATAACAGACACAACACCCAGCCTCCAGCCTTTAGTTTCACGTTTCACCAATACTAAATTGTTCAACAAGGCGAGGAATAAAACTCGGGACACTTAGCTTAGTTGACAGACACGCTACCGGCTGAACTGGGTTTTCCGACTTTAAAATCTTAAATAAACCTGAACTACTGGGTTCATGATTATCACAAACAATTTATTGTACTAGTAGAAGAAAACATTTAAAAAAATACTTTCAAATATGAGTTTTAATATAAACTATCTGTCCTACCCAGGAGAAAAAATCCCCAAACACAACTTTCTTGCTTGTATAAATCACAGGGTTTGTTATAAAGACCAGTAACAGTTCAGACGATTCTTGTCTTTTATGCAAATCTACAGCTCAATACTTTCTTATTGAATTTTCATAGAACTTTTTAAAACGTGCATAGTCTGCGATTTCCTTTATTTTTTCCTTCTACGTGATTAATATATGGGTCATCTCGTACAACTTCTAGGATGATTGTATTAGAAGAATACAATCTTAAGTTAAAAATGTATACCTTTTTATTTTACATCTATTCTCAACAAAAACTTATTATTAGATACTTTATTTTTGTAGGATAGATTGATGAGGGAAGAAGGAAGTGAAGAATATCTCTCTGTGCGGAACTAAACATGATGGCTCATTGGTAGAGCATTTACCCTCAAAACCAAAATTACTGAGTTCGATTCCCATGTCCAGGTTGTTATTGTTCAAATATTTAAAATATATAATTCTTCATGGACAGGGGAAATATTTATGTAGGCCTACTTAATTCATTAGATAAACTTGTAGCTTAATAATGAGAGCAGATTTCACGAAATAATCATTGAAGTAAGTAGCTACTAAAAGAATAAATTTCCATCGTCTTAGTTTTTAGCTTTGTTTTATGAATAGTTAATTTTAATAAAATATAATACTCTTGATATAAAATAATATAAGTATCTATACATTAAAATTTTAATGAATATTTTTGAACAATATGGAAACTATTTTAAATTAGGGCCATATCAATCAAATACATTATATAAAAACCACTACATTCAAACATTTTCAAGATGAACTTATTTTATTTTATTTAGGAATATAGTGAAAGTAATATTTGTTTTGCTAATGTAATAAATCGTGTAAATCTTCCATAGATGCTTCTCTGCGTAATTTAGTTTAGTTTTATTTATTGATTAATTGATTGATTGTTTGACAAAATACATACATTCTCATGAACAAAGAGTAACACAAATACTAACATTAAAGTTTTAAAGGTTAGTGTAAAATTATGACATGTAACAACGAGAAAAAATAACAACTGAAAAATAAAAGGAAACATTAAAAAAAAAACCACCACACTTGGAAATGAATAAAATTAATCTTTAGTAACTAAATAGTTAATCATTTAGAGTTAATTTCCGACCGGTTGGGTGGTAATCACTTAGGTCCAGAGAAGTTCCACAACAACTGGCGGGGGCTGTTGATGGAGGTGGTGATACGACAATGGGGGTAAGTAGGCCTCCCGGGATCGATATCCATTGACCTAATCGGGGAGATTATCTGAGTTACAAAGTTTAAGAAAAAATCTCTCTTACCTGCAATATAGTTTGCTACATTGCTAAAAGTATGAACTGTACTAATATTAACTTACGTATGGGTTTCCATGATAGTTACTTGTTTTTGTGATATACAACCATAAACGTTGGTTGTTCAAACGGTAAATGTTGATTTATTCTAAATCAGGTATGAAACAGCGCTCTTCTGCGCAGGACATTAGAGGTATCGAGGTCAACCAACCCAGAGCCGACTATTCATGTCCATCCACCCACCAAATCGGACCAGGGGATGCACCACCCTTCCAGGTGGTCTGGTTTGATGCCAGGTGAGGACCTTGAAACGATTCCAAAGAGCCTGACCTGCATCACTGCTACCATTCTCACAACAGACTGGACTACCTCTGATGGGAAGACCGGGGTTGGAATCCCGGTCGGGTGTAATGAGAGTGTATTTCCTTCCTCATCCCTACCCTATTAGTGTAAACATGTGGATAGCCTAAACGGGTAATAATAATAATAATAATAATAAAATAATAATAATAATTTTAGCACAGCGTCTTACTACCCGTTCGGGTTATACGCTTAAGTACTAATTACACTAATGGATTAGGAATTGGGAAGGTTGAATTTAAAGGAAGTGAACCCGCATTTGCGTGGAGGGACAGTGGAAAACTATTTTGGAAAAACCACCCCCAGTTCACCCAACCGAGATTCGAACCTCGATCTCCCCGTCCTCGGCAGTCGAGCTCAACACTACTATCGCGTTAGCTAACTACGCCACGAGGCGGGTAACGGGTAGTAAATGTGTTGAACAAAAATTAAAAATTATATGAGAAATGAAGTGAGATACGTGAAACCATAATTTAAAATGAAATATTAACTGATCTCAATTTCGTTGTTATCAAGCGAATGAAACAGAAATCTTCATTTCGATACGTTCTTGTGGTGGCTTCAACTCTATTCCTTCCAAACCACCTCATGCGAAATGCCAAGATACTCCACAACACAAACAACTTTTAAACAGCCCACATACACACATCACTTCTTAACGCTCGATGGGTAGTGCTAACGCGCATAGTGTTGAGCCAGACCACCAGGACGGGAGATCGAGTCGAATCTCGGTCGGTGAACTGAGGGTTTTTCCTAATGTTCACTCTCCCTCACAAAAATCACTCCTCTAACTTCAACCTTCCAATTTCTAATCCATTATGCATGACTTAACGATAATCCAACTATAATACGTGCAAATAAAATAAATACCCCTTATTAGTTACAGAAACATTCCATAAACATCATATTAAATTGATATACTTTTCTTCTCTTATCCTTTCCTGACGTAAACTTGTTTGATTGCATCTATTTATTGTAAGAATACATATATAACATTTATCTTACACACTATAATGTCACGTTTTCTAATTGGTCTGCAAGGCACATGCGCAGATAAACAAAATAATCCGTATCACTGTGAAGTGTGTATGCATTCATTTTTTATTATGTTTTTTTTTTCCTCTGTTGAACTGCCATGTTGGATACCCTTCCCATACTCTCCTCTCACCCCCCCGTTTTGATTCGAAAATCGATTGCGGTGACGTAGCAGTTCCCGTGACGTCACACAACAGAAACCCTGTTATATTGGTCGAGTCTGCGCGCGCTGCGGGTGGTAAGCCTGTATCTGTATGCGTGAACGTGTGTTTTGTGTGGGGTGGAAAGTGTGTTTTTAGAGGGGTGGTAACATTGGGAGACAGTGAAGGAACCGAAACCGAACCCGTTAGACCTACACTGTCAGTTGGTCTCGTGCTATCACCGTCATTTAACAAGAAGAACATATCTGTTTAAAAAAAATAAAAGGTCCGGGTAAAAATCTAGGAACAGTCAAGATGGTGGAGCTATCAAACCTTGTCACCCTGTCCTTGGTCACCTGCTCGATACTCTCCCAGGCTTCGTCCCAGGTGTTTACTAACTCGTTCCTTGTCCGATTGAGAGGGGAACCCGGGAACTGAGGTGGCTCACAAGGTCGCTCTAAGGAACGGTTTCGAAAACCTCGGCCCGGTGAGTACAAAACCGACAGTTATATAATCCGGGGGTGGGGGGGGGTTCTTGGACCCCTCTTGTTTTATGGATCTTGCCGCATACTTACAAGACTTTACATCACGTTTCTGTTGAATTAAGGTCAACATACTTTTGCACATGTTCCTATTTTATACAGGTTTTGTTTTATTGTAAGGCAGAGAACTCTGTTTCAAACACATTCATATCGTTCTCATCACTAATCCAGTTATGGCATACATGACTTCTATGGTTAACCTTTGGAATTATTGTTGGAAAAGAAAATAGAGAAAGGGCACGTTTGGAAGTGACAGTTACAAAATTTACACAAATTTATTTCGTATATTCATAGCCAGTCATCTGATCTGCTGATCCGTGATATATAGTATTGATGCCTGTATGATCGTTAACTAATATTAGAGTAAATTGTTGTAGTTGTCGACCCATGAAAATATTTATATTTCTCTAAACTCTCCAGGCTATGTTTTTAAAACAATATTATCCATTTACCTATATTCTACATTAACTATATTTAAACATTGCAAACATGTGAAATATATAAATTGATTTTTATTTTGCTATAGTATGCACATTTTTAAATGTAAAACTATTTAGAGTAGAAACAAATTATATAAGCTAAGAATTTATGAAGGTATTTATAAATCTAATATCAACAATAATTAATAACTTATGGATTAACCATCTCAGTTTTTATTCTTTTTGTTACTATTTATTTGAAGATAGTTTTTTTTATCTAAAATATTTAGTAGAAAACACATACATTTATAAATAAAAAATGTGTATTAAGAGCTTTAAAACAATTTTAAGGAACACACTCTATCCAGACCTCTATTAAAGCCTGATTGTCTCATATTATCTCTTAAGTACTTGCATGGAAATGATGAAGTAGTCAGTTATATCAATCGTTCCCGCCAAACACTTCACTTTACCTTCAAGTCGGTCATCCATTAGCGCCTCTTTAAAGTCGTTTCTGAAATTAATTTCGTACCACTGGTGGAGATTATTTTACGATTGTGGGGGGGGGGAGCAAATACCGCAGGATAAATAATTGATACAAACCGTAAATAATAATTCCACTTTTAACATTTTATGTTACGTTTCTATCTATAATGTATGACGTTTAGTAGAGTATTGATTAAACACCTTAAATGGCTTTAGTTTATACAAACACAGTTCTTGTTAGGGATTAACTTAACAAGTGGAGGCTTAGATAATATAATGTACATTTATGAATCAAATATGATAAAGCTTAGATGACTAAGAACTTCAGATGATAAATATTTTAAATTACGAATCTATCTTACACCCCAAAATGGATGTTTTTAGTCGGGGTTTGAATCTGATATTCTTAATGTGAGAATGACACAAATTGCTCAGATGCACCAGCAATTTTTTTAAATATTCCTCAACCTTTTTTTGTATAACCATCAAATATATTGAATTAAATTATAAAACTAACTCATAATCTTTTTATTAGCAAACTTGCACGCTTGGCCAGGCATTTTTAACTCTAGGATTTTGATTTATGTCCCAATAACTGTACCAACTGGGCCATTCAGAGTCAGTTGTCCATTTTTAACTCTAGGATTTTGATTTATGTCCCCAATAACTGTACCAACTGGGCCATTCAGAGTCAGTTGTCCATTTTTAACTCTAGGATTTTGATTTATGTCCCCAATAACTGTACCAACTGGGCCATTCAGAGTCAGTTGTCCATTTTTAACTCTATGATTTTGATTTAGTGCCTAATAACTGTACCAACTGGGCCATTCAGAGTCAGTAGTCCATTTTAACCTAGATTTTGATTATGTCCCCAATACTGTACCAATGGGCCATTCAGAGTCAGTAGTCATTTTTAACTCTAGGATTTTGATTTATGTCCCATACTGTACCAACTGGCCATTCAAAGTCAGTGTCCATCTTAATTTTTTGTACTGTGATAATACTCGTGCTCTAACGTATTATTAACTTTGCACGGCTTATCAGCGTAATTTCTCAAGTGGGCATGAACAAGAAGATATAATTTAAAGGAAATGTAGCAGAATTTTCATCAAGGAAGAGTGGGAAACCATTGAGGAATAAATTGTATCAAGTCACCCAGCTGTATTCGAACCTAGATCTATCTATCGTCTACAAACCAGACCATACAAGGTTGACACCTTTTCCTGAGTGTCTGACTATCAATTAACCTCTTTACTGACCCACTAGGTCGGGGTTGGATCCCAACCGGTTGCATTTGGGTTGCATTTTTTTATTTCCATTGGTGAACGCTCATCATGCAAGCTAATGCTCATATTTGATAGTTTTTAATATCCCAAAAGTGGAAGTAAAACGTGCAACACTAAAAACAATACAATAAATGAGACAGTTGAATAGTTGGATCACCATAGAAAACATTACCTGGCAGTGATTTTTTTGTTATAAAGAAATAGCGCTAAGGAAGGTATATGTAGATAAAAAAATTAGGTCAACATTGAAATAATTTGACAAGATTTTTTGATTACTTTTTCATAGATGATTACATCTGTAAATAATACAATTTGACGTATGGGTACATGAAATAAATATAGTACATTTTTAAAGTGTTAAATACTCTTTCTACAATATTTGTAAATAAATCTACTTTAATGTAATTCATACATGATCCATCTGTTATTCTATATACTTGAAACTCATTTTTATATTCTAATGTAACAGGGGGTGGTAATAAATATAATTTAAGAATAAATAATCAATGTAGTATATTATAATTACTGAGGACAGTTTTTAATAAATGCTTTTCCAGTTACCCTCCACGATTGTATATTTGCCCTATGATATACTTTCCGCAATTATTAGAAGTTATACTACTTACTGTATGACGCTTTATCTAGTCGGTAGCGCATTTACCTCATGGATGAATAGTCACAGGTTTGATATGTGAGCATTGCCGCGAAATAAAATTATTGATCCTACCGGTTTTCAGTGATTATATACTGTTTTGAGAACTGGGTACTTGTGTTTACTCTAAAGATAAGTTCGTTTTTAAGTCATGGAGGTTACTAATGAATTTGTTGGAGTTACGTTAAATATAAACAGTAGAGACAAGTAGTTGTTTATTTGTAAATCAATTAGTGTATGATGAAAAGTTGTTAAAAATTACAAATAGTTACGTTATACTTTAGACCAGTTTGAAATTTTAGAAGACAATAATTATAAATTATTGTTCTCATAAAATTTCAAACTTGTCTAATGTATAGCGCAACTATTTGTAATTTTTAACGATTTTTAACTATAACTTATACTGATTGATTCACAAATAGTACATTCTCTCCTTACTAAAATCCAAACTGTGCTTCAAAAAAGTGTTTGGTTGACTAAAAAGGTAATTTATCATTGATCAGCCAATGAAAATTGTTTCTTCTAATTTTGGAATTCCAAAAATGTAGATAAGGGACGTGTTCAAGTTGATTGAGGAATATTTCATTTACCTTATTTGCTAACTGTATGGGCGCTATTATGGACAAGTTTACCATTGTCATTAAAATGTTTTTAGAAGTCTCTTTAAATATGTCTTAAGCTATAATTTTTACAAAATTCACTGAACCTCTGGGCCTGGACACACTAAAGGGCGCGAATCTCTTTCAGACAAAGTATTTAAATGGTGTAACTTTGCACCCTAGATACATTCTTTTTTATTCACCCCATTTTTATATTCACAAACTTTGAAAAGAACTAAAGTGACGTCATCATGACCTTTCATTTTCCTTTTATTAATCCGCGAGAAGAACTTATTCCCAAAGTTAACGATAATATATTTGAAATCTCTAATGAAAATAGCTCAAAATACTAATATTATAAAACATTTTCCTATAAATGATTAATTTTGGGTAGTTTTTAAACAACAATTATGCATTACAAAGTATTTATTTATATTATCAACGATTTCGTTCGCACTAATAAAACAATAAAAAATCTTTAAAACATGTTTTAAGTATATACTTATACGCCATATTAAGTGATGAGATTTAGTTGGAACACAAAAACTCATTGGGTCTAGAGAAATATTTCACAGCTTGTTGTTTTATTTGATAATATTTTATTTTATAATCATGTAAGAAAAAGTCACGGAGCTATAAGAACGTAAAATGCAAGAATGCCAATGTTATCATTCTACTTTTGTCTAGATTAAAACAAATTGTGTGATTTCACGAAGAGTATTATTTTAATTCCTTTTATCATTAATTGGATTACAATTAATTAAATGTGCATTCTTATAGTTAGGCCTACTTATTATGATAATATGCCACTCTCTTAATTTATTGAAATATGATTTAAAAGTTGCACATATCTTAAGTGTGTGGAAATAAGCCGTTCAATTTTTATCTCAAACGATGAGTGTATCTTTAATTAAAAAAGGATTTAGGCACATCTTGCACATGTGAATATACTTGTTACTTTTTGTGAATGCAAGCCGTGTAGTGTAACTGGAATTTACTACAAAACACCATGATTTAGACGAGCAAGAAAATTGATCCATACGGGTTTTATCCAGGGTACGACGACTAGTAAATATTAAAATATCGTGTCGTTCTTCGACGACTTCCGTGTCACCCACTGTTCCCGGCCTCCTAATACGTAAAGATTTTTAAACGCCTGGTTGTAGCCATCACGCACAACATAAATGCTCTGCGGGATTGCCTAAAGTACCCTTTCGCCAACTAGATCGTTTTATTGAAACGCGCTTCCAACTTGCGATGTAGCAGTGAGGTTCTGAAACATTTCTGTCTATTGATTTTAATTTTTGCGTTTAGCTTAGGGGCTATTAATGATTTAGTATAAGGAATAGCTATGAGGAGGTCAGTTAAGAGAAAGTGCAACTACATTAGCGTGGAGAGTGTAGTCATCGAAATCCAGTCTTACATGACGCCATAAACTGTATGATCTCGCTGTCGGTGCTTACATTATTGTTTTAACTGCGTACAACTACCCGTATAGGTTCTTAACATATTTACACCTAGGTTGAATTAAGGAAGGTAGATCTGAGAGGAAGTGTAACCGTATTTGCGTAGATAGGTATTGGAACACTCTAATGGAACAAAACACCTTGCCTGAATTCGAACCCCAACATCCTCGTCACCAGAAAACTGGACAAGACAAAACTGACGATTTAGTCTATGCCCTCACCAATATAGGTGCGTGTGTATTAACCCCCTTTTTAGTTGTGGGATTTACATATCTCAGAGATCATATAGTCTAAGGCTTCTTATACATATTGAATTTAGTAAACGTTGACGAAGAGGATTGAATTTAGATCCAATCTTTTTGCAATGGGCTGGTTTTCAAATTTGATTTGTCACTGTGGTTTTTACATATTTTTTCCCATTTTAACACAGGTGTAATTTTATTCTGAACTATCCGCCTCACTCCTGCTTCTTAGACAAAGCAACTTTTATTGTTTCAATAACAAAGGGGCCATAGGCATGCCAAAGTGGATGAGCCTTCCCACCTAGTTACAACTCCCAGTTTGACCAATTATATATTTTTTATCCATGCTAGAAATACAACCCAAGACCTTCAGATCTGTAGAATATGCTCTCACGATTAAGTACCGACCAAAAAACTATATTTAATCAAAGGTAAAACCAAAGAACACCCTACTAAATCGTATTTATAAGAAAAGGATAGGATTAGTATTAATAATACTCGCACTCTTAGAATATCAATTTAATAGTGTTTTATGATGATCACTTTTAAATGTAAAGAGAAGTCGAAACGTGGCTTTAAACATCCAAAGCAAAGTCAAAGCCGAAATCAAAAATAATTTTTGTTGCTGTCACAAAGCACTGATTTATTTTTATTATTATTATTTTATTTATGGGTAACCCGCTTCAATGACTGAATGATCTAAGGCATCACTCTAGTATAGACTGGCCGGTTTATGACGAGAGATTGGGGTTCTAATCTCGGTCGAGACAACTGAGGGTGCTATTCCCTAAACGGTTTCCTATTCTTCTTCCACGAAAATGTGGGTAGATTATCTTTAAATGATTCCTTTCTCATCCCTAACCAATTAAAATAATTATCATGTATGCGTATAACCTGAACAGGTAGTAAGACACGGTGATAAAAACATCTGGATACATGTCTTATAATATATATCTTCCCTTATTCCCTAGATATGTAGACACCCTGAGCAGGTATTAAGGCGTGAGGTAGATGGAAGATAATTTGCAAAGCCAAAGTTGCTGGACTTTATATCCATGTCCTGATTGTTATTTATCATTAAATTGAATTTCATCATGATAAAATTATCAATGTCACATTATTTTCTCGATCTAAAATATTATAATGGGTCTGTTAGTAAATAAATCAGTATCACAGAATATGGCACCATAAATATATTAATCATGAAGAAATAAGGGTTCCTTTTAAATATGTAGTCTAAATAAATATATTGTGATGTACTGGTGAGTCTTTTAATAAATTAATCGGTCAGCAATTGGAACCCTAATTAAAATATACCGAGCGCATGGCAAGTAGCAATACAATGATTCTCTATCTACATTAACAATTACCCAATTTACACGCATTACTAAATAAGACCTTTGAAAAGTCATGCATACAATTCCCAATAATTAAATAAATAAAGCATGGATGATCAAAGTGGGCTCTACAATTAACTTTTTTAAATGATAAGTAATTAAAACAGTAATGAGGCAAAAATAGAATACAACAAAGTAGTAAAACAATTTGAAAATAAAAACATAGTTTGATTTTAAATCTTAATCCAATTAGTTATTAATTAAAATATATATCTACTTAATTAGGACGTCAATTATAAATGGTTTACAGTAAAAAAAAATTAGCACCATGTCTTACTAACTATTCTGTTTGTACGCTTACTTACTAACTACGCTAATGGGTCGGGGATACATCCAACCCGTACGCTGAAAGCGTAGTTGTCAAACATATCTCAACTAACTTGACATTTTTTTTTGGGTATCCCTAACTTAACTACAATATAACATAATTTGTTACTTTTAACTGAATTATAAGCCTTTTTAAAATAATTATATAATTTATGAATCGTCATGTTGCATTTTCACTTTTTTTTTGTCAAATAGTACAAATTTGATCCGTTGTTGATTTATTTCGTCGCACTGATTATCCCCAATTATTTTCTCTGCATATAGCGTCAATCTCATTATAATTTATGCTAGATTAAATTTTGTAGCTTGTTGGTAGTAGTTAGATACCTCTATAGTTATTACAATCTGTTTTATCTCCCTTTTTGAAAATGGGTAATATTATACTTTCCTTCCATTCTTTCAAATATCATGGTTTCAATATGAAACATATTTTAATAACATTTTACCACTTCCCTTTATTAACACTACAAGAATTGAATCAATACCTGGAACTTTATGGTTCTTTAAATTATTAATATTTTATTGACTTCACGAATAATATATAATTATATTAATTTTTCTAAATTATTAATTTTAATATTTGTGTTGTCAATAATATGTATAATTTTTAGATCTAATTCAATTAGAATTTTATTAGAATTTGATGATTCAGGTTTAGTTTCATATCGTTTAATAATTCATGATCAAAATATAAAATTTTATAATACTGGCATATTAACAACTTTATCAAATTGTATTGGTGATATAGCTTTATCAACAGCAATTTGATTGATGTTACATTTTTGAAGATAAAATTATATTCTCTATTTAAGTTATATGAAAAATATTGATGTATTAATGGTATTAATTATAGCACAGTTTTAAAGTGTTGTTGCATGTCGAGATAGTACGTTGTACAGAAATGTACTACTATATTCGATTGTGCTCAATTTGTATGTACCCGCATCGGTGTGAACTTTTGACTAATTGTCAGGCTCACTGGCCTGCTGGTGACGGAAATATCAGGCTCGATTCCGGGTAAGGTATACTGATATACTGAGGGTGATATTCATAAATAATTTCTCAATCTCCCTCCAGACAAATGAAGGAAAATAATTCAGCAAATAATAGCTTCAACACTCCTACCATCATAGGGTAAAATAATCAATCGGTGAGTAAAACGCACTTTATACGTGGTAATTTATGTTTGAAATGTATTGCGCTTTAACTTTCTTTTGTTTTTCACTACATATTACAAACCAAACATACGAGTGGTTCCTATTTAATTTTGCTAATGAACTGGGGGTGATGAAGGTAGAATTTGTAGGAAGTAAAATAACATTTTCATAGATTGAAAGGGAAGAGCAATCTAGGAGGAACTCTCCTCAATACACCAGGCCTGTATTTGGATCTTGTCCTCTCCAACACCGACAAACCAGACCAGACTATACGGGCACCTTTGTTCTCGTTTCCCCACTATGTGGGTTAGTAGCAGTTGTGTCTACAGTAGAACGAACAAATTGACGATCAAATTATGATTTATTTAAGTTGTACGTCAATAAATGCTCCATGGATCTTTGGACTTTAATATAATAAGTACAGCCGGGGAACTCATATAACTCTCAGCATTTTAAATCCATTATTGTACCAACTGACATCAGACCTAATAGTTCCAAGGTTTGATTCCTGACAATGAATATAAATGTATCCTATTAAAATTGTGTTTAACTGCTTTCGCGTGGTCACATGGTCTAATGTCTATCACAGTGGCTCTCAACCTTTTGAAAGTAACGGGATACTTTTGATTATAATAACAATTTGTGGAACATCCGTGTCCAGGTGCCATTTTTCAATTTAAAGAATATGATATTCTATTGGTTTGTAAGTCAACGCGCGTAGCAGTCTTCATTTGTTAGAATCAAAGTAGCCAACATCCTTCAGAACTGTTGTCATGCGGCATCTCTCACCGGCGGAACACTTGTAACCGGTTCACGGAACACCGGTTAAGAACCATTGGTCTAAGACGTCACTCTCGCGATAGACTGGATTGCCGATGACAAGAAGATTGGGGGGTTTGAATCTTGTTTGTGTGTACTGAGGGCGGTTTTTCTTTAATGAGGGTACATTTCCCCCAACATTTTATCTTCTATATCATTAGTGTAATTAATATTTATGCGCATAACCCGAATGGGTAATCAGATGGGATGAAAGAATAAAAGTAATTAAATAAACTCTGGTAGGTCTACACTTAGATTTTGTTGTGCTCCTCCCCCATATTACTACCTACCCAGTTTATCATCGTATTTACATTAAAGAGATATGGACGAGGAATGGAGAGTTGAGTGAATGTACCCGCATCTGCGTCTAAGGTGAGCGGAAAATAATTTGTGGTAAAAATATCTCGGGACACAATGCCGTCCCAAACACTACGTCTCCGACAAACCAGCCCAACTGAGGTCGACACCTGAGACCGACTGACCACCAGTCTTTGGATTGTATTTATAATTACAACTCGATAAAGAACAGCTGTACTTCCGCCTCCAGACCATTTGGTACGAACCAAGGACGGTGATGCTCCCAAATGAAACAAAGTGGCGCTCGCGCCTCAAGGGGATGTTATATTGAGTGTGAATAGCAGCGGGGAAAAAATCAATGTGGCGGTGATTGGATTGGGAGGCTTTAGTCAGGGGGGGAGCGTGCAATATAGAGAGAGAGGGACTGAGAATCACAGTTTCTCTCTCTTTGTCAGGAGTCTCTGATTCAATCCAAAATAGAAGGGTATTATGGGTGTTTTATATCAAATCCTCATAATACATTTGCTGTCCTCTACATTCGGGATATCCACATTTTAATTAAACTACTAGGGTAGAGATGAATAAGGAATAATTGAGAAGAAATGTAGCCGTGTTCACGTGAAACGAGATTGGGAATCTGTTTAAGAAAATGCACCCTCAGTACACTCTTATCACCCCGTCACGTGATGACAGATATGAGTCACGTGATAAGTCTTGTACGAACGACAACGCGACTCAATGGATTGGGATACCTAAAAGGTACTTTCAGTAAGCCTAGGTTATTTTGGCCTTAAGTGTAGGTCAACTGAATCTAGGCTTAATAACCTCAGACCCGCTTTGATGGCCACGAGATCTAACGCGCTACTCTTGCAGTAGAGTAGAACGCCGATGACGGGGAGATCGGGGTTCGAATCTCAGTTGGGTGTACTGAGGCTTATTTTTCATAATCCCTCCACGAAAATGTGGGTATACTTCCTGATAATATAACCTTCCTAACTCTTAAAGCCATTAGCGTAATTAGTACATAAGCGTATAACCCGAACGGTTAGTTAGACGTGTTGGTAAAAAAAACCTCAGGTTAAATAACTTTAGGCCAACTGACTTTTGGATTAATTAACTGCGTTGTATTTATTTTGGGTAGATTAGATATGAAATTTAGGCCAAATTGCTTTAGAGTAAGTGACATTTGATGAAATAAAGTTTATTCCAAATGAATGTATGTATGATATTTTCAGGCTGGCTCTCTTTTGTTAAGTTGATGTTGATCTCACTAGTCTAGGGGTTAAGTGCTCACCTCAGGACTGATGATCGTGGGTTCAAACCCGACCGGGATTGACGGATTTTTCTTGAGCGATAAAAATCCGTAGCATATTTTCCTTCGGAGGGGAAGTAAAGCCGTCGGTCTCATGTCGATGTGGCATGTAAGATAATCCTGGATGGTATGTGAACATACCTTTCCGGGTAAAATTGGTACACCCTTTCGTGTTAGCTCATAGAAATTCTCGCGTGCTGATATAATAATTTGATTCAGAAAGTGCACGTTAAATACCTCAAATAAAGTTAATTTTAAGCCAAATGACTTTGGGTCATACTGTTTACGTCGATTGTATTTAGGTAGCTCTGTTAGGTGTCAAATTACTTTGGGTACTACTGTTAAATGCCAATTTAATTTAGATCACACTGTTTAGGATAATTGAGCTTACACAAACTGCAATTTCCCAGAAAGATCACTGTGCATATTTGATACTAATTTTCGAAAACATGAAAACTGGCTGCTAGATGTAAGGAGATAGTTCATAAACTCTTGGGGAAAAAACTTGATTAGTTTTTTACTCATAAAATTCAAGTTTTTCCTAGTAGTTGGAGACGTGATTACAGCCCTTTATGTTGTAGCTGAAGTTAATAAATTCAAACTATTCAGAATTTTTAATATCAATAGTGCCAGTACTGAGAGTATGGAAATATTAGTTTCTGAGAAAACAAAACTGAAATAAAGGAATATTGTTTATTAACCTCTTTAATTAAAAAATGACGTATCTTTTCACCATGAGATAATGTGTTGGGGTATTTCAAAATACTTTACGTTGACTGTGGATTTAGAATGGGAACAGTTACTACCCATATATGGGTTCAATATGGAGAAAGTTACTACCCACATATTGATTCAATATTAAGACAGCTACCAGCCATCTATGGATCTGATATGGGGACAGTTACTACCGTTTATGGATTCAATATGGAGACAGCTACCACACACTTATGGATTCAATATGAAGACAGTTATTACACATCTATGGATTAAATATTGAGACAATTACTAGCCACATCTTATTGAACGTATAAAAGGGCTTAAAACTGATTCTTTATGTTTACAATTACATGAAGGTTTAGTTTTTAATCACTGTCACGTGTTATTTGGATAATTTTCCCTAAATATATTTTACCATCCATCCATGCAAAATAGTCTACATTCTAATTAAACTATACTTTTTTCATTCCTACCCAATTAGTACACATATGTGGTTTACCCTCCACCTACGCAAAAGAGTTTATATTCTAATTCAATTATACCTCCTTCGTTCCTACCCAATTAGTAGGGCTTACACATATGGGGACGGCTTTTTTTTTCTAACCAGTTAAATGTCCAGAATAATGCCAAATCTTCTTTCATTGTATATCCTTAACAATAAGCCAGCGCGACTAGAATGACGCGGTTGGCGCTCAAAGGGCGGAAATGTTAATGACACGTTTGGGCTTATAGTTCCAATCATCTCGTTATCAGTAGTAATCCATCTGTTCCCTGTCCTAATATTAGATGCAGTGACGTGCGTCCGTTCGTTCGTTATCACTTCAGTTCCAACCAGACGAAGGACGCAAGTTGCTCATCTATTAATACGTGTGTGTGGGTGAACACACGTGTGGGCCGGATTAATTAAGCCTGGAGGATTAAAACGTTAAAACGTACAAATAGAACACAATTAAATGCCAATGTAGGCTTATAGTCCAATTAAACTAATTTTGTTTTTTTCTGAAAGTCTTTTATATGCCCCCACGTCATAATCAGTGTTGCCAACTGTACGATCTGGATACTACTTTTGATATAATTTCACCACCTGTACAATCCAATTTTAGGATATTTTCTAAAAGTAATATCCTGTGACCCTGCTATCTAAAACAAATTTTACATTAATTATTATTATTATTTATGAAAATCGCAGGGTTTATCAATATAATGTCAGAAAGTAGTATCCTACCGGTCAAAATACAATCCATTTCAGGTCCATGTACTATCGCTAGAGACTATAGACTTGGCAACACTGGTCATAATAGCCCTCAGGCCATCTGAAAGCTTGCACTAATGGAGTAGGTAATATTTAGGTATAATTTAGAGAAAATTTAGTCGAATTTACTTCAAAAATCTTTAGGAGAAACTTATCGCAATATCTCTCTTTAGGATTTTAACTCAGATCTCCCCTTGCCCAGTAAACCAGTCTATATTAGACTGCCAACCTAATCTGCGTGCCCACTGGTGCAGGTTTGTCTGATATTTGGGAAAGTTTTAAAGACATTTCTGAATTAATCCGCCTTGAGCATAATGGTGTTACTTTGACTGTGTGTTTTGACTTTATTGTCAAGCTGGGAAAATTCATTTAGGATGCAAATGGGTATGAAATAATTTTTAAATAACTTTCGAATTTTCAAGAAAAGCCTACCAACTGCTCTGATATATTCTTAAATAAACATCAATATAGTTTCAAAATGTATCAATTTTAGTGTAAATTCTTGCTTAAGGGCTTTATATACGCACGTATTTCTTGTCTGACCCGCACATTCGAGCATACCTTAATGATGTCAACAGATATGACGGGCTTTCGTATTTCCCAAATAATATTTGTAAAAGATTTGGTTATGTTTACATAATACCGTCTAAAACAAAAGTTAACAAATTTTAATCATGAGACCCTTAAAAGTATATTTAGCATTTATCTCATCCGCCTTGTTGGTCGCATGATCTAAAACGTCATTATCGTGTTAGACTAGATTTCCGGGACGGGGAGATCGGGGTTTGACCTCTTTAGAGTATTATGAGGGTATTTTTTACCCAAATGGTTTTCAACTCTACCTCAACGCAAATACGAGAACATTTTCTCTAGAATTATATCTTATTCATCATTATTCCATTGTAATAATTAGTACATGCGTGGGCCTGTAGCTCGAACCGGCACTAGGACGCAGCGGAAAAGAAGTTGAACTGCTTTTTTTAATCACCACGTCTTACTACCCGTTTGAACTATATGCTTATGTACTAACCACCCTAATGATTTTAAGGATTAGTAAGGTTATAATTATAGGAAGTGTAACCGCATTTGCATGGGAGAGAGAGTGGAAAACCTTTTAGGTAAAACCACCTTCAGTACACCTGATCGATTATTATTATTACTAGACCGCGTTTACTATCCGTTCGGGTTATACACACAAACACCCGATCGAGATTCGAACCTTGATCTCCCCGTCATCGGCAGTCTAGTCCACTGTGAGAGTAGCGCGTTAGACCATTCGGCCACCAAAGTGGATAAAAGTGAGCTTCTCATGAACCAATGGCTACGAGAGGTCGAGGAATAGATTTTGTAAAAGAAGGAAGAGGGATAACAGTAATGATTAAAAATATAACTTATAAATAAAGAAGAATATGAAGGGTTCCTGCCCTGTAAGTTTTTTGAAAATTGAATGTATCTAAAAGCTATTGGTAGTAGTCTCTCTCTTGTACTTATTTAAAAGTTAAATGCCCTTGAATGCTCTTTGGAGTTGTTCTCGAATCTATTTTGGACTCTGATAAAAAGTTGTTTGGAATGGCCCTTCCCCGGAGAATATTTGAAAATTGGAAGCTTCTAGAACTTATGAGGAGTGGGCCTTCCCAAGAAAAATTATAAAATTAAGTACTTCTAGAAGCTACATAGAGTGGCCAAGCAGGTATGGAATGATAACTTCCGGGGTGGCCAACTTCCGTTAGACCGAATTATCCTCTTAGGAAAATACTGTATCTAAAAATATTTTTTTCTTTATAAGTTATTTGTTTTTAATGGTAATTTGAGTTCAGTGTAACCTCAGTACACACACAAACATTTACTTATATCTTATATTTGCATATGCGCCACAGTAAGACCTATTACTAACTGTCAGACATTCTCAGCTTACACTGCAGTATCGGACACAGAAAGTGGAGCACGGTAAATACCCGGGAGGAATATAATTTGAAATATATGTGTTTAATCAAGGATAAATGTATTCACAACTAGAGGTTCCTTTGAATATAATTGATTCTGATTCAGTCGACAACTAATTGGATGATATCCACTAGCTAGAATAGCAAGATAGACTCGCCTAGTAACTCATACTATGGGAATTAATTTTAAATTAGTTGAAAAGGACATCTGTACAAGGGAATCGAACCCAGGACCTTTGACTTAGAACACAGATGTTCTACCATTGAGATATCCAGAATTACTCCCGTGCTCAGGGTCATTCTTCATTCATAATTTAAGGCTGATTCTGTGATTTACGTGTTGAAATATTCAGTCATATGAGTGATCGAATGCATCGCTGGCTATCAGATACTACAGCCAAATGTGACTCGACAATTTACACACGTCCATCACAGACTTAGCCTTAAGCTATAGGTTAAAAATTACCTTGGGCAGGGGATAAATCCTGGATAGCTCATTGGTAGATCATTGGTGCGCCAAGACAAAAGTCCTGGGTTTGATTCCGGTTTCCAGGCGTCATTTTTCAACTAATTTAATTTATTTGGAATGTGGTCCCCCCGTACGTAATTACAATGATTTTCAACCTGAGTGTTTACATTAATTGAATATTAAGTGAGGTCAGATTGATACGATATATTCAACTTCCGTGGACCCTCACATATGATACGTAGGCAGACCGGGAACTATCTAGTCAACGTGATGATATCTCCTGCTTGTGAGCCACGCCAGCCACTTGACGGCGTGAGTGATGCTAATGTCCCTACTTGGGAAACTAATCTACAATCGACATAGAGAGGTTGGCACTTCCGTTGGATACTGCCTGCGAGTTACACGCCGAGTCGAGCGTGGTCAAGCACCTTGTTTTTTATATGCACTGCCTCTAACTACACCTCTGGTGTCGTTTGTTACAGGTTTATGATAATAAAGAAATAACTAGTCTTCAAAAAATGTGACTATGAAACATTATACAAGTAGGCGAGTCTTAAGACAACTTTACCATGTACTGTACGTAAATGATGACTTTTATTTCCAAGAAGAAAATGCCTTTGACTTATAATGAAATTAAAAGAAACTTATTTACAAAGTGCTTTAAGAGCTAATAAATGATTGTGTGACTCGTAATTATTGCGTAGTCTAGATTATGTAGTTAAGTCTATTTAATAATGAAACCATCTTTTGTTTACATCAAAGAGAATAATATTAATATCAGTATAATCTTTCAGATTACAAATTAGAATTTGTTTGGTACAAAGGAAGAAAGTTTTGGGTGAAAACTACAAGGCTCTTTCTTTAGTGGCAAAATAATTAATATACCTAATCTTTTTCCATCAACGGCAGGCACGTGTACTTAGGCGTCAGTATCGTCTTGTTTAAGGCTTTGCCGATTGAGTAATCGTATACCGTACTCATTAAAAGTATCGGAAGAAAAATATCGATACCGTACTAGTATCGAAAGAGAAGTGTCTATAACAGTAAGTATAGGTATATAAATTTTAATCTGGAATTTTTTTATCTAGTAATAATAAATTAAACTTTTGCATTATAAATGTATTTTCTTATTTATTTAAGAAAGGGTTAAATTAGAATAGATTTTAATAATTTAAAACAAATTTTAAAAGATTCTTTTTCACTATCCAACTTCTTAAAAAAAAACTTCCAAAATTCACTTCAGAGAGGTGCCATTTTTTTAACTACATTCATCGTTTATATACTATATCAAGATAGATTATTAACTACTGATAGACAATTGAAAAATGGACGCCCTAAACTGCTTCATCTGCTTAAGCAACGCACATTAACTTATCTGCTTCGTTTACTTGGGCCACCCTTAAGTTGAGTGAGTTCATTGAACTCTAGAGAAGCATATTTTGTTTGGTTTGTGGTGACCTTGTTCATTGATAAGGGGGGAGGGGGGTAATCTGGTCGCACTCACCGCGTCAGGATGTATTGCTAAAAACAAAGATGAAAGAACAGCTGTTAATTATGATGAGCTAAAACAGATTGAATGCTAGCAGCACGTCTCTCTCCTGAACTACGGGTTCCAGTTCAATTCCAATATGACAGAAAAAAATATAATTGGTTAGATTGGGGCCTCCCTTTCAAATGGTGAAATTTACAGCTGGAGTACTGATCTTGGTGTCGTTTGTAGAATTCAGTTAGTTTGTAATTCGTGTATTGATCAAATAAGTTGGTTCAAAATGTGTACGTATCTACCCTAAATAAACAGTTAATTATTACTATCACAAAATCTGAAGACACGTAACGTTGGTCACGTGGACTAATTGTCTGGTTCATCTAGCCTCATTGGTTGAAATTGGGGAGGTTGGTGGTTGGGTTCTGCTGGGGTTTATTTAGGGTGGTTTCCCCTCAATGTTCTACGAAAATAAAGGTATATTTCTTTTAGATTCCAATCTCCTCTTTCTACACAACCAGCTTAGCTAAATGCGAATAACCAGGAAAATAGTTGAACTATAAATAAAAATAAAGCCACAGGGAATGCGGCTGTAATTAACTCTGAATCCCACTAACTATAGCAGCAAGTTATTACTAAACTTTGTCCCAGCTTGTCTTTGAATCAGTCTATCTCTCTCCCTCTCTATACTTTCTCCTCTCTCTCCTCCAACTCTTTCTATCTCTCTCAGAAGGAGACTTGTTCACACCCAGGGTCTGACGTATCAACCCTCATGACCACGTCTAGGGCCAAACTGTTTCTTTCAATGTACAAGTTAAATAATCAAAATTTCACGCAATTGGTGGATGTGATATTTCTTTAGTGTCCACAAGGTTCCGTGTTCGTGCAGAGCACATGCCTGGTGGTTGATATCAAGGGGCAACTGTACGAATATAAACTCGTCTCTCACATGAACTAGGGTACGTAAAAAAAGGTGCTCTTGTGTGCGTGTTCGGAAGAAACAAGAATTATTAAAACACATTAAGTATTTAGTTCACAAATGTATACTATGTTTGTATTGTGGTGACACTTTTAGTTTGTTTTGGAATTAATACGTTTTAACAAAAAGTGGATTTTTATTTTAGCGTATGGATATTTTGACCTGGAGAGATATAGTTATAGTTCAGTGGCGTAGACTTTTAGCCGCTTTAGGTGGCACAAAACGTCGTCCAGGGAACAGCTCTGAAGGCTGTCAACACATCGACCCGTAATGAGATTAGAGTGATTATGAAGGTGGGAGACAGGAGTGATCTTAAACCTAAATTAAGACTATACCACCTTGTGAACCTTTGTGAAATTTCCCGAGATACCAAGTAAAATCGAACTAGGGACACCTAGTTTGTAGCCAGCTGCACTGCAACAATCAGTGTGGTTAAAAGGTGAGTAATTAGTTGCACAGCATCTTTATGCGTTGGGTATAGGCATGTGAGTTTAATTAAATAAATTTATTACTAATAACTATATTATATCAAAAACAAATTATAAACTAACTAAGTTTAGAACAGACACTTTACCCTGAATCGAACAGGGTATACAAGGACATTGATCTATAGTTCTGTTAATTTTACTAAATAGAAAGGTCACCCTAAACTCTCCTTCTTGAAGTAGGAAGATATAAAACTAGAAAGTGTAACAGTTCGAGATTGAAGGCTAGGTTCAATAAGTAGTAAACCGACCAGACACCAATTTGACCTTTACGGCGCAGTAAACCGCTTTTGTTTCGTGGGTTGCGCCTTTTATTGATAACATCTTTACTGCCCACTTCGGTTGACGCATTTTCTAAGCCGTCACTCTTGCAATAGACTAGACTGCCGATGACGGGAATATTGGAGTTTGGTTCCTGGTTGGGTGTACTTGGGATGTTTTTTTCCTAAATTCATTTCCACTCTTACTCCATGAACATGTAGGTACATTTCGTCTAATTTCAAACTTCTTTACCCCTAGTAGGTACATTAGTCTAATTATTATGTATGCCTACAACCCATACGGTTAGTAAGAGTCGTCGTTAAAAATAACTGCATTGAACTTTTTTTTTCAGAGAAAGGGTTGCTTAAATTACTTATTTAACCCAATGTATTTACCTACAACTCTTTAAACATACAAGTTGTTTTATTTCTTAGTTAGTTTGTTTACAGGTTGCATTTAACCGTAAATCAATAATGTTTACGTTTTCATTTACAAAATTTTTTACCTTAAAATTACGATGAATTTTGATTTTTTTGGTGACCTCAAACTCAAAAAAGTAGATCTTACAATTCTGTTTTTTACCTTGTCTGCTTGTCTTTCTGTATATCTGTCTATCCATCCGTCTGTATGTATGTAATGGTTTGATGGATTTAGTTCAAGGGGGAATTGTGATTTTATTACAAGTTCTAAGACTATGAGTAGCAACCAGATTAATAATTTTTGAAAATTTGAAAGTTTTAAAATAAATGGTACGTAACTACGCACGGACTTTCTCGCTCTATTGTTTAAAAATGGAGAATTTACTCAAAACTCGTAATATATGTGAAACGAAATAATATACACTAGAAAACCCAAACATAAATTGCACTATACTTGTACAAAACATTTTTTTGAGTCACGGTTTTAAATTTTATAATTTTATTTTTAGAGAATTAATGACCTCATTAGTATGTTTGGACCGATTAAAGAAATCGATATTGGGTCCACAAGGGTCAACACTTCGTATTAAAATCTCGACTTCTGGTTTAAAATTTTCTACATTTTATTAGGGGTTGCACATCTATGGTTATTGCATTGCTATTAAATTCCTCATTTATAAATTTTGACAAATAAAATAGGTAAATATTGACTCTAAGAGATTGAAAGAAAGAGAACAACACTTTTTGAGAGACTTACTCATTTCTTATTTTATGGCATTAGAGAATTATTGCGTTAAAAATTAAGTAGTATCGCTTTACAACTTAAGCTCACAAATGTGTATTAATATATTTGCCAATATCTCAGAAACTGTTGTTTTATAAACATATATTTCATATAAAAGATTTTTATTTTTAATAGCACTTACAATTTGGCAATGATAAGTTATTTAGTATCTCAAATAGTTGAGGAGATACGGAAATTCCAGCCTCTGTAAACTACCTTAAAATTCATTTTCATGGGAAAATGAAAAAACAGTTTATTTATAATCTTAATCATTGCCTTGATACGAATTTTAATCAAAATCGCCAGAGCCGATTTTGAGAAAATCGAATTTTTCTCTTTTCGCCCTTTATTAAACTATTTTTAATTTTAAGTTGAAACAGACACACAGACAGACGGCATTTAAAGACAACTTTTTAGGGTTCGGGAAATCATGAGACGTCGACATTCATCAACATTTCTGGTTTTTTTTACGGTCGCAAAGTAAAAATATTTATAAATTTGCGTATAGCTTGAAAGTTATTGGTTTTATAAAAATATGTTTCGAATAAAATATTTGTATTATAAATAGATCTACATATTATTAGCGATTAGTAATTTCATATCTCAAATAGTTTCGGAGATAGGATAAAAAGTGTTAATTTACGCATCAGACCGGGGCCCTTAAAGTCATTTTGCCGAAATATTGAGGGTAGCCATTTAGTTTGGAATATTTATAAATGTTTTGAAATGAAATATAATCAAAATCGTTAGAGCCGATTTTGGGAAAATTGAATTTTTCTCTTTTTGCCCTTCAGTAAGTTAACCTTAGTTTTAGGGTTAGATATCAATTCCAAAAACTCCTCAGGGCAACCCTATGAAAACCCTAGATACCAAGTTTTAGCCAGATTGGTAAAATAGTTTAGTCTTAGTTGTAGGTACAGACAGACAGAAGAGAGACGGAAATTCAAAAACCACTTTTTCGGATTCAGGGGGTCGAGATTCATCAAAATTTCGACTTCGATTTTTTTTACGATCACAATATTTTTGCTACCTGTAAGAAAACAAGAAAGTAAAAAAGGCTCTTATAATTTTGATCACAAATGATATTTAGTAGGTCTTTTCATGATAAATAGGCACTAAGTACTTGTTGTAACATAATAACTTCCTTTAACGGTTGTTAAAACATGATAATTGATATTTAAAAATTTGAAATGTTTATAAATTTCTACAACAATGTTGCTTATAAATATTTATTTAAGGATTGCTTTACATGACAAATAATATGGTATATTTTTTTTCAAAATAAATGTATTCAAGGATAGTTAGATAATGATAAAATTTTGAAATTTATAAAATAAAAAAGCCTTAGCAATATTATTAAAAACCATAACTAAGACTGTTTAAAACGAATCAATAAAATATATATATTTATATATATTAAGGCAACATCATTGACTCCCAATGTTAGTCCTGTGCTCAATATCAAACACAACTTTATAGTTTGAGGCGAAGTCCAGGATGGCCGTGTGATGATCATCAGCTACTGTACTTGCTACTGGAATCACAGCCACTGTGACTGGGAATCTAGTTTTCTTTGCTACCAAGAGTACATAAGTTTATTTGAAAAGAAATTTATTATAAATAATGCCCATTTTAAATAATTCATTAAATGGTGTTTACGGTGTTCGTTTATGGTGTCCGAATGTAGTCTTCAATGTATAATTGAATTAATATTTGTGAAAGGCGGTTCTCCGCGTCTTGATACCCACCTGGTCCATACACATGTATATTAATTACGCTAATTGAGTATAGATGAGAAAGGTGGGATTCAGGGTAAACCCTTGAGAAGCCCTATATCCATTGTTTCCCCCCGAATTCAAACCTCGGCAACCCTTGTCACCAGCAAGATAGTCTATTTACAGCTGAGATGGGAGTGTAGGGTCCACGAGATAGAGGGTAGTATTTTTTAAAAATTTATCAGCAGACAAAATATTTTGGCCAAAATAAATAAAATATTGCTCCAGTGGAAGCACAGAGTTTAATTTTATTCACATGTTGATACCAACAGTAGTTGAATATCTGCCATGAGCAAAGCGGCATTAGATGATACATTTTATAAATGAAGAGAAAAAGTGGTCATTACATTTCAGGACCCCTTAGCAGATATTCAACAACTGTTAAAGTAACCATTTATAGAAAATTAAACTCTCTGTTTCTACTGGAACAATTTTTAATTTGTTTTGAGCAAAAAAAGATTTTGGTAAAAAAAACTGCAAAAATATTGATCTAAACTCGCGTTAACTCTCACCTTGAAGACTTGAACTCCACGTAAACCTTAAATGTCAAAACACATAATTATTTCGAGGTCAACCGGCCCAGTGGTGTAGCGGTCAGTACACCTGGCTACGAACCTAGGTTTCCAGGGTTATACCTCAGATATAGTTCTCTAACTAGGAACTACCCCAATGATCACCAGGGTTTGGTTAATTAGGCTCAGGTTAGATATAAGGGTCTCCAGTAGTCTCACCCTCATACTCACCATCACCTCGTCTCAACGGGACAGAAATAATGTCCGATTAGTCCATTCGGACATCCTCTGGGAAACGGTACATTAGTACTGGCTAATATTTCCACCACTGGGCTACTATTAATGCAGCCTTGATGTGCAATATTATTGTTAATATTATTTTAAGGTTGACAATTTTAGTGATAATAAAAATTTCTCGAGAAAGTAAATATTTGAGATAATAAAATACTCAAAAACTAAGTAAACTAAAACGTGATTAAAAGAACTATCGTAGTTTTCCTAGATTAGATTCTGGTTCGTTTAATATTTTAAAACAGGTTTTAAGAGACCTAAAGATAGCGGCGGGGTTCGACAAGGATGCGCACAAATCAATGTTTGATCTTAATTAGAGTCTTGAGCTACCCGTCCAAAATATCTCATTTATTTTAGAACGAGGTGTAGAGGTTTTTTTTATTTTTTCCGGATAACTGTACAGTATGTTAATTAAGGTATTGTAAAAATATGCTGAAGAATATTTCAATGAAAGCACCTTTGCATAAAAAATAGTTTAGCTCCTTTATTATGCACCCATCCTGAGTCACGCCTTCGGTATTCGTAGAGTGAGATGGACTCTTAGATTTAAATTACCTTTTCATATAATTACTAAGTAATTCAACTCTACTGTGTAATACTAGACTCGACTGTTGGAAATGTTGTTTATGTAAACCCTTACCTAGTCATACAGACATCTCTCTCTCTCACTCATACACTTGCCTTCACTTAGCAGCTTGCTATTTCATTTACGAGGATTTCCTTTGTCAACAAAGTAAACAGGTCTGCACATTTTGGTTGCTATGCAAAATAAAATAAAAGTCCCTTTTCGGTAGAATATATAGTGATATTGTGATATTTGTGATGGAAGCGGCCATGTACAGAATAAGAGGAGGGTTTCATAAAGCACGTTATTGGACCGCAACGATTCATACATTTCTTTTGAACACGTCCAGGTTATTTTTAACTTAATAAAATGAAAACAAAAAGAATTTGTGTATTCTTTTTTTAAGCGTATCACGTCTTATACGTATTTTCCTGGCTATTGAAGTAGTGATTAAGGATTACGAAGGTAGGATTTAGTGTGATTACAACCTATTTGCATGGCTGGAGAGAGGGGTCAATTAAAAAATATATATTTTCAATACACCCTCTCGGGATTAAAAGGCTATCCTACATTTCATCAGAAAAACTGACCAGACTATACTGACAGTTTACCCACCTCGGTGGCGTAGTTGGCTAACGCACTGGTTTTGTATTGAGCTAGACTGCCGAGGACGGGGAGAATCTTGGTGGTGAACTGGGAGTGGTTTTTCCTAAATAGGTTTTCCACTCTCCCTCCACGCAAATTGCAGGTTCACTTCCTCTAAAATTCAACCGTCCCAATTCCTAACCCATTAGCGTAATTAGCACTTAAACGTATAATGCGAAAGGGTAGTAATATAATTGGTTTTCTCGCCTTTTTGTCCTAAATACGTTTCCAAAATTTATGAAAAATAAAATAAAACCAGCCATTTTGAATGTATTTATTGCATTTGTTTACTTAATACAAATAAAATCTACATACTTACAAGCTAAGATTTTAAAATCCCCCTGATTCAAATTACCACTATGGCCTCCTTTCAACCGCATATAAGGCGTAAGGGCCACCACCCAGTGTTGAAAATACGCATTAGTTAAAAAAAAATGGCATCTTTTAAAATTTGGCTTAAAATTAAATCTTAAGAGTATTTAATATGCGTAAAAAATAAAAATCTTGATGTTTTGAGGAGAACCTATTAAGAATGGTTTAGTAGGAATCTTTTTTTTAGTACAGTGTCTTAGTATCCGTTCGGGCTATACGCTTAGTAGGAATCGATTATATAAAACTTTATTCCGAGCTATAACAAGCATTATGAGAAAATATTTACAATATTATTGTATTGTATTGTTTATTTTTTCCATTTAACTCACCCCGGTGTGCATGGAGACTAAATGTCAAGCTTGTACAGTCTGGTTTTATGGTGAAGGGTAGATCTGATTAGAATCCCACATGGGGTACTGAAATTGACTTTCTCTAAATGTCTTCATCTACTCTTCCACCACGCATATGTGGATGTATTTTTTCTACACTCTACCATCCTCATACCTAATTAATTAGTAAAGTTAAATGAGTAGGATCAAGATGGGTAGTGATATGCAGAGGAAAATATTGTCATGTACAGTACAGTAAATAATGTATACAGATTAAATATTATGTTACTTGCTCTATGGCATTAGGAACTCTAAGGTTCATTGCAATACTTGGTGCGCCATCTATCCCTATCTTGAGCTAGTTCTATCCAGTCCACCTCATTACACCCATCTTTTCAGGTCTATTCTAATGTTATCCTCCCATCTTTGTCTTTCCAATGATCTCTTATCATTGGGTTTGCCAGTTAGTACCCTGAACAAGGTTCTAGAATCTCTCACTCCCTCTGCATGTCCTAGCCAACGTAATCTATGAGTCTTGATTGTCCTAACAATGTCTTGTGAGGAGTACAGGGTATGTATCTCATCATTATAAACTCTCTTTCACTCACAAGTATCCTCATCTCGTTTAGGATCAGAAATTAAGATACCTATTCATGCCTCATGCTCCCTAAGTCATTTAGGTGGACTTCCATGTTCGTCAACTCGGTTCGACTTCCAGTGGATGTCTTGTGAGCTAGTGAGCCAGTGCGCTTGCCTTTGTGTGTGTGTGTCTTGTACAAGTGGACAGTCGTGATTGATCGTGTCAGCTCGCGTGGGCAGCCCCCCTCCCCCACCTCCTATCCTATTCTCTCCGTGATAGCCGATGTTTGGATGGGCCATCAATCCATCCAATATTTCACTCTTGGAGATAAGCTGTTCTGCCAGTGGACTTGGAGGGCACGTAATTTGATATCTGCTTTCTTCTGGTGCGAGCCGGTTGAAAACATCCCGCACGGATGTTTTGCCGATTTAAACCATACATTTCTCTAAGGTGACAAGGCTTTGTGATTTAGAAACTATCGCTTGGATCAAGAATAGGAAAACTACCTTCAAAGCTGCGGCCCAACTGTGTTTTACCAATTATTATCTGATGAGAACGGTCCATGGAACACTTAGTTTGTAAAACCTAAAGATAAGTTATCCTGTGGCTAAGTAAAAATGAATTTAGCTGCTTGATTAGAGATGTCCCGAGGAATTTCTTCTTTGAAGAGGGAGGGGTGTATTTGTCAAGCTTAAACATAATTTTAATATTATATGCTGGTAAATTAAATTTATCTATCACCTAGGCCTTATATTTTATACATAAATTCAGCTCTTCCTAGTTAAAATAATAAACCTTATATTTATACATATAATAAGTTCGCATTGTTATGCTAATATCTTATGTAGGTCTACTAAAGCTTTAATTCCAGACGAAATTGTCTTTTAGCTAAATCGACGAGTACATATTCTGGAATATCTCTAGGATTGTTATTATATAATTTCAACATGGGTCCGGTGGACAGGGTTTAACCTCTTCCCCCAACTTCTCCCTAATTACACCCTGTCTCGATATCTATCGGATTTTCACACCTGCATTTACCTTTCCTAGTCACCGAGCAGGCGTATATCTGATTGCAGATCAATTCTGGATGTACGTATATCTGCGAGCATTTGTTCAGTCGAATGTGTACTCAAATAACACGCTAGCAAATGGACAAAAGTCAAGAAGGTTAACTGAAATTTTAAAAATTATTTCCGTAGCTCACCAATGGAGAGCACTAGAACTATGATGTAGGTTGAAGTGAGAGAGGTTAATATATTTCATTATTTCTTTTAATAAAGGTCACCCCTGCTTCGGTGGTGACGTGGTCTAAGGAGTTACCATCGTGTTAAACTATACATGGAGATTGGATCTAGAATCGTGGTCGGGTGTACTGAGGTGGGTTTTCCTAAACTGTTTTCCAATCTCTCTACAAGCAAATGTGGGTGTTTTTTCTCTCAAAATTCAACCTTACTCATTTCCTAGCTCATTAGCATGGTTATTAGTCTGTATAATCATGGCGTACAACCTGAACAGATAGTAAAACACGTTGCTTAAAAATAAAGCTACCAATTGGCTAGGAAGAGAGAGAATGAGAAAATAAGATGCTTAGTGACTTTCAAAGGAACAATTTTTTAGGGTTGGAAAACACTATCGACCCTGATGAAGATGTATTTATCTGTTATTAATTAAAAACCAACTATTTTCCACGCTAAGTTGGTGAATTCTTTGACGTATGTATTCACTTACAACGATTTTTTGTACGGTTTAGAATTCGCTTGCAAATTCAGAACACAGGTCAATAATAACAGTTAAGTAACACGTGGATAATATCTTGTGTTTCTATTATTATTATTATTATTATTATTATTATAATTATTATTATTATAATAATAATTATTAGCACCGCGTCTTACTACCCGTTCGGGCTGTACACACTTACGCTAATGTGTAACGGTAGGTTGATTGTGAGATTAAATGGAGGACCTACAGTTTAACTTGGGATCCGAACCACGGTGGAGGCCTGGTATTCCTCACATTCACAAGATGTGATTAATACACATCTTGTCAGAGGTGAAGGAAGGGTTTGGCAATCAGATAAATCTGTGCCGGGACCGAGGATTGAACCCCAAACCTCTAGCACAGAAGTCCGACACCTTACCCCTAGACCGCCAGGTCACCCATTTGTGCTTCTACTTCCCAACCGAATATAAATATACTGGTGAAGTAATGCAATTCCATAGATCTCATTAACAATTTGTAAAACTATGCATAGCTTACAAGTTACATAATATACAAAACAGATTATTAAAATCTTGAGTGTATCCATGTACATTCCTTCCACCCCGTAAACTAGCAGTCTCACCTTGACCGAATACGCTATGGTCGAGCTCAAAAGATAATAATGTGATAGGTCAAGTTAATAATGCCAAAGGTGACCTGATGGTCTAGGGGTAAGGTGTCAGAATTCTGTGCTGGGGGTCCGGGGTCAATCCTCGGTCCCGCCACAGATTTATCTGATTGCCAAACCCTTCCTTCACCTCTGACAAGCCGTGTATTAATCACATCTTGTGAATGTGAGGAATTCCAGACCTCCACCGTGGTTCGGATTCCACGTTAAACTGTAGGTCCTCCATTTCATCTCACAATCACCCTACCATTACACATTAGCGTAAGTGCATACAACCCGAACGGGTAGTAAGACGCGGTGCTAATAATAATAATAATAATGCCAAGTTTTATGGTAGATGAAGTGTATCATATGGGTGTTTATTGTACTATTCTTCAGTAGATCCTACGTAAATTCATATACATTATCTAGACATTGTAATTTTCTATTATAAAAAAAATGTTTCAAATACAAATTAGTTTAATGCGAGTTCTCTGAATTTTCATTACGGCCATCGATAAGTCCTATTTTATTTAATAACAAGTTTGGTGACCCTGGTTTGGGTGATGTGCATTTGAGGGCTAAAACTCACACCAATCGACACGATAGGCTCGCAATAGAATATTTTGATTTCTGGAGGGAAGGCCATTGCTCTAATCATGACAAGATGGGCTATAGTTGATTTTTATATTCCTTCTACAAGCTAATAGGGGTGCAATTCTTATAAGCAAGCTTTCTACTCTTTTACCCTTAGAATGATCAATTAGTAATACTTGTGTTAAAATAAGTAAAAACTTAGAAACAAATTATTAACATTCTTTGTCCTAACCAGTGAAAGTAGGAATCTTATATTAGTAAATATGAAGAAAAAGCATAAAGGGTAGATATCAAATACCTGATAAGAAGATTGTGAACCCCTTTGTGGTTAGCCATATTGGTGGTCACGTAGGTCTAAGTAATCAGTTTCTGAACTAAAGGGATTTCAAACTCTTAATCTTGGTCGGATGCACTAGATGATGGTTTCCCAAATGTGATTTATCAGGGTGATTATTCCACTCCCTCTTCACGCCGACGGTGGTGAATTTCTTCCAATTAATCACCTGCTCATGAAATAATCATTTGCATAGCCCTAGTATTCAAGATTGTGTACTAGAATTTTATTTTAATCAAACATCCCCTGTAACCCATTCTTAGCCCTAGTTCAGTAAGTCTGGTTGAAATTAAACCCTGAAGCCTTCCCGGCAAAAGGTCACTCTCCAGGAAAACTTCGTGATAATTAAAACGTGTTTTATTTTTTATTTTTTTGCTAGCTACAAGTTTCGCTTTGAATCTCTGTTTTCCTTAATTCTCAATTATTTTGCCTCGATGGTCAAATGAGATACTGGAGGAAGAATCATCAGACTCGTTTTCTGTTTAAATTCGTTGCTTGCTGAAATATTAGAAGAGCTTCATAAATATATATTTGCCTATAGCTCCTAAACTATTGGTCTTATAAAAATATATTCCAAATAAAATATATTAATTTTAACTGGTATGTAAAATAAGAATCAAATAGCCAAAGCTATTATATTTGTTTTAGTGAGGATTTACTCGCATCTGGATACCATATCCTAAAATTGAAAAATGACACCTTGACACGGGATTAAGCCAAAGGTTTCGTGCTCGATTCCCGTGTCTAGGTGTCATTTTTCCATTATCAGAATATGGTATATAAAATAGTTGCGGAGATATAATCTCAATTGGAAATTTCTGGTTATATAAAGTAATATTAAAGTAATTTTCATGCGAAAATAAGAGCTGCCATACTGTTTGTAATGTTGATGATACTTGTATAAAAAGTGTAATCAAAATAGTTTGAACGGATCTGGAGAAAATTATTTATTTCTCTTTTTTGTCCTTCAGTAAACTACCCTTAATTTTAAGGTTAGATATCTAGGTCCAAAAATCCATCGGGGGGAGCCTATGAACATCCTAGATACCAGCCTGATCGGTAAAATGGCTTATTCTCCTGGCTGAGATACAAACACCTAAACACACAGATGAATGGCATCGAGGAAAACACTTTTCCGGTTTAAGAGAGCCATGAAACATGGACAGTTATCAAAACCTCGAGTCAATTTTTTTTTCTGATCACAATATTTCTCTCTCAGCGAGGTCAACAGAAAATAAAGATGATTCATGAAGACTTTCATTACAATTATTAAAAAATATATTACTGTCTTTTATACGATAATCATCAGTTTATATCGAGATAAAATAAGTTTAAATGTATATATTAATTTTATTAAATGGGAAAAGTTATTTTATTTGTTAACAATGTTTGCTTAACCTCGAGAATGTGATGAGTGTTGATGTTTTATGTGCCCAGAACTCCCAAAAGTATGTTTTACTATTCTCTCTGTTTGTGTGTACCTAGAGCAAAGCCGAAATGGTTGGATTAATTTCGTTCAAACTTTATATTTAGATGTTATATCCTCATAAAATTAGGCAGTTTTAATGTTACATAAAAAAATTGAGGACAGTTTACTGAGGACTAATCTTATAAAATTTGAAGTTTTTGGAAAATCTCTCGAATAATTTTCTGTAAAACGGTTATCTGAGGATTGTTTCTCATAATAAAAAAGATGCTTAAATTTTACTTTTGAATAGCAATTATTTAAAGGGTAGTTTTATATTGATTAATTTTGAAAACCTAGATTTTTCAATGGCTTAAAATTTTATATTTTAAATCGATATCTAAAAAAGTATTTGTTATGGGTAGCTAAATTAAGTTTATTTTTACTAAGAAAATGTTTTTAAAGACCATGAGGTCGAGATTCAAATTCCAATTGGATGGATTGACTTTCTTACCCCCCTTCCCACTTCTCATCATAAATGTGAAAATACTTAATCTAATTTCTGCCTTCCTCCTTCCATTATTGTGAAAATGCAAATAGTCTTGATGGGTTTTAAGGCGCTGGACAAGGGAACAAAAGGTAAAATATATCATTAACCTGATAAGTAACAGAATACATTTAAATGGTAATAAATTAGAATACAGTTTGGAATGTTTCTATTAAATATGTCAGACAACTTAAATCCAACTTGGGTGCGTCTATGTACCGAAATTAAACTCCCGAGACTATACACCGGTAAAGACAAAAAATTATTAACTCGTGAAGTTGGTAAATATCTGTCATAGTTTATGACATTTTTTTAAAATGATCACGTTCAACACAAGGTTTTATTAAATAAAGACTTAAGCTGAAGGTCAGAAATTATAAAATAATAAACTACATGACATCAGCCCACAAGTAAGATATACCAACTAAGTGGCCTCTACATGTTGGCAAAGATAGTGCCAACATCTGCTGAGAGGGTGTCATGTAGTCAGCAAAATAAACCCTCCGGCAGTTAAACTCAGTTTTCTAGACCGGAGCTTAATTTTCCTCACGAGGTGTAGCTGATCCCGTTCCAGACCCAATACTATTCACAGAAAAATCTGGACGCGCTTGATAAGGACGGTTTAAATTAAATGAACTCTCATTAACGTGGAGAGAGGATGGGAAAACCACACATACAAATCATATGTGGGAAAACCATCGTTCCAATGTGCCCATCAGAGTTTCGAACCTTGACCTTTACGCTCCAGGCATTACAGTATATCACAAACCTGATGTATTAGACTCCGTGACCACCGGTTTTTCCTACACGTGTATGGAAATGGATTCATCCCCCACCCATTTCAACCGGATGCCATATAAAGTTGTCACTTCATTACCCACCAAATTTAGTCGGTTGTTTGGGGGTTTGTATTAACAATCAATTTATTGTCACAATCAAATCCCATTTCAACGATACGCTGATTGAGTCATTCACTCACTGATTGAGTTCCCATTTAGGGATGTAATTAAAAAGCTTATTTGTAAATCACTTTACGGTGAAGTTCTCCTCCCACCAAAAGTACATACTCGGTTAAATTTTGATTATATACAATTTCGAACAGGTTCGTATTGTTTGGAAAATTTGTCTTGAAACATTTATATCTATACAATGTTAATCGGTGAATGTATGGAAGCTATTTTAACAAAGTCCCCGATCCCATACCAGAAAGTGGTTGAGGTTTTATAAATAGAGGTCTTTAGCACAAAAACTACGAAAGGTCTGAACTTTCATTGGGCTTTTTTTTTCTTTGTTTTACTAAAAATCCTGTAACTGGGTGGGACATTCAAGAAATTTGACTTATGTGATTTTTCGCCCGGGTGTAACAACTAGGTGTTATAAAATTTTATGATCTTTAACTAAATTCACCATTTTTTATGATCTTAACTAGGTTTTCCCCATAATCTCTCAAAGAAAGTTTGTTTGCGTTTCCTTCCTCATTTTCTACCCAAGTAATTTCCTGGATTGTGGATGAAAACCACGAGGACCATTAATAAGATAATCCTTTGAATATGGCTTGGAATCATACACTGGACTATACAGTCACACTCTGTTGTCACTCACCTTATATTATTATTATTATTATAATCACCTTATATTACCCGTCCTAGTAATGAAGAAAGACCCAGACAAAAGAGATCCAAGGTCACAGAGAAGGGAAGATATGGGTATTAGGTAAGAACAAGTTTAAATGTTGTTTGAGTGTTGATATTTGATTGGAAAGAAAAGTGTGTGGTCATTAGACCAAGAATTCATGTCGGAGCGTGACATGGGATTTAGGGGCTTGTTTGGGATATTCAGTAAGGTTTTTGACAACGCATCTTACTGCCCATTTGTGACGTGAGCGTCACTTTCGTGGACAGCTGGGGAGGACTAGTGACGAACACGGAAACACAACGGACTGTAGGAAATGTGAGTTGGTAAAGAAAAAGGCAGCTCACCTTCACTTGAACTTTCCCAATGGTGTAGGTCTCATTTTGCTCAGTCAGCACACTTATGAATCCGAGACCCTAGTTCAGTCGGTAACGTGTCTTCCTACTTAGCTAAGGGTCCAGGGTTAGATGCCCCGTTCTTGATTCAATGGGTACACTCCATACCTTCTCCTCTTTCTCCTTGTCAAAAACTACATTTTTTTCAAAAATGAATCACTATCATTGTCATCAGATGACTGAGACAGCATCGTTCCAATTGCACGAAACACGCCTCACAACTAGCCTTTCATGCCAGCATCCTAAAGAAATGTGAACAGATTCAAGGTAAATGCTCTATAGGGAGCATTAAAGCTACATGCGAGCAGCGAGGTGCTTGGTGAACATCCATGTGCCAGCAGCAAGTTGCCTGGTGATCATCCATGTGCCAGCAGCGAGGTGCTTGGTGAACATCCATGTGCCAGCAGCAAGTTGCCTGGTGAGAATCCATGTGCCAGCAGTGAGGTGCTTGGTGAACATCCATGTGCCAGCAGCAAGTTGCCTGGTGAGCATCCATGTGCCAGCAGCGAGGTGCTTGGTGAACATCCATGTGCCAGCAGCAAGTTGCCTGGTGAGAATCCATGTGCCAGCAGTGAGGTGCTTGGTGAACATCCATGTGCCAGCAGCAAGTTGCCTGGTGATCATCCATGTGCCAGCAGCGAGTTGCCTGCTGAGCATCCATGTGCCAGCAGCGAGGTGCTTGGTGATCATCCATGTGCCAGCAGCGAGTTGCCTGCTGAGCATCCATGTGCCAGCAGCGAGGTGCTTGGTGATCATCCATGTGCCAGCAGTGAGGTGCTTGGTGATCATCCATGTGCCAGCAGCAAGTTGCCTGGTGATCATCCATGTGCCAGCAGCGAGGATGCATCATAAACGTACACACAGGCTATACAGAGCCAATCCTCACCCCACCGCACCGAATTTTCAAGCCAGTGGCTACGCGAGCCGAATGTGACGGAAAATTCTATTGAATGCGTGCGCCACTGCACTCCTGCCATCGAAAGTAGTGTTATGGAAGCCATGTAAGAACAATGTTCAAAGTGTTCAAACTCAAGCTTCACTTGATCCCGAATAATTATTACGTTTGATTGGGTGGTTAAATCAGTTAGCATATGTATCAAATCAAATTTAACCCAAAAAGCCAAATAAAACCCACCTAAAAAAGCAATAAAACCCAACTCTGTTGGGATTTTTAAAAATCGCACCGTATTTTTTAGTGTGTTTTAACTTCAAACATCCCTCCTACCCCTGCCACTCCCCCTCTCCCTCATGGTGATGTGGTAGTGTGTATTAGTGTGTTTTAACTTCAAACATCCCTCCTACCCCTGCCACTCCCCCTCTCCCTCATGGTGATGTGGTAGTGTGTATTAGTGTGTATTAGTGTGTTTTAACTTCAAACATCCCTCCTACCTCTGTCACTCCCCCTCCTCCCTCATGGTGATGTGGTAGTGTGTATTAGTGTGTTTTAACTTCAAACATCCCTCCTACCCCTGTCACTCCCCCTCTCCCTCATGGTGATGTGGTAGTGTGTATTAGTGTGTTTTAACTTCAAACATCCCTCCTACCTCTGTCACTCCCCCTCTCCCTCATGGTGATGTGGTAGTGTGTATTAGTGTGTTTTAACTTCAAACATCCCTCCTACTCCTGCCACTCCCCCTCTCCCTCATGGTGATGTGGTAGTGTGTATTAGTGTGTATTAGTGTGTTTTAACTTCAAACATCCCTCCTACCCCTGTCACTTCCCCTCTCCCTCATGGTGATGTGGTAGTGTGTATTAGTGTGTTTTAACTTCAAACATCCCTCCTACCCCTGCCACTCCCCCTCTCCCTCATGGTGATGTGGTAGTGTGTATTAGTGTGTTTTAACTTCAAACATCCCTCCTACTCCTGTCACTCCCCCTCATGGTGATGTGGTAGTGTGTATTAGTGTGTTTTAACTTCAAACATCCCTCCTACCCCTGTCACTCCCCCTCTCCCTCATGGTGATGTGGTAGTGTGTATTAGTGTGTTTTAACTTCAAACATCCCTCCTACCCCTGTCACTCCCCCTCTCCCTCATGGTGATGTGGTAGTGTGTATTAGTGTGTATTAGTGTGTTTTAACTTCAAACATCCCTCCTACCCCTGCCACTCCCCCTCTCCCTCATGGTGATGTGGTAGTGTGTATTAGTGTGTTTTAACTTCAAACATCCCTCCTACTCCTGTCACTCCCCCTCATGGTGATGTGGTAGTGTGTATTAGTGTGTTTTAACTTCAAACATCCCTCCTACCCCTGTCACTCCCCCTCTCCCTCATGGTGATGTGGTAGTGTGTATTAGTGTGTTTTAACTTCAAACATCCCTCCTACCCCTGTCACTCCCCCTCTCCCTCATGGTGATGTGGTAGTGTGTATTAGTGTGTTTTAACTTCAAACATCCCTCCTACCCCTGTCACTCCCCCTCTCCCTCATGGTGATGTGGTAGTGTGTATTAGTGTGTTTTAACTTCAAACATCCCTCCTACTCCTGTCACTCCCCCTCATGGTGATGTGGTAGTGTGTATTAGTGTGTTTTAACTTCAAACATCCCTCCTACCCTGTCACTCCCCCTCTCCCTCATGGTGATGTGGTAGTGTGTATTAGTGTGTTTTAACTTCAAACATCCCTCCTACCCCTGTCACTCCCCCTCTCCCTCATGGTGATGTGGTAGTGTGTATTAGTGTGTTTTAACTTCAAACATCCCTCCTACCCCTGCCACTCCCCCTCTCCCTCATGGTGATGTGGTAGTGTGTATTAGTGTGTTTTAACTTCAAACATCCCTCCTACCCCTGTCACTCCCCTCTCCCTCATGGTGATGTGGTAGTGTGTATTAGTGTGTTTTAACTTCAAACATCCCTCCTACCCCTGTCACTCCCCCTCATGGTGATGTGGTAGTGTGTATTAGTGTGTTTTAACTTCAAACATCCCTCCTACCCCTGTCACTCCCCCTCATGGTGATGTGGTAGTGTGTATTAGTGTGTTTTAACTTCAAACATCCCTCCTACCCCTGTCACTCCCCCTCTCCCTCATGGTGATGTGGTAGTGTGTATTAGTGTGTTTTAACTTCAAACATCCCTCCTACCCCTGCCACTCCCCCTCTCCCTCATGGTGATGTGGTAGTGTGTCAGTGTTCCTAAATTCATTACCACGCCACTGAAGCAAGACACGCACGTCTCCAGGAGATCGATCCTAAGACTGGATCTTTATTTCCCGCCCGTTCAGTCCTCCCTCGCACTTAGTAACAGTACTTATACTTTCTCAGTTGCGATAACTGGAGTTGCCTTTATTCTAGCATTTGTGTCATTCGCAATATTTTATAAGTTTTGGTAAGTAAAATATCCTTTATTCTAACATTAGTATCCAAACCTGTACTATTTTTAATTGTATCAACAGAATTTCCTGACCTATATTATTTCTAGTAGTGTGGATAGAATTTCCTTTATTCTAACATTAGTTATTCTTTCTGGCTGTGTATCTAGAATTTTCTTCATTCTAACATTATTATCCTGACCAGTATTCTTTATGATTGTGTCACTGGAATTTCCTTCATTCTAACATTATTATCCTGACCTGTATTCTTTCTGGTTGTGTCACTGGAATTTCCTTCATTCTAACATTATTATCCTGACCTGTATTCTTTATGGTTGTCTCACTGGAATTTCCTTCATTCTAACATTATTATCCTGATCTGTATTCTTTCTGGTTGTCATTATATTTTCCTGACCTATATTATTTTCGTTCTGTCACTAAAGATAGGTTTATTCCAAAGTTGGTGGCGTCACCCGGTAAAAATGGTTCTAGTTTAATGATTTTATATGGAAGATAATTTTAAAGTTAGTATATTGAAGTTTTACGTTGCCAATGGCCTTTTTGCTTCCAATAAGGTTTTTAGTTAATTAAAACAATCTTATCAAAATGTTAAAATTCCGGCTTTGAGGTGCACACGTTGGTGCACTAAGGCTACTAATTTTTAAAATTCCAGACTTTTAGTCCAGTAGTTATCAAGCAATATTTTTTAACATTTAAATTGCACATTTTTATGGAATTAATTTTTAGCACCACGTCTTACTACTTGTTTGGTGTGATACACTAATGAACAAATTGCACTAATGGTTTTAGACATTAATAAGGTTATATTCAGAGGAAGTGTACCAGCATTTGTATGGAAGGAGAGTGGAAAATAATTTTTGAAAAAAACCACCTCAGTACACCCAACCGAGATTCGAACATTGATATATCTGTCATCGGCATTCTAGTTTATTGTGACAGTAGCACCTTAAGCCATGTGGCCACCAAAACGGTTTGGAATTAATTGAATTATAAGTTATATCGATGTAACACTTTAGTAAAATCACACCCGCCTCGGTGGCGTAGTTGGCTAACGCACCAGTCGTGTTGAGCCAGACCACCGAGACGGATCGAGGTTCGAATCTCTGGTCGGGTAACTGGGGTGGTTTTTAAAATGGTTTTCCACTCTTCCTCCACGCAATTCGGTTCACTGTCCTCATAGATTCAACCTTCACAATTCCAAATTTGTGTTAATTGAAGTATTAAGTATATCGAAGAGTAAGACCTTTATTAGAAGTAAAATCACCTCTATGCACCTGGCTGAGATACTAGCTCTGACCTCCACACTGACAATCCAGTTTATTAAAAGTAAAGTATGACGTATTGGACCTCATTCACTGGTGTGGGTAGTAAAAGTATAAACCCACTTTGAATATTTTTTGATATATAGATAGACTAATTTTTTAAGATGGTTGTGTGGGTTTGTTTTGGTAAGGGAGCTATTAGTTCTCTTTCAATTAATCAACTTTTGTTATAAAATAACTATTGTGGAGGACCTTCTTTAATATTTTATTTGTATATAAATATATTCTATATTTACTCGTAGTTTAATTATATTTTACTACAATTCAATAAACTCCAATAAATAAGTTGAATTTGTTTTTACACCAGTAAAAATGTAAGTTTGATTTCAAGAATTATTTATTTTAGAACAAAATTTGTTAATCAAGAAAGTGCAAATGGAATCCCAACAAAAAATATAAGATGTTAAAAAAGAGTAAAAACTAGCTTTAACAACTTTGAAGCCTTTACATCGGGACACGTATTCTACATCCGTCTCTAAGAGCGAAGTCTTTAATTAGTTCCTTTAGGGCGCAGTTGATTTAAGCCTTCACTTCTACTGCATGAATGTTAAGTCGGGCAGGTTGAAATTTCCAATGGAATCCTTGGTAGAGAGAAATAAATAAAGGTACTTTATTTGTAATTCCTCTCACCTCTCTGGGGTCTTTTTAATTATCAGAGTGCGTGTACACCCGGTTAAAAGAGACCTTGATCCGCGACGTAAATACACCACCAATTACAAGAACAGAACTTCTTTTAGTTCAGTCTCCGCCAGACAATTAACTCTTTTGGCTGAATTTGGTGTGGTATACTGGCGTCTTATCACAATGGATTCCTTTATTTTAAAAATAAAATACACAATGATGTCTCTCTTTTATATGTTGCATTGTGAGTTATAACTCTAACTATTACTTTACTATTAGTTTGTGACTTTGCATCCCTCTTTTCAAATTAAAATTTGAGTGACTCACCACGAGTAATTGTAGTCCTGTGAGTAGAAATTTAAACAAATTTCTGTTCTAAGTAATTGTATAAGTTACTGCGGTGAATTTAATTTTAAGTTACAAAGACGAGTTTTTTTTAAAATCTATGAAGATCTTTTGCAAATAAAATCTTAAGTTTTCTTCTAAGAATTTTTTTTACCGTCATATTCGACAAATCAGTCATTAACTTCTTAATCCAAGGGGAAGGGATGAAGAAGGTAGCTTAGAATAAATTTACCGAAAGCCCTATTAACGGGTAGTTACATTTGTGAAACTATTCCCAGCGCCTCTAGCTTGGACTCAAACCTCAACCACCTAATGATCGAGTTTATATGAATCATGACGTCCTCAGCCACGTGACCACAATTGTAGGCCTTTCTAAAAGATTTTGTTAGATATTATAATATCGTTGATCGTTCATAGCCGAGGGTCTAAGGAGGCCGACACGAGATGAAGCTGATTTAATCATTAAATATCAAATTTATTACGAAGATATTCTAATTTCTGACACAAGAGTAAATGTTTTATTGCCAGGTGGGATATCCTAACTCACAGATAGGCTACTACATCATGTTTTCTTTTGAAAAATATATAATTATATTCGTCCCTTTGGAACCTTTCTCTACGTTTTCAATAAAGTTTAGTACAATCTTAAGGGGAATACACGTAACACGGTGCGTTTGCTGGGATATTTTTCTTAAAGTCCTGCATTTTAATCCCTATATGATATTAGATAATCTGACCTAATTTTGGGTAGTATGCACGAGCTAGCCCAGTGTTGTTTGAGTCTAATTGAGTCTTAGCATAGCTTTAGTGATAACACTATCTTGTTAAGAGATGTGAGTGGTCATTTTACCCATAAATGATGTCAGAGCTAAGTGGAGCTTTAGTGAAGAGCTAGTGCTACAACTACTCTAACACAGACTTGTCCTCAAATGAAACTCTGGCTCTTTCTTGCGTTGCCTTTTGAGCTCTCCAACCTATCATAGTTCAACCAAACCGTTTAGACAAATTCTAGCAAATCAGATCGAGGATGGTAGAACTTTGAGAACAAAGCACAGCATCTTTGAAAATGGCACATAAAAGGGGAACTATTCTAAACATGGAAAAGAGGGTGTAAAGGGATATGAATTGTCTGCGGAACACACGCCACTAAAACAGGCTTTGACGTGGGGAGAATAATACATCCTGTTGTACTGAGTAGGAAATATATGGCCAGATATATATATATATATTATATAGTGAGTTATGAGAAAGTGGGGGAATTCGAGTAAGGGAAAAAACAAGGATCGGAAGATAATGAATAAGGGATATTGAAATAGAGGATGAGAAAGTAAAATAGCAAAAAAAGAAAAATAGGAAAAGGAAGGTTATAGGTAAATAAAAGTAGAGATAATTTGGAATATAAAGTGAAAAAGAACGCGTAAATCAGAAGAATAAAAATAAGACAAAGCAATAACATGTATAAACACAATAGATAAAGTGTGAGTGAATGGAGTAAAACACAGCGGCCAGGAATGCTCGTATCCCAATGGTAAAAGTTGAAAATGAGCTGAAGGGAATCAATCAATTCATCCAATGGTCATGTAATTGGACTCATTCTTGTCAGCTACAAAATAAAGCTCATGAAGTAAAGCGCGTTTCCAAGAAAGCAACACAATAAAAACTTATTGGGAACTAAATGTGAGACACGTGGCGGCATCGTTCCAATGAGATGTACGAGATCAAGCCAATAAATATATTAGTAATCTAATTTTTTTGCTACATTTATTAGGTATGTGTCTAAAGTAATGACTAATGAATGACTGAACCACCAAACCTATTGAAGCCACTTTCCCCACGGTGAACGTAACTTTAAGATGTAATTTTCCTTCAAACACTTCCGGAAGGTCGAGCCTAGTCACTAATTGGATCTAGTGTAACGCAACACCTTTGGGTGGTCGTTGATTTATTTACATGGCCTTATTTAGGACACCTTCAATGACTCTTTTAGCATGATCTAGGCAAATCAGACCAAGGGAGATGCAGGGGGGGGAATGGGGTTGTTTGCCCAAGTAGCCTGTAAATTGGAGTCCCCTATTCTCCTAAAATATCTCTTTTAAAGCGGAAATTCATGTAATAGACACAATATATATTAATTTTTCCCTTCATGCCATCCCATTTCTTTTTTGAACTATACGCTTGGGTAGAGGCCATAGAGATGAAATTAAGAGTAAATATACACAAATTTGCATGGAGGAAGAGGAGGAAACTATTTAGGAAATAACACTCTCAGTAAAACCAGCTGATATTTGAATCCTGACATCCCCGGAACTGGCCAAATGACTAACCTCGTGTTGATTGCAATATGTTTTAACTGATTTCCCAAAGTAATCTCATTTTAAAGAGGTTAGTATTATAAATATAAAGATAATGTAATTTAATGCCGTAAGAAATACTTATTACTTTTTAAGCTATAGACAGTTTAACTATTTTGTTAATAAAGCTCATAATTAGCTGTGTTTATTTCGTGCCTAAGAGGCCTCCCTAAATTCCTTTTACCTTATCTTCTTGAATCCTCTGAGTGGCACTAAGACGTACTGGTGCTTCTAGCAATCTCCCCTTGGTGGCACTAAGACGTACTGGTGCTTCTAGAAATCTCCCCTTGGTGGCACTAAGACGTACTGGTGCTTCTAGCAATCTCCCCTTGGTGGCACTAAGACGTACTGGTACTTCTAGCAATCTCCCCTTGGTGGCACTGAGATGCACTGGTACTTCTAGCAATCTCCCCTTGGTGGCACTGAGATGCACTGGTGCTTCTAGCAATCTCCCCTTGGTGGCACTGAGATGCACTGGTGCTTCTAGCAATCTCCCCTTGGTGGCACTGAGATGCACTGGTACTTCTAGCAATCTCCCCTTGGTGGCACTGAGATGCACTGGTGCTTCTAGCAATCTCCCCTTGGTGGCACTGAGATGCACTGGTGCTTCTAGCAATCTCCCCTTGGTGGCACTGAGATGCACTGGTACTTCTAGCAATCTCCCCTTGGTGGCACTGAGATGCACTGGTGCTTCTAGCAATCTCCCCTTGGTGGCACTGAGATGCACTGGTACTTCTAGCAATCTCCCCTTGGTGGCACTGAGATGCACTGGTGCTTCTAGCAATCTCCCCTTGGTGGCACTGAGATGCACTGGTACTTCTAGCAATCTCCCCTTGGTGGCACTGAGATGCACTGGTACTTCTAGCAATCTCCCCTTGGTGGCACTGAGATGCACTGGTACTTCTAGCAATCTCCCCTTGGTGGCACTGAGATGCACTGGTACTTCTAGCAATCTCCCCTTGGTGGCACTGAGATGCACTGGTACTTCTAGCAATCTCCCCTTGGTGGCACTAAGACGTACTGGTGCTTCTAGCAATCTCCCCTTGGTGGCACTGAGATGCACTGGTACTTCTAGCAATCTCCCCTTGGTGGCACTAAGACGTACTGGTGCTTCTAGCAATCTCCCCTTGGTGGCACTAAGATGCACTGGTACTTCTAGCAATCTCCCCTTGGTGGCACTAAGACGTACTGGTGCTTCTAGAAATCTCCCCTTGGTGGCACTAAGACGTACTGGTGCTTCTAGAAATCTCCCCTTGGTGGCACTAAGACGTACTGGTGCTTCTAGCAATCTCCCCTTGGTGGCACTAAGACGTACTGGTGCTTCTAGCAATCTCCCCTTGGTGGCACTAAGACGTACTGGTGCTTCTAGCAATCTCCCCTTGGTGGCACTAAGACGTACTGGTGCTTCTAGAAATCTCCCCTTGGTGGCACTAAGACGTACTGGTACTTCTAGCAATCTCCCCTTGGTGGCACTGAGATGCACTGGTGCTTCTAGAAATCTCCCCTTGGTGGCACTAAGACGTACTGGTGCTTCTAGAAATCTCCCCTTGGTGGCACTAAGACGTACTGGTGCTTCTAGCAATCTCCCCTTGGTGGCACTAAGACGTACTGGTGCTTCTAGCAATCTCCCCTTGGTGGCACTAAGATGCACTGGTACTTCTAGCAATCTCCCCTTGGTGGCACTAAGACGTACTGGTGCTTCTAGCAATCTCCCCTTGGTGGCACTGAGATGCACTGGTACTTCTAGCAATCTCCCCTTGGTGGCACTAAGACGTACTGGTGCTTCTAGCAATCTCCCCTTGGTGGCACTGAGATGCACTGGTACTTCTAGCAATCTCCCCTTGGTGGCACTGAGATGCACTGGTGCTTCTAGCAATCTCCCCTTGGTGGCACTGAGATGCACTGGTACTTCTAGCAATCTCCCCTTGGTGGCACTGAGATGCACTGGTACTTCTAGCAATCTCTCCTTGGTGGCACTGAGATGCACTGGTGCTTCTAGAAATCTTCCCATCTCAGCTGGTTGACAGAGGGTAGTTTTCTGAATTTTAAATTCCACCCGGATGCTCTGAGATGATTTTTCCCTGAATGGTTTCCCACCCTCATTCAATGCGTATGAGAGTATAATTTATATACATCATACCTTCCTTATCCCTGAACCCCTATTGTAAAAATACAAATAACCCAGATGTGTAGTAAGACTGAGAGCACACAGAAAATAGATTTTATGAAGGTGATGCTTTGAAACCAGATATATTTATTTATAAATTAAAGTATTACTGGTAAAAATATTAATGTGGTCTATATGTATAATAAAACAAATATAATATTATCACTTGCGTCATTTAAAATAATATAAAATAATAGTTATTAATATTTTATCAATAGGGGAATAAAAGAGTATAAACCCGCTTCGGTGGCTTTATGGTTCAACGCGCTACTTTCGCAGTATACTAGACTGATAATGACGAGAAGATTGAGGTTCGAATCTCGGTTGGGTGTGCTGATGGTGGATATTATGACTATGAGGTATTTATTCAAAGAGACCCTAAAGCAAGGGCTGGCAAACTTTTTTTGAACCGATCAACTTAGAAACTTATCATTGGTCCCACTATCAACCAATGTTGGTTCACCCTACATTTTTTGTGTGTGTTCATATCTCTAACATTTATTACTAAAATTTAATATTTTCTTAAATATTTATGTCCTCTCCCTTCTAGAACTTGTTTTTTTAAATAAATGAATTGTCTTATTTTCATATTAACCTCATTTAATTTTCTTACATTTTTTATTGTGAGCTCTTAAAGTTATTTTAGTCAATCTCAAAAAATATACTTTAAGTGAAAATGTAGTTTTATTACGTGACCGACCGGTTGCCAACCTTCTCCCTAAAGTATTTCCGCCATGACTTGTTTTCACACCTGTAATTTCACGGTGGTGAGATGAGATCTCTAATCTAGTCCGCTCTCACATAATCTAAGAATATGTACTGTAAACAAACATTGATGGGAACGTAGACAAAATATCAAGCTCATTAAAGTCTGGTTTCCCAGTGACGGGGATAGTTCGGGGTTTTCCTTCCAAAGAAATCCCACTCTACCTTCACAGAAACGCGGGTACATTCCCTTTAAATTGAGGGGGACGGGGTAAAAAACATGAAAACCGTCATTTGACAACAAAATATGTTATCCTGAAAATTGAAAAATGACACCTGGACACGGGAATCGAACCCGGAACCTACGCCAATGCTCTAACCACTGACCTATCCAAGAGTGGTCCCGTGTCCAGGTTCATTCTTCACTCATATTTTAAGGCAGAGTCTATGATGGACTTGCGGAAATCGTCGGCTACAAGTATGTGATTATATTAATATCACGAGCCATCGGATAACGCAGCCATTTGCGACTCGGTAGTTGGCTTTTTGCTGTAAGCAGTGATTTCTAGTTGCATAACACTTTAACTACAAGCTGTTGTTATAGTCAGTCAATATCTTGAGGATAACTAATATCCATGAATATTTTACTTATTTTTTATAGCTATATTTCATGATTTTATAGATGTTTAAATAGTGAAACAATCCCATCTAAATCAATTAGGGCTATAATGTTTTTGCCCCAACCCCCTCAATTTGATCTTAACTACCCTATTAATCTAACTAAAATGCGTCTACGAGTAATAATAACACGTGGTGAAAAAGTATATACATGAAAACTATAAAATACTAGCATAAAACCCGTTTAAAAATCAAAGGCTTCATTTCTGGTCATGTAACGAGTCCCATTGTCATGTCTTTTAGCACCGCGTCTTACTACCCGTTTGGCTTATACGCTATTATATTAATTACGCTAAAAATATCAGGGATTAGGAAGGCTATATTTAGAGTAAATTTATCTGAATTTGCGCGAAGAGAGAGTGTAAAACCATTTTGTAAAAAACCACCCTCAGCACACCTGACCGAGATTCAAACCTCGATCTCCCCGTCATCGGCAGTCTAGCTCCTTTCGAGAGTAGCGCCTTAGACAATACGGCCAACGAAGCGGGTTTTGACATTTGTTTGACAATGATCGCAAATGGGAAGAGTATATTAGAGACCCCCAAAAATCTGGGCGACGCATTTCAATTAAAGACGCAATAGTAGATCAAATATTTACTCCAATGAAAGCGTGGAACTTTTCCTTTTGAAGATTTCATTATAAACAACATTTATTGTATATAAGTTTTAGTTTTTTTTAGTAAATGCCCGTGTCCCAAAAAACATATTGGGGCCCTCCATGGGAATTTTCGGTAACCATGTAACCCTTGACACTTTTGGGTTTGGGGCTACCTGCATGCAAAATTTCATTTTCCTAGGCCTTACGGTCCTCGAGATTATTTCGGCTGCACAGAGAAATTGATAATAATAACAGTGGAGATTCCATATTTCAAACACATTAAATATAGTGAGACACCCACTCACTTTTCTACATAAGTTTGCATTTCAGCCAAATTGAAACCGGATTCATTTTTCCCCTTTGAAGCTTAGTTTGGGTGTCCTTTTCCTCCCCCACTGCCCCCCAACTCTGTCTGATCCGTTAATACGATTAAAGTCCAGTGAAGCATTTTGTGATGAAAAAAAAAGAAGTTCTACATTGATTCGTTTCAGTCAGATATTATTTTAATTAGTCTTCTTTTCTCTCGCTCCACTCCCTTTTATCATCTCTCGTAATATTGGGGAGGGGGGGGGATACGAAGAGTGACGTAAAATAACTAAAAAATCTTCTACGTCATAGACTATTCATTTACGGTCACTGAATTTTTAATGACGAGGTATTTTTGCAGATAAAGTCAACAAGAGGGATTATCCCAGAATTTCATTTATTGGCTCTGTAGGAGATTTTTTTATCTTTAAAATATTTTTTACACTTTTTGAGAATCGTTAAATTTTATATTCTAGACACAAACTGGATGTTTGTAAATACATAAATAAATGTATACTTTTTTACCATCGCGTATTACTACTTGTTCAGGCTGTGCGCATATGACCCGCCTCGGTGGCGTAATTGGCTAACGCGCCAGTCGTGTTGAGCCAGACCACCGAGGACGGGGAGATCGAGGTTCGAATCTCGGTCGGGTGAACTGGGGGTGGTTTTTCCTAAATGGTTTTCCACTCTCCCTCCAAGTCAATGCGGGTTCACTTCCTCTGAATTCAACCTTCCCAATTCCTGATCCATTAGCGTAATTAGTACTTAAGCGTATAAACCGAACGCGTAGTAAGACGCGGTGCTAAATATTAATTAATTAATTAATTAATTTGTACGCATATGTACTATTTCCGCTAGTGAGTTATGGACGAATAGGACTGATTTTGTTATGAAGTGTACCGGGTGGTTAGTAAGACAGGGAGCTAAAACTAACATAGAATTATCCACTTCGGTGGCCTCATGGTCTAAGGCGCTACTCTCACAATAGACTAGACTGCGAATGACGGGGAGGTCATGGTTAAATCCCGGTCCGGTCTACTAAGAGTGATTTTTCCTAAATAGCTTCCCACTCTCTCTCTCTCCGCACATATGTGGGTACACTTCCTCTAAATAAAAACTTCTCATCCCGAACCCTTTAGCTTAATTACTACATAAGCGTATAACCCGAATAAGTAGTAAGTTGTGGTGCTAAAAATAATATCAGAGTCAAGTTGTTTATTTTCACTAGAAACAAGAATATGAAAGTTAAATTTGGGCTACCCGCTTTGGTCCTCGAATGGTCTGAAGTGGGCCCGCCCAAGTGACGGTCCGCGGGACACAGCATATTACTATCCGGCCCAGTTAAACGCACTTAACTACGCTGATGGATGGAAGACAAGGACGGTAGAGTCTAGAGAACATGCCGACACATTTGTGTAGGAGAGCAATGGGAAATAATCCTCAAAATATCCGGTTAGGATTAGAACCCTGACTCTCCTCTCAATGATAAAACATACTAAACGATCCTGATGTTTGATCCACATGATCCTCAATGCGGGGTTAGTTCATTCATTCCTTAAATTTTACAATCAAACATGAGCTAGAAAAATATATTTAGTCTAAAGTATATATTTTAGAAATATTTAAAAAATACTTTAAAAAATTAAATCCAAATCTATTAAACGTGTTTTATATTTGAATTTAACAGAATGTATCTCAAGTAACCTAAATATACTTTACAGAAATCAGCATGAAACCTTGATAACGTTTTTTTCTACCTTATAATGAAATTCCTTTTTTTTTCTATTCTTCATTCGTGTGGATGAAAGCGTATTCATGTAGCAAAAATGCAAATTCAAATGTGCTTATGAAAACTGCGATGGTTTCCCGTGATAGACCTCTATTTTCGAAAGAGAGCTCATTCTTTTGAGAGACATGTTAACGAGAACTGCCCCTTAATTAAGCTAGTCGCGAAAACAAGGACCTTAATGACGTAGATACTTAGAAGAAACCATTGACGTTAATAACTGCAGCATGTTGTTCACGCATCGTTGGAATGTTTTGTTGTCAGGGGTAGAAGGGACTTTGTCATCTTATGTTCACGAACAAAACCAAGGCACGTATTGGTGGACACGCATACTAAATGTCAGGCTCGTATAGTCTAGTTTGAGAGTGATGAGGAGGCTAGTTTTTGTATACCGGCTGGGTGTAGGTAGAGATGGTTTTTTTCCTAAATGGTTTTCTACTCTCCCTTCATGCGATTGCTGGTATATTAATTACAAATTCTAACTTATTCATAACCAGCCCATCAGCATAGTTAAAAACTCGAATACACACAAACCAATGGATACATGGACTAAAATCTAATCTATTATGTTATTCCTGGTGATGAGAACTTGTTTCAAATCCCAGCAGGGTGAACTGAGGGTGCTTTCACTTCAGTGGTTTCCAACTCTCCTCTTACGCAAAAGCTGGTTAATTTTACCTAAATTCGACCTTTCTCATCTATACCTTATCAGTGTAATTAAATATTAAATGCATATATCCCAGAACAGGTAGTAAGACGTCAAACAAAATAAATACATTCGTATAGTTTGGACGGGTATCAAGAGGTGATGAAAAAACAGCCACTTTGAATTATTCAAGAAACCTTCTTAGAATATCAGAAAATGTATCTCTCTGAATGCAAATATATTCGTTTGAGTCTTAGGTGAACAATAAAGTCTTTTTTTTTTTAAAGAAGCCCTTTTTTGGCATTCCTAACTGGGCCACGAATATTATGTCTTAAAAGTATATACGGAATATTTTACAATATTCGAGACACACTTTAGCAAGTTTCTTTCTCGTGGACATATTTCATTGGACAGAGGGATGAATGGTAAATTAAGACCCAATTCAAACTCAAACTGTACCAGAACTTATTTAGTATTTCTATTTATTGAATTTAGATGTCTATTTTTCTGGGAAGTTTTTCTGACTGTACATCTTTTATAGTAACCATCGTTAAATCTGAATGAGTAATTAGAGTTGTTTTAAAGTAAAGGTAAATTCGATTGCTAAGGATTTGTATAACTTTTGTTACAGAGAAGAGGTAAAAGATATTACAAAACTATCTCAGAAAAAACATTCGCAATTCTACAATTTTTATTTTTATTTTTTCGCAACCCTTCGGAGGGAGGAAATATTGTGATAGAAAAAAATCAAATAATATACTTTTAGAAGGATATTGATGTTTAATGATCCCCTGAAACTTAAAAGGTGGTTTTTGCGATGTTGTCTGTCTATACATTATCTGTCTGTATTTTGGTCTAGAGCAGAAATAATTTTACCGATCAGGCCTACAAATTTTGTATTTATGGTTTTCATAAGCCTCTCCAGAGGTATTTTGTAACTTCCGATGATCTGGGGACTATTAGATCCAGAGGGATATAATTTTAACAGTGATCAAATATTGATAAAATTGACATTGTTTAATAAAAAAACTGCTGGCTGCATAGCAAAAAATAAGAAGATGAAACAATTAATAAGCATCGATACATTATCTTAGAAGGGCTGTTGAAAATATTAATATTAAAATTGCAATCGTTCTAGAGAAAACTGATATTTCCAAACTTATGATTTTTCCGCAAGACCTGTCTGGTAGTTAGCGCCATCTACGTTTTCCATGATCCATCTGTTCTTGTTGGCGCGGAAGGATACTTTGGTCGGTTGTGAAGCCATGCCACGCCTTTCACCCTCCCGCCCACCACCCCCCACAAAATAGGTTTTAGACTTGCACTCGACAGGGCCAAGGGCCTTAATTGTTACGTTTCATAATTTAATATTTTATAATTAGACAAATAAATTGAATTAGACAAAACATTGTAGGTAGAAATAGGTGCTGAGTTACATACTAGGTATCAAAACTGGTAGGTAAGGATATATATATATATATTTACATCCATTACAATATATACACATATATATATTTACATCCATTACTCTTTACAGACTGTGGTCCGGGTAAGTTTTTTTATTCAACCATATATTTTTACACTACTGGCTTGATAGGCCTGTTGTGGCTTCATATACCTTATAATCTAACTTAGTCTAGGACAGGCACAACATCCAGTCCCCGGCCATTAATTCATCACTGTAAAAGGGTAAACCTACATTTCACAAATAATTAATTTTTTGGCCATACCGAGAATTGAACCTGGCACCCTTAGATCAGTACACAGACACGCCACTGACTGAGCTGAGGTGTCGAATACATATGTATATCCCTGAAATTAAGTGTATTTTACATAATGGTGAAAAGAGAAAACAGTATTTTCTTCAAAGAAATCTATTCTAAAGATTCTGATTAAAATTCATATCTAGACACCGTTTAGCATACTAAACGAAATGGGGCGTCTCATTTTCCAGGAAAATGATTTATAGGGTGTATTGCATAAGCGGATATCTCCAAATGTTGATAATATCTTCGTAACGTTTTGAGATACAAAATAACTTACCCCTGCAAAGTCGTAGAACTATTAAAAACAAAAACCAAACATTCGAAATATTATCTTCTAAGTTGTGTTTTAGTTCATGTCTCTTGATTAAAATTACCCTGTCAAGTATAATTATGAAAAAAACCTGAACATTATTTAGACACAAATTACTGAAAATATTAATAATAGTAGTACTCTTTTTGTAGCTCAGTACTGTACACGAATAAAGGAATGTGATAAAGGGGTTAGTGCGTGTCGGCCTATCTACATATGTGACACATATCACAAATACATTATTTGTACTCTAGTTTAAAATGTCAGAACGGAACATTAAAACACACCAATGATTTTATATTTATCATTTATAGAAATTAGTTATTGACAAAATGTTCAAGACACGCACATCTGGGTATGAGAACAAAAGCTTCAGTTTCGTTGACAAGAAGGTCAGGGTTAGAATCCTGGTCCGGTGTTCTGAGGTGCTTTTTCTTAAGTTTTACAAATCTAACTTCACAAAATTGTAGGTGCACTTCCAATAAATTCTACCTCAATCATCTTTAAGCTTTCAGTGTATATAGACGGATGCCTTAAATGGATAGTGGTAGGTTGGGCAGAGAAAATTTATGGTTTAACCCAAATAAGAGAAACCGTTGCCCCGTTTTTGTGTGTTCTAAACCTCTCCTGAACCCTTTTAAATTAAAAGATTTGGGATGGCTTAAAACACGATCCAGTTTAACTTTGCTTCTACATTTATAAAATCACAAACTAAAGGAACCAAATGTTCAAGATATCTCAACCTTACGTAACACTTTAGTAATTTCCAACTTTGTAATTGAATTAGTCCCTGTCCGTCAAAACTTAGTTTTCTTTTCATGGTTGGAGGGGTATTTTCAAACTCGGAGAAGCGACAGTTGGTAGTCGTGATTCAAGCGAAATCATGAAACTAATCATCAGAGGGGTAAGAACGCTCTTATCCTCAATACTTTGATAATTTCTTAACTTTTTTATATTTCTTGAATTCATTATTAGAGCCCCTGCGTTAAACACAAGCCATTTTACCACTTTATGTTTTAGCAAGAATTTCTTACAGGATTTTCATAGACTGAGAAAACAGAGATAGCCAGTTAAGCCCAGAGAAACCTTTGACCAGAAAAAACAATGAAAAAATTTGGAATTTAACCAAGAACAAATTATTGTAATATTTGGGAATTTTAGATATTTTATATAATAGTAGGCTTTTGCAAGGAATAAAAAAGGAAATTAAGACCTAAGCATTCTAATCGATCCCATTTTCTTATCTTCCCTCCTCCTATGTGTTTCTTCAACAAGGTCAAATCATCCCATTCTACACATCTCTTCTTCCTAAGTCAACAACTGAAGTTGGGTTTAATGTGATCTCTATCCAACTGAAGCTGGGAATGCACTCAGACCTTTAGCTGGTTATTGCTGCCTTCACCATCTGGTAGACATCCCATGTACTAGGGGAGTGCAGGAAGTGTAGTGGTTTCCCATTGCCTTCCACACTGAATTTCTATGAGCGAGTGATAAAGGGCCTTCCATTTTGCCCGGAAAAGTATTTTCACGAACCTTCCAGGGTTCTTTTTCCATGGGACCAACGGCTTCACTTTACCTTCGAAGGAAGTTGTGCTACGACAAATGGGTTGGTTTCAAGTTCCAGCAATGTATACGATAAGATTACCCCCCTCCAACCCCTCCCTCCTAAATGATTTCAAATTCTCCTTCTTCACATAATGTGTGTAAATTTCCTCAAAAGTCCACTTTACTCGTCATTTACCCACCAGTGTAGTCGTATGGATGGCATAATTTGGGGATAGGAAAGAACATACAAGACAGTACCCCATTTTTTACATGCACACCACGTACATAATATACATACGGATATGATAGGGATGAGGTAAGAATAATTATTGAGATTATATAAATATATATCCATATCTATGTGGAGGTTGATTGTGAGATTATTTGATTAAAAATAAATCTCACAAGGCCTAGCTGGAATTTGAACCCCACTCCCTACGACATCTGCAAACCAGATCCGACGACACTGATGCCTTTGTCTGCGGGGCCATTGGTGCAGTTGTCTTTGATTACTGAACTAATATACAATGTAAGATATTTTAAACGGTTAGTCATTTCTATCTATATCTATAGCTGGTTCGACTAAACTGTGGCATCAACTGACATTTGAAAAGTTACTAGCAATAAGTTTAGTATAGAACTGTCACTTGAATATAGCATTAGGCTTTGACTAATGATTTTCCCTTAACGTCAATTGTTGACGTAGCAAAACTGATTTGTGATTCGTATTAATATATAACCATATTAGATTATTTTTAGACTCTAAAAATAATCAAAATTACCGTGAACAGATTATACATCTTACATTAGCTTATATTCTCAACTTTCAGAATATAGAGCGCCTGTAAATGTGGAGTAAACTACCCGCTCAACTTAAATCTATAGCTGTTTGTAGCTACAAACATCTCACGGCGCGTCGTTAAACGAGATCTGGTCCGTAGTAAAAGAAACATTACCCCCGTTTTTTATCAACAATACGTTCATCTAAGTGCAAAGGAAGCATATTTTATGGGGAATCATATCATCACCCATCTTACAAACTAACCTAATCTAGAATACTACACTCATAAAGAAAACCTTAGCATACGATCACAAGGAATTTTAATATCTAGGTAATAGAACAAAATTAAACATGAGCTTCGAATTAATTTTGTGGACCACCTGAAACATTAATGAGACGCTCAGCTATGCTATCGGCCTTTTAATCACCAAATCATGGAAACGTTCGCCTTGGACCAAAGGCATTATAACATTTTTTGTGTGTATGGATGGGAAAAGGTTGGGTGGTCCTAAAAGTGGAACATTAAATGGGTGTCTGGGATTCTTAGTAAGAACAAAAGGCTCAGATCTCCTACTCCTGGAAAAATGTTTGATTATTGGATGTCTCTGGAAGCTATTTAAAATATGTTTTCATATTGATTAGGGAAATTGTTGAAAAGATTACTAGCTATACTAGCATAGCTACCCAGCGTTGCTTCAAACAGACAGAAACAATCTTCATTTAATTTATTCCAACAATTTTTTTAAATTAATTTAAAAAATCAAATACAAATTTTAAAATTCCTGCTTTGATGTGCACATTTTCGTGCATAGGGGTTAGTAATTTTTAATTTCAGACCTTTGCCTGGTGTAGATATCACACAATGCTCATTGTAGACATACAAATAAACTCTTATTTTTATTAATAATTATAGATATTTTAAAATATACTTAGGTATCAAACGTACACAAATATAGCTTACATAAAATACCTCCCTTATAGGTTTAAATTTAATTTTAAAAGTAGTGGGGGGAGGGGGGTGGCCTTGTATCTTATTGTTCCTACGCCACTATCTTGGACTGTTCTCCAACTTACTTTTTATATTATACACCTTTAGCCTCGGGAATAAGTTCCCTTATGTCACCAAACCCCAAGTGATCTTTCAAAGGTATTCATTACCTCTGTAGGTTGAGTTAAGATTCCGGTTGGATATAAATGTTGGTGGTAGTTTGTGATCGGGGAACTCCCTCGGGATCTATAACTTGAGGAGCGTATCAGTGTCACAAAGGTTAGATATCCAGGTACCTAGGATTAGATGGTGCGAAACTTCGTCAAATAAAAACAAGCTTCATACGAGAGGAAACTACTTTTGGTGGAAAATGTTAACTATCCGCACCAGTGCGCTTACATTATCATCCGGTTTAGATCAACGATGACAGGATTTGAATCGAGGTGGCTTTTCCCTAAATGGGTTCTCATTCTTCCTCAACGAAAACCCAAGTACAATTATTGTTTTCTATATAAATAATTATTTATAGTGTAAAGAGCCTTAACAGATATCCCTTTTCAACCAAATTTCTTCTTAAAATATTCAAATTAAAAAAAACATATCTGTCATCGGTAAACAACCTTCAAACTAATTTTCTCCTAAAAAACAAGAATATAGTTTTGTTTTTCATGTCAAACATTTCCTTGACGTAAGAAAGTAAAAATTATAATGAGGATGGTAGTAAAAAAAAAAGCATTATACTTAAAATAATATTCTCTTTTATTCCCCCATTCGCTCTTATCTTTGTTTTGTATTTAAATCGGAAGGTAAATTTATATTGAAATTAAAAAAAACGACGACCATTAATAGCTACCATAAAATTTAACCTCTACGTATATCCAAATCCTTTTCTTTTTTGCGCCGTGTTTTACTGCCTTTTCGGGTTATACACACAAATCCTAATTAATTTCGTCAGTGTTTTTAAAATAACTAATATTGATTATAAAATATAATTTCTTTAAAAAGGCGTGTTTGTGTACATTTAAATTAAATTGAAGTTTTGGAATAATCCATCATTATTTAAAGTTGTGTAAGTGACCATTCAAGAAAATGAGATTAAGTTCAACTTCCCCAAAATTATCTTAAACAAAGATGTTAATTTATTCGTTTATTTGCAAATAATCAATTTAATTTTCAATGTGTACTAGGGATAGAATACTTATATATATATATACTGTGTGCATACTCTTGTACAGCACTTAAACATCATTCAAACATATGACTTTAGACAATTTTTATGATTGCTTCTGGTTTAACTACAGCTAGACCAATGGAACATAGAAAGCTTCTAGAGCATTCCACTTATAAACAAGGGGACCTCCTGTGAATCATATATCTAAGGATCATTCAGAATTTAAGCAACCATTAAGATCAACGATCAATCTTAACAACGATAGTAGAATACAGTAATGGCCACTTCTTACACTTAACATGTTAAAATTGTTGACACGTTAGAGCCTAACATATATTTAATGTCAATATTTTCAGAATTTATGAATCATAACTTCAAAGACATGTCAAACTTCACCTTTTTCACTTTCTCTAACCAGGGTAACAATACCTTCGGTATTTATTTTTTAGTGATTTACGGTACTAACCTAGAAACTTAGCTGTTGTGAAAATAACTAGTCTCGAACATAACCTTCATCCCCTTCCCTTGGTGTACAGTTTTTTTTAAGGATATGAGATTGACTTTAGCCAATTTACTTTTAGGAACCCACCTCGGTGGCGTAGTTGGCTAACGCGCCAGTCGTGTTGAGCCAGACCACCGAGGACGGGGAGATCGAGGTTCAAATCTCGGTCGGGTGAACTGGGGGTGGTTTTTCCTAAACGGTTTTATACTCTCTCTCCACGCAAATGTGGGTTCACTTCCTCTAAATTCAACCTTCTCAACTCCTAACCCATTAGCGTGATTAGTACTCAAGCGTATAGCTCGAACGGGTAGTAAGACGCGGTGCTAAAATAATAATAATAATAATAATAATAATAATAATAAATATTTAGGAAAGCAAATTGACCCAATTGAGTGGACCTTCCTTTGGAGTCGTGGTAGTAACAAGATACCTCGTGACTCATATCGGAAATACACTCATGGTCAAGCCATCAAACAGAATGGACGTGTGATATGTACTTTTTTGGTAGTCAACTAGTACAGAGGTGACATAATCAATTATATTCGGTTCTAGCATATAAAATGTAGATAAATAGGACTAGTAATTCATAATATATAAACCACGAGTATATTTCAATAAATAGATCTAAATTAAAAACTATTCAATTCATTCTGTATGTCATAGTCTCCTACATTTTTTAAATTTATTTATTTAGCACCGCATCTTACTACCTTTTCAAGTTATACGCTTAAATACTAATTACGCTAATGGGTTATGGGTTGGGAAGATTGAATTTAGAGGAAGTGAACCCGCATTTGCATGGAGGGAGAGTGGAAAACCATTTAGGGAAAAAACCCAGTTCACCCGACTGAGATTCAAACCTCAATATCCCCGTCCTCAGCAGTCTGGCTCTACACGAAACTGGCGCGTTAGCTAACTACGCCACCGAGGCGGGTCCTCATAAATTAATAAGAAATAATACAACTTCTTAGTAAACGTTGGTAGGATCTTAACTACCTGGCACTCGGTCAAAGTAATATAGCACCAATTTGTAGCTAACGAATGAGAATCAAGAACGATCGGCTCATATACTAAACAGGTCAGGATTAGAACCAAGGACATCCAGGATGGATATGACACGTTCCGTTATAACGTAAAGCTCTGTTTGGTAAAATTGTGGAGATAAATTATTGTAATACACATGCCACCAAGGCCGGGCTGTGATTAGCACGGTTTAGTAAAACTGAGACAGAGGTTCTTAGTGTTATTTTTTGTTTAATGATAATATGTTAATTAACTAATACTATTAGTTCCATACACAGTGTATCCCACTCACTCCATTCAAAAAATGCTAAGTAGCCTATATCAATTATAAGATTTATGTCATGTTCTTATCCTTACTAAGATCTAAAGATTTCTATTTGGATTTGAAGTTTAAATATCTCCTATAATTTCTCTTGAATTTGAAGTAGATTTTCCCTTATGGATTGAATTAGACAGAAAAATCTATAATCAATAATACATTATATTTATAGTAAATAGCTTTGGTTCATGTGGTTTAAGATGTCAATCTCTCAATTAATGTAAAAATAAAAATAACACGCTCTAGATACTCCATCGATTGCTTAGAATTATAAATCATAATTAGATGAGATCGTAAATGACAAACATTTGAGTGCCCGCCATACTAAAATGGATAGCCAGATTCAAAAATTATGTACTGTACATACATAGTTTGGCTCCGATACAAAGAATATCCTTGACAAATTTCCTTAAAATTTGGTCAACACATTTGAGAATTATCCCGTCTTTTTTTAAAAAAAACGATACATAAATGTAGTGGAGGCCATTCTGAAACGGATAGGCAGATCGAAAAACCATGTACAAAGAATGTTCTAGCAACATTTAATTAAAATTGGTCGACACGTTTTACAGTTATCGCGTAGTAAAGGTCCAAACAGGCAGACAGGTAGACAGATATACAGATTAAATTCCAAATGCTCAATTTAAGTAAGTACCTCGCTTCGCTCGGTCAAAAAACAAGAGCCTCACCACACTCGCTGAATTAAATGTATATATCCTGTAAAATAATATTAAACTCAAAACAAAATCACGTACTACAATGACTATCTACAATATTCATAATTTTTTAACTTAAATTATACAAAATTAACTTACATACATACATACATTATTGCTAACACATTAAAAAATAACTGTAAAAATCGACTAATTTTAAAACATCTATCGTGATATTAATCTTAAAAATGTGTTTACTCATTCAAAAATAAAACATGTTGATGGTCATCATTTTCTAGTTTGCGTTGCAATGCATCATGTGTCAACACACATGTCTGCTAACGTGGCAATTTCTGCACCACACAATCAGATTCTGCTCTCTATTTTCGGCGAACATATGTATCGAGCTTTATCCTCAAATGTATTTGATCTTAGTCTGGCCGGTCTTGTAGTACCTTACTGCTCACTATTTGGGTATTATACCACTACTCATCAAAGGTCAGCTTGGGGTTTCTATTATTGTCAAGAGGGAACACACCTTCTTAATTCTCAGTATCCTGAGACACAATAATGTGTTTATTACTGTTACTGTAATATTTTAACTGCTTTTCACTATACATTCGGTTTATGTATTAATTAATAATAACGATAATGTGGTAGGGATGAATAAGCTATAAAAGGAAATATACCCGCCTTTACATTTAGGAAGAAGGGAAAACTACTTAGAAACAAACTCCTTCCGTACATTCAGCCGGGATTCAAACCTCGATCTCCCAAATATTGGAAAACCATAAAGTGAGCTTGACAATGGTTATAAAACGTGTCCACCGGAGTTACTCATTATTTGAGTATACTATATTTTACTGCTCGAAGTTGGCTTATACTGATTACCAATCTAATAGTATAGTATAAACTTAAATTTTACAAAATTTATACTTATATTAACTATTATATCTAATTTGTTTATCTAATTCCAAATATTGTTCAGCTACTAACATGCTCATATAGGCTAACCTTGTATATTTATGATCCTGAATAATCTACAGTATATAACATTTTTAGAGTGACTCATAAACTAGCTAACCTAAACGACACTTTTCTGAATTTTATCAACCCTTTCAATGTCGCAATGATTAAAAATCTAATTAACTATTTTGGTTGTAAATCTTCTAACGCCAATAAAGCAAATATATTTTTTTTATCACACATCTTATGTTTAGATTTTTTTTTTTAACAAACAACGTTTCTTTTTTTCTTGAGGCTCTATTTAATTTCCGGTTCGAGGTCCAATCTTGTTTTATTTTGCTTTTATTTGAACTACACTTCCCCTCTTCCCCGCTTTCTACCCGCAAAATTCCGGCTCACTTTAGTCACGCTCTTTGTGCTGCCTCTATCTTTTCTTCCTTTGTTTTCCTGCTCTCCTTTTCCTCGTATGTTTTTGTCGATATCTGGCCAAGGCACTAGCTCTTTGTTTCTAAACGTTCCCATTCCTGATTCCCCCTTTCTCCCCCCCCCCCCCCCCCATGCCTGCTCTTTGTCACTTTCATGTCTCCGCTTTATCTTTACGAGATGTATCGGATGTTGATCTAAAAAACTCTTATCATTTTGCAGTGGCTAGCTCTAGTCTCCCCCCCCCCCCTCATCTTTGTCCAAAAGAGCCCCCTTTCCATTGTCCACGCTTCCACTCCTTAAAATACTTCTTCGAGATGGATTTTTGAAGAGCTCTGAGAGAAGACATCAAGAATTTTTTTTTAGACGGTATTTACACTACGTTCTTACATCATGCGCGTTATTTTAAAATAATAACAAAAGTATTAATCATTGTTTCTATTTATTATTCTAAGCTTAGAACACTGCCTATATTAGTTTTATATTGATAAAAAAAAACTATTTTTATTGGTTTTAACTTTTATTTTTATTCTTATAATAAATTGATACTTGATTTTTTAAAAGACTATACTTAAAGAGGATTCGTTATAGTAAATACTAGTGATTCATCTTTGCGCTAGAGTGGCCTGATGTGTTGAGTGTCAGTAATTATTATGTATCAGTTTATTGATTTACAAATGGATAAACATTTTATGGGTTGTTAAATATTGAAAGTATATTGTTAAATTTAGGCAACCCTTATCTCCAGTATTTCCGGAGATACAACTATGGCAGTGAGGTGGGTAGGGTGGGGATGTACCCGTGGGTATCCTCCACCCGAAAGATGACTCCTTAAGCCCAGTAAATCCGTAAATACGTACGGGGATGTTAGGGGAAGGGGGTGAATTCGGTGTTCTATATTAGCCTATATGTTTACCGAAAGTCTGAGCTATGCCCATTCAAAATTATATTTCAATCTGTGTAGTATTTTTTTTTAAGTAACGGAGATGCATCCCTGGGGAAAATGGAGGGGGGAGAGGTTGCCTGTGGGTACCCCCACATTTAAAGTACAATAAGTAAGATAAATCTACATTTAACTGCCATTTAATTCTCACTATTCTTATTACTAGCCAACTCAGAAATAAATCGTATTATTATATTCCCATGCATATTTTTAATTACCTAGAGCAAAAATAAAGGATAAGTCTTAAAGACAGAGACTATTAGTTAATATTTCCTAGCAATAACATAATGCCAATTTTCTTACAAAAAAGTAAAAGTTCCCTAAATTAACATTTTTGACAAGTCCAAAAGGTACAGAGAACAATATTTTACTTGTAGCCCCAAATAGACTCGAATCGAGTCCATATTAATATAAAAGCTTTTACCCGAAAGCTCCCTAACTATTATCATAATAATCCGTGTTATTTACCAAAATTAGTTGAAGCTTCATCAATTCAAAATATTTAACAAATCCAAAAGATTAGTATGTTGAATACACACGCTCACCTAAATTAAAGCTGCTAACAGAAAAGGCCTTATCCGAAACCATAAAATAAGGTCTTATTAATTAACTTCAATAAATTTCTATCTTTTTTTTATCTAAAAAATTAATTTGAAGTAAACAACAAAGTATGATTTCAAAAAGTAATTTTGATTAAAATATTCTAAATATTAATAACTATAATTTTATGAATTTTAGGCCAAAACGTAATTTAGTGGAGTTAAATATTTAAACGTGTATATATATTATGTTTACATTATATTTGATGTACGGGCGTCAGTTCCTCCTTGAATGAATTCTCTGCCAAGAGTGGTATTATGCAGCCACACCTAGGGTGTTAAATACGATAACTGCCCAAGACAAGGATAGAGAGGATCTTAGGTAAGGTGAACAAGGAGGAGGAAACGTATGGCGACTGTCAGGTTGCGATTCTACGTAACAGGCTGCCAAGCAATCCAAATCTAACATTTTTAATGCTCGAGGTCTGGATGTGAGGGCATCCCATCCTTCTCGAACATTGAGTAATGGCTATCACGTGGTGCTGACTTTTCTGTAGTGTGCCGGTCGGAACTTAACTCTTGTAGTGGACAGGTCTGCTTGGATCATCTTAAGGTTGAGTGATTGTAGAGAGGGGGATTGGTTAAAATGTATGGTGAGTGCCAACCTAACTTGATGTTTCCCATTTAGTCATATTTTTATATTTCTGTTTCATGTAGATTCGGTAATGCTACAGTGGATGTAATTACATACTAAGAATAACATTTTTTCCCCGCCACATTGAATTATAGCTATGGACTGGGAATGAAAATCGTAGAATTTGGAGAAAATGGACCTGTGCCTGGTTGTAAAGAGAGTAGATCGCCATTTAGGGAATAAAACACCCTTAATACATCCATCCGAAGCTCTAATTCCAATTTCCCTTTAACTGATAAACCTGGCTAAACGAGGCTAACCTTAGTATAGTCAAATACAATAAAATATATTATGATACATTATAAAATGTTTTATTTTTGTTGATTTACAATGTTTTGTGACACATCAAGCAATAATGTTTCTTATAAAAATTAGAAAATAATAAAACTAAAATGGTTATAAAATCTAACCATACATATTTTTATTTAAATTAAAACGATGATAATTACGTATTTGAAGTAAAATCTCTTTCTGAAGGTGTTATTTTATACAATTTGTCTTTCTAAATGTGTAATTAATGAGTACTAAATATTCAAAATTAAGTTTTAGTAAAATATTTATTCTATAGGGAAAAATAAATTTCACTAAAGTACAAATTAATTCCTTATCTGAATTTAGTTCCCTTTCTCCTTTGTAAGTTATCAATAAGTTTCGGAACATTACGTTGTCTTAAGGACCTTAGTTAAAGAAGACCCAACAATACCAATAATAAACTAAAAAGTATCAATAAAACATAAAACGACAGTTACTTGGGAGGTTAAGAAAATAAAATGTAAGTTGAAATTATTATACAGTTTTATACTTGAAATATTCCTAAGACTATTTATTAATATTGTTAAGAGAAGTGTTTGAAATCACAATAAAGATTATATAAATTGCATTCTTAACTACCCCTTTTTTATCTTAAGATAAAGATAAAAACGTAACCACAGATTAAGTTATTCTCATGTGTTATCACATCGAATTGAGAGTTAGTCACTCATTTCATTTGTTTTTTTTAAAGGGACTGTTCTTTTTTCACGCATGTAGGTCACATCGTCCTGTTTCCGGAGGTGGTTCTTCTCTCTCACTCTATCTCGAGTGCTCGACTGGTGATTTATCTCACGGCATAAAGGAGAGAGAAGTAGTCTGTGAAGAAAGAAAAAGAGAATACAGCCAGTCGTAACATAACCTTTCTATAAGACCTATCCGAGATTACGGACCAGAAGTTTCTAGAGTTGTTCCTTCCTGTTCAGTTCACATAGTAACACTCTCTCTATGCTAGGAATGGATCCTGTGTGTTTTTTTTAACGGGAAGCATCTCAATCCTTTCATATACGGGGTATCTTAATATGTCCTTGAAAAAATGGGGTGTTTCTAAGATGTAAAAATATTATTAAAATAAATATTAAAAATAAATCTTTTAGTTATTTTGCGTATATACTTAAAATAAAAAATGTATTTACGATTGATTCTTTCGTTTCCGTTTATTAAAAAAACAAGAGTATTACAGAAACGTGATCACGTGACGAGCTCTAAACGAGTCACAAGGTTTCTGCATGATACGCTTGGTCCTCTTGGCGTGAGTTAAAATAGTTTCAACTTTGACCGCTCTTCAGCGCGCTTGTTCCGACTGGAAGAGCCAATCAACGTTCATAACCACCCGACACTATTCCCCAATTTTCTCATAACTGGACATATCTAACAGGCAGAAAAGGTTACTAAATCTACTTTAACGTATTCATATGATCTGTAGCTATCAATTTTGATATTTGTTTACAGATCTTTGTGAACAGCAAGCCTCACTCCCTCCATGTTCTTATCGTTACTTAAATCCTTAGATTTCTCTTTGGAATTCAAGTTGAAATAGTTCCTTTAATTTATGCTTGTACTAGCTGTTACCCGTCGTGGCTTCACCTGACGAAAAGTTTAAACATTAGTATTGTAAAATTAATGTAAAATTAAAGGTTGGGAGTAGTCCTATATGCTATTCCAGGACATATTCTATCTACGTACCAAGTTTCATTCGAATTCGTTCAGCAGTTTTGGCGTGATTGAGTAACAAACATACAAACACACAAACTTTCGCATATATAATATAACCTAAACGGGTAGTAAGACGCGGTTCTAATAATAATAATAATAATATAATCACATTCATATTTACTCGTAAAATTAAAATCACAATATATCTCTTGTATACGAAAAGTTTAAACATTAATATTGTAAAATTAATGTAAAATCAAAGGTTGGGAATAGTCCTATGTGTTATTCCAGGACATACTCTACCTACCTACAAAGTTTCATTCGAATCTGTTCAGTAGTTTTGACGTGATTGAGCAACAAACATCCAAACACACAAACTTTCGCATTTATAATATTAGTAAGATTTGAAATAAGAGACTGTCCCTTGGGTTTTCAAGTTCGACAGAAAACAAATTAATACCATATCCAATAGTAGCCTATATTATGTTCGTAAAGAATAACTACTGTTCACGTTGTTTAAGAAGTTAGTCACGTTATCTGTTAACATCTAAACAAATACTCCTTAGGTCCTCGATCAATTGCTTAGAATTTTATATTTTAATCATTTCATATGGGCTTTTTTTTAACTAGAATTCTATAGTCTTACCACCATATTGAAATAGATTGCTAGGTCTAAAAACCATGTACATTCGTTGTTTAGCCTAGTTTAGTTAAAGAATGTCCTTAATAAATTTCGTTAAGTTTGGTCAACGCATTTAACAGCTATAACAGATAAAATATCTGGACATACAGATGAAATGCAAAATTGTCAAGTTAAAATAGGTTTTTTTTTTACGCTTGGTAAGTTATCAATACCTATAGTAAAATACTTAATATAATGTTATCATTGTTGACAGAAAAAAAAGCTTTGTGTTTTTATAAAAGGAGCTCTAAATATCCATTCGCATGAGAATCAAGGTATTTATTCATTGCGCATGAGCGGTGTAATGAGAGAGAAGTCAGCTACGATTCCAATTGTGTCCAAACAACCCATTAAATGAAACGAGCGTGCGTTCGTTGATCTGTGCTGATTTTTATCTAGATGGAAAAACACCAACTGAAAAACAACCAAAGTGACAAAAAACTTAAAAGATCATTCAATTTATTCGAATAAAAAAACGTGTTGATAATAAAGTGTTTTTGTTGTCATTGCGAGGCTTCATGGACTCACACACATTTATAAGGGTCCCAGTTTAGATATCTGCTATTGTTTATATGTTTACACCCTCAAGTTAATTATGTTCTCGCTTGGTGAATCAGTGAATCAAGATTCATGAAGGTGACATATCTGGACGTGTGAGCCATGGAGAATTATATAGGGCACATTTGTTTGCAATTCATCACCTTAAACATATATTTTTTTAAATCACCACGTATTAATTACCGGTTCATTCTATATATATATAAATATAATTATGATAGTTACTCTAATAAGGTAGAGATGAGAAAGGAAACATTTCATAACTAGACTACACGCATTTGCGTGGAAAGAGAGTGAGAAACCACTTTAGAAAGAAACATATTAAGTAGAGCCAACTATGATTCCAACCCTGTTATCTCCTACATCAGTAGGCTAATTTATTTTCCTATTTATATACAGTATAACTACAATTTTTTGTTTTCATAAGGTCAACCCAAGAAGTATGCATGCATCTCTAACCCTGAGTAGTTTACATAAGAGCCAACAGATAAAGAATCGATTTTATCAAAAACCTTTCTAACAATTTTGAATAGACATCATATCCAGGCACTTTTCAATATTATAAACAAAATTGTAACTTTTATTTCTCAAAGAAAATGACTTTTATGGTACTGAACATTAGCTTAAATTTCCAATTTTAATTATTTCTCCGCAAATATTTGCGATAAGAAATAACTTATCTTTGTAAATTTATATTAATATTAAATGTAGAAATCTATAACTTGAAATATATTTCTATAAATCCAACAATTTCTGAACTATAAGCAATAATATATATTTTTTGTGGAGATCTTTGAACATATGTCAAATTGATTATTTTGCTCTTTGGTTGATAGAGATGTTCCTAGTTTTTCAATGTTTCTGTGACAGTGTATATTATTTCATTTATTGTCTTTGATGGAGTGTTTCTACTACAATGTGTATTATATGTTTTCACAAACCTTACCAGTTTTTTGGTGAATGCCTCTAATTTAAGTTAAAAGAGATAAAAAGTGTTAGAGGTGCCCCGTGCTATTGGTTTTTATTGGGGTTAAGTTTTTTCAAGCCAACTCGCACTAACAAATAATTCTGCGTTAAGAGTTAGTGCTTATGTTCATAATAAGGGACATACCACTTGTAGACACACAACTTATCCAATTAGATGTTACACCTAGAGCCAGGCATCACAATGTAGTGGAGTATTCATTATAAAACAATGTTATTGAGACCTATGAAACCACTTAACATTTTTAAAACTATAGTTAATAAGAAATGAGCTATTATACTCATCCTAATTTCACTTTTGTAAGTTAAAAAAATTGCTTACAGCCTGGACATGTAGCAAGATGCAGCATTAAACAAATGATCTCGGGTTTAATTCCCGTGTCCAGGTGTTAATTTTCAACTTTACAACTAGGATACTTGATGCTGCTATATATGTAATCTATAGATCACTTCAATCTCCCAATCTTAGCTATTCGTGTAGTACACTTAGTTGAACTAGAGTTAACTTTCTTTCATAAACACAGAGTTAAGAAATCAGGATACACAATTCTATTTCGAGCATTATATTTTATATAATACCCTGTTAGTGATGGACTTTTAAACCCTGGATCTATCGTAGATATATCACTCTTTTATTAATCTATCCCCATTAGCGTAAGTAATATATGGGAAAACTCTGGTAATGGATCACATGTTGGGCCTATGCCCCCCTTTACTCCAGGAGCTCTAGAACAAGTGGGGGTACCTAGAGCTTAAAACCCCCCTTAATATTTCTCACGTATATTCAAAACACATGTACACATATTTTAAACTGTTGTTTAACTAACTGATCTAACTTATGTCTGTAGTGAGTAATGGATATTTGTCAAGTAGCCAAACGCAGCATAGAAAATAAAACTAACCATAATTGACCCCTACCCTCAGATTGTAGCATTTTAATTAAGGAATGTCTCTTTATGAATCGTGGTGTTCGAAAAGGTCAGAAGTGCGGCACCCCCCCTTCCCCCCTCTTCGCCCTACATTCTCTGAGAGTTGTTTCGAAAGACAGCGCAGAGCTTTACTCTCTGATTTCCATTCCAGTTAGGTGAACTTATAAATTAATAGATCGCAGTATTTTTATTCACACAAAAGTCATAAAATTAAAACTAAAGCTTTCAAACGTAAGCTACCATTAGTCTAACAATAGCAAACACACTGTAGGAACTGACAGTTCCAATTTATTGTTAATAAAACCACTTTAATCTATTTATACAAAGTCATGTTATCTGCAGATGTCACTTGTTATATATTAAATAAATACTAATAAAATAGTACTGGTCATGTGTTTCTTGAAAATAATATGTTACCGTAAAAAATAGGCTTGTATTTTCCAAACGACTCTTCCTACCGCGTTCTTACTTTACATCATGTCAAAAACAAAGATATATATACTGCATATAACAAGCAGTTTGCAAAGATTTTGGAAACTAATGGTCGTGTTTTCCAAGAAGGAAACACGTTTTTTGTGATCCATTTCATATGGGAGCAATATTTGCATGTCTGGAAGTGTTTGCTTGCATTCCCGGCAATAACCAACGTGGACCAAGTCTTCTTCTGCTGTTCACAAGGATTACATACATTCCTGGTTTGTCAATTTTCATGTCTTGGTCAACTGAAAGACACTGGAACTGATAGAGATATTTCACACAAACACAGTGTTGTGGGATGTCACATCCGTGGACTATAAAAGTTGATTTAAAAAACGTGATGTTTATAATTAAATAGGCGAAAAGTACTCAATTGCTCCGAATGAAGTGGAAAAAAGTTAAAGGACCTTTGTGTGCAGTTCCGAAGAGAGCACACTAATTTTTTTAGTGAAAACCATAACAGCATCCGCCTTGGCAGACATCTTTAATTCAACTGAAATCTGGACGGTAAACAATGTTTCATGATTGTAGTTTGTACGCAAAACACTGTTTTGTAACGGTTTACAAACATTCTGTTTTACATGTTTCCGATCAAAGTTGGCAAACAATGTTTCCAAGTGCATACTAGGCTAAAGGTTTTTTTACTAATGTTTATCCACTATATATCCACAGAATCGCCGGTACACTACCTAAATATTCTACCTTTATAATCTGTACACCCCTAGATTAATTAAAATTTATATAACTTGCATCGGTGGTCATGCGGCTTAAATAGTATGTTCTTTTATTCTTATTTTTCTGTGGCAATAAGAGTGTGGCACGTATAAAGGATTTATGTACTGAGGGTGTTTTTTATCTAAATTGTTTTCCATTCTCCCTCTAGATAAATGCTGGTATATTTTCTCTCCCTCCTACCTACTCTATTTGGGTAGTTAAAATGCGTTTAGCTCTCACTCGAGTTGTGGTAAATATAAATAATAACATAATATAATAATAATAAATAATGTGGTATTTTTAATTTTTTTTATTATGAGTATGTGTGTGCAATATTCTTGTAGCAACACTAACATTCGTCGATAATTTTAAGACGGACTTAGAGTACAACTAATATTTTAATGGTAGAATTGATCGTAACTCTAAAAACTTCCTCTAGCTCATCTTTCCATCTGTGCAGGCATTGCTATCGGTGTTTTTATTATTTTATTTTTATATATAACTGGAGTTACAGCTCTATGACTAATATAATCGTTATTGTAATTTATTTCCATTTTTTATGAGAAGTGATTTCTCACGAAAGTAGTTTGTAGCAGTAAGAATTACGAAAGTAGTTTTAAACAATCTACTAGATGCGCACGTCGATCAACCGTAAATAAAAGTAATAAGAAATAATGTCTGATCAATAACGTTTCTTTAGTTGAATGCTCTTTATATGTCAGATATTAAAAATAATATTCTTTGAATGTGCTTTTTATAAGCACACGTAAGAGTGCGTCAAACAGATAAAACTAATCCATAAAATAAAAATGAAATTTAATATCAGTCGTTAACACGTTTGCCCTTTAGATTTTAAGCAGACCTGATAAAATTATATTTTGTGAAATTAGAGCTTCCCAATCGACAGTTATGGATTAATTGCTGAGGGATGGGCAGTTCTGTCTGATCAATGATTAAGTCATCTTAGAAAATAGTAAACCTAATTGAGAGGTGATCGTTAAAGACCCAAAACCACCACAAATATATTTAAACAACTCTAAAAAAATATTTTTTTAACAAACATTGTATTATATGAGTACTCATACATTTTAATATACAAATTCTAAGTTATTTTAGGCATAGTGTGCCTGACTCAAACATCTGACTATCACTCTGAAGGTGGGACTGGTTGAAAGAATAGTGTGCCTGACTCAAACATCTGACTATCACTCTGAAGGTGGGACTGGTTGAAAGAATAGTATGCCTGACTCAAACATCTATCACTCTGAAGGTGGAACTGGTTGAAAGAATAGTGTGGCTGACTCAAACATCTGACTATCACTCTGAAGGTGGGACTGGTTGAAAGAATAGTGTGCCTGACTCAAACATCTGACTATCACTCTGAAGGTGGGACTGGTTGAAAGAATAGTGTGGCTGACTCAAACATCTGACTATCACTCTGAAGGTGGGACTGGTTGAAAGAATAGTGTGCCTGACTCAAACATCTGACTATCACTCTGAAGGTGGGACTGGTTGAAAGAATAGTATGCCTGACTCAAACATCTATCACTCTGAAGGTGGAACTGGTTGAAAGAATAGTGTGGCTGACTCAAACATCTGACTATCACTCTGAAGGTGGGACTGGTTGAAAGAATAGTGTGCCTGACTCAAACATCTGACTATCACTCTGAAGGTGGGACTGGTTGAAAGAATAGTGTGGCTGACTCAAACATCTGACTATCACTCTGAAGGTGGGACTGGTTGAAAGAATAGTGTGCCTGACTCAAACATCTGACTATCACTCTGAAGGTGGGACTGGTTGAAAGAATAGTATGCCTGACTCAAACATCTATCACTCTGAAGGTGGAACTGGTTGAAAGAATAGTGTGGCTGACTCAAACATCTGACTATCACTCTGAAGGTGGGACTGGTTGAAAGAATAGTGTGCCTGACTCAAACATCTGACTATCACTCTGAAGGTGGGACTGGTTGAAAGAATAGTGTGGCTGACTCAAACATCTGACTATCACTCTGAAGGTGGGACTGGTTGAAAGAATAGTGTGCCTGACTCAAACATCTGACTATCACTCTGAAGGTGGGACTGGTTGAAAGAATAGTGTGCCTGACTCAAACATCTGACTATCACTCTGAAGGTGGGACTGGTTGAAAGAATAGTGTGGCTGACTCAAACATCTGACTATCACTCTGAAGTGGGACTGGTTGAAAGAATAGTGTGGCTGACTCAAACATCTGACTATCACTCTGAAGGTGGGACTGGTTGAAAGAATAGTGTGCCTGACTCAAACATCTGACTATCACTCTGAAGGTGGGACTGGTTGAAAGAATAGTGTGGTTGACTCAAACATCTGACTATCACTCTGAAGGTGGGACTGGTTGAAAGAATAGTGTGCCTGACTCAAACATCTATCACTCTGAAGGTGGGACTGGTTGAAAGAATAGTGTGGCTGACTCAAACATCTGACTATCACTCTGAAGGTGGGACTGGTTGAAAGAATAGTGTGCCTGACTCAAACATCTGACTATCACTCTGAAGGTGGAACTGGTTGAAAGAATAGTGTGCCTGACTCAAACATCTGACTATCACTCTGAAGGTGGGACTGGTTGAAAGAATAGTGTGCCTGACTCAAACATCTGACTATCACTCTGAAGGTGGGACTGGTTGAAAGAATAGTGTGGCTGACTCAAACATCTGACTATCACTCTGAAGGTGGGACTGGTTGAAAGAATAGTGTGCCTGACTCAAACATCTATCACTCTGAAGGTGGGACTGGTTGAAAGAATAGTGTGGCTGACTCAAACATCTGACTATCACTCTGAAGGTGGGACTGGTTGAAAGGATAGTGTAACTTAAACCAAACTTAAATAAACTTCACCATAACCGAGATGCCTAGGCAACTAGATCCACAACACTCCTAAAATAAATACACCGTAATTTTGTTTTTTACTTCTCTGGAAAAATTGTTTAGATAAAAATGTATATTTTTAATTTGTAGATTATATTCTTATTTTATTATTTCATCTTTGCTTCTCGTTGCACCACAGCAATTTGAATTTGTAAATTCAAGTATCAGAGGTTTTTTTTAAGGACATTATATTTCTGGCAAGCTAGAAACTCACCCCCTCCCAAGGGGAGTCAGTTGCCCCTTCATTCCTATTGGTTGTACGTCAGAGTAGGGTTAGCTGTGTGTAGAGAGGTGGGGGATACGCGACGTGATGGACCTGCAATGTATTTATACCAAAAACGCGATGTAACGGACATGCGATGTAATTGTATACACCCAGTTTTAATATTTTATAAAAACAGTACAGTATTTATGAATATAAGAGTTCATACATAGTATGTATAAATCAGTACCTATATGTATATATATCTATATATGATTTTTGTGTGTGCTTGTATGTGTGCTCACGTGTGTACATGTGTGTGTAGTGTTTGTATGTGTGTGCGCGTATGTACTGTACATATGTGTATAATGCGTGTATGCGCGTCTGCGTATAATCTTTGTGTGCGTATAATGTTTGTGAGCATGTGATGTGCGTGAGCGTGTAATGTTTATGCGTGTAATGTGTCTGTGAATCACCTTCAGTAGACGAGAGTGACACCTCAAACAATTCGGCCACTTAGGAGGGTTGCTGTGCTACAGTAGCCCCATGGCTTCTTTAGTGCTGACTGACAGTTCACAGCTGACTTCTGACAGTCAACAGTTAGGTATATACCTAAATTTTGGCTGTTAGAAGTGACAGCTGCTTAACACATGTTTTTTGCAGATCATATGGTGCGGCGTAGGGATACATAATTTGGTCTGGTAGCTTTTCGAAGCCGTCAGCCGTCAGCTGTGAGCTGTCAGTCAGCACCAAAGAAGCCATGGGGCTATTGTAGTTGCATATACTTTTTGTAGACAAATATTTTTGTTCCTGGAGTACTTGTTACTTCCCTTATTATAAAGGTACATTAATATAATATATATTTAATATCACCGAGAACCAGGGGATAAGGTATTAAAAGCAACGGCATTTTTTTTCAATTATTTAAGCTAAGAGATGAAATGTATTTATAGTTAAGGTACTAGTTGGTTCAGCATCAGAATAAGTGCCTAATAACAAAACGGGGAATTTCTGTAAACCATAACACTTTTCGTGATCCCAGGTCGATAAAATGGCGTTTCGTGATCCATTTAGTCCACCGATCGTGTGTCATATAGTTTAACAAATAAAAATAAAAATAAAAGCAATGGTTCTTTTATTGCGTGGTAAACAATATAATGCATGTCAATACACTCTGAGATATACGAGAAATAGGTCATTGTGTTTCAATAATGTCATAGGGGATCTAAAAAATATTGTTCAACACCAAATGAAACATCTCGACATAGTTCGTTCTGGCTACTGTGTTTGATGTAAGTCTACTATTTTATTGTTCAACACCAAATGAAACATCTCGACATAGTTCGTTCTGGCTACTGTGTTTGATGTAGGTCTACTATTTTATTGTTCAACACCAAATGAAACATCTTGACATAGTTCGTTCTGGCTACTGTGTTTGATGTAGGTCTACTATTTTATTGTTCAACACCAAATGAAACATCTCGACATAGTTCGTTCTGGCTACTGTGTTTGATGTAAGTCTACTATTTTATTGTTCAACACCAAATGAAACATCTCGACATAGTTCGTTCTGGCTACTGTGTTTGATGTAGGCCTACTATTTTATTGTTCAACACCAAATGAAACATCTCGACATAGTTCGTTCTGGCTACTGTGTTTGATGTAAGTCTACTATTTTATTGTTCAACACCAAATGAAACATCTCGACATAGTTCGTTCTGGCTACTGTGTTTGATGTAAGTCTACTATTTTATTGTTCAACACCAAATGAAACATCTCGACATAGTTCGTTCTGGCTACTATGTTTGATGTAGGCCTACTATTTTATTGTTCAACACCAAATGAAACATCTTGACATAGTTCGTTCTGGCTACTATGTTTGATGTAGGCCTACTATTTTATTGTTCAACACCAAATGAAACATCTTGACATAGTTCGTTCTGGCTACTATGTTTGATGTAGGCCTACTATTTTATTGTTCAACACCAAATGAAACATCTTGACATAGTTCGTTCTGGCTACTATGTTTGATGTAGGCCTACTATTTTATTGTTCAACACCAAATGAAACATCTTGACATAGTTCGTTCTGGCTACTATGTTTGATGTAGGCCTACTATTTTATTGTTCAACACCAAATGAAACATCTTGACATAGTTCGTTCTGGCTACTATGTTTGATGTAGGCCTACTATTTTATTGTTCAACACCAAATGAAACATCTTGACATAGTTCGTTCTGGCTACTATGTTTGATGTAGGCCTACTATTTTATTGTTCAACACCAAATGAAACATCTTGACATAGTTCGTTCTGGCTACTATGTTTGATGTAGGCCTACTATTTTATTGTTCAACACCAAATGAAACATCTTGACATAGTTCGTTCTGGCTACTATGTTTGATGTAGGCCTACTATTTTTATTGTTCAACACCAAATGAAACATCTCGACATAGTTCGTTCTGGCTACTGTGTTTGATGTAGGTCTACTATTTTATTGTTCAACACCAAATGAAACATCTTGACATAGTTCGTTCTGGCTACTGTGTTTGATGTAGGTCTACTATTTTATTGTTCAACACCAAATGAAACATCTCGACATAGTTCTTTCTGGCTACTGTGTTTGATGTAAGTCTACTATTTTATTGTTCAACACCAAATGAAACATCTCGACATAGTTCGTTCTGGCTACTGTGTTTGATGTAGGTCTACTATTTTATTGTTCAACACCAAATGAAACATCTTGACATAGTTCGTTCTGGCTACTGTGTTTGATGTAGGTCTACTATTTTATTGTTCAACACCAAATGAAACATCTCGACATAGTTCTTTCTGGCTACTGTGTTTGATGTAGGCCTACTATTTTATTGTTCAACACCAAATGAAACATCTCGACATAGTTCTTTCTGGCTACTATGTTTGATGTAAGTCTACTATTTTATTGTTCAACACCAAATGAAACATCTTGACATAGTTCGTTCTGGCTACTGTGTTTGATGTAGGTCTACTATTTTATTGTTCAACACCAAATGAAACATCTCGACATAGTTCGTTCTGGCTACTGTGTTTGATGTAAGTCTACTATTTTATTGTTCAACACCAAATGAAACATCTCGACATAGTTCGTTCTGGCTACTATGTTTGATGTAGGCCTACTATTTTATTGTTCAACACCAAATGAAACATCTTGACATAGTTCGTTCTGGCTACTATGTTTGATGTAGGCCTACTATTTTATTGTTCAACACCAAATGAAACATCTTGACATAGTTCGTTCTGGCTACTATGTTTGATGTAGGCCTACTATTTTATTGTTCAACACCAAATGAAACATCTTGACATAGTTCGTTCTGGCTACTATGTTTGATGTAGGCCTACTATTTTATTGTTCAACACCAAATGAAACATCTTGACATAGTTCGTTCTGGCTACTATGTTTGATGTAGGCCTACTATTTTATTGTTCAACACCAAATGAAACATCTTGACATAGTTCGTTCTGGCTACTATGTTTGATGTAGGCCTACTATTTTATTTTCTAACTATTCTCTTTCTATGTGTACGGGACCAAATAAACCGCCTTAATATAAACAGTTATGAACAGATTTAAATCCATATCAGTGGGTATGTAGACTCAACTTAAAGCTGGTCTGGTCTAGTTTGTTGGTAATGGGGAGGGAGGTAAGGGTTCAAATCCATTCTAGGTTTAACTAAGGTGTGTTTTTCTAAATTTTTTCCACGCATATTAGGGCATATTTCTTCAAAACCCTATCAATATCATAGATCAGCGTTGATACCCACTTCGGTGGCCTGATGTTCTAAGACGTCACTTTCGCAATAGGCTAGACTGAGGATGACAGGGAGGTCGTGGTTCAAATCCTTGTAGGGTATACTGAGGGTGGTTTTACTAAATGGTTTTCCACTCTCCCTGCGGGTACACTTTCTCTGAATCCAACCTTCCTTATCCCAAATTAATGAGCTTAGTTAGTATATATACGTATAGCTTGAACAGGTAATAGAACTCGTTTCTAAAATAATCAGTGTGGATAATCTGAACGGAGAGAAATTTTTTCACAGATAGAGTTAAATTAATGGGAATTATGCTACACCCGCCTATACTGTGTATTTGCCTTAAAGATGAGAATTGATGCTGATAAATAAGAAAACTTTTATGACCCAATCCTTCTCTCTTGCAGACTAATTCAATATCTAGCTTGTGGAAATTGTACACGATAAAACCAAGTCTACATAGTCTTTATCTTCATAAACTTATTGTCCTTAACGATTCTTCATATGTTTCAATCTTGTTTGGTTGGTCCTAATCCTTAAGGTAGGATGTAGGGAACGACAGAAATTTTAAATTATTATGCGGTTATATAGCAAGACATATTTTGCCCAAAATAAATAAATGATAACCCTCCAGTAGGAACATAAGAGTTTAATTTTCTTCACATGGTGAAATCAACAGTTGTTGAATACCTGTCATAAGCATGGTGGTATTAGATGACAAACTTGTTAAATCAAGAGAAAATATTATAATAAATTCCATTACACCCTTGACGGATATTAAAGTACGGTTGAGGTCACCACGTGAAGAAAATTAAACTCTATACCTCTCTGTTGGGTATGCTAAATGACAAACCACTTTCCCTCCAAACAAATATGAGTACATTATCTTTTCTCTTTCATTCCTACTCATTTAGTGTATACGGATAGCCCAAATAGAATTGTAAATATATTTTTAATTGAGGATTTTCTTTAGTCCAGGTGCAAGTCTTTTACTATTATCTCTCCACCACTGAGGGCTTCTATTCGAATCCTAGTGAGAGCTTTAAAGATATATTTTTGGATTCAAGCTATGAATAGCTTATAGAACTCTTTAACTATGATATTCTAGTTGTAAAATGTATTAAATTGATATATATTCGCAAATTTTAAAATTTATTTATTTTTAATGTCTTAGTTTCATATTTAATATATTTGAAATGCAACACTAAAACATTTAATTAAATTTCTAGTTTTCTTTAAATTAAAGTTTCATTTATTTTTGAGAGCATTTTTATTGTAATCATCTGAATACTTTATTATGTAAATAACCTTAGTGTCTATATCGTAATAGTTAAAAACAACAGACAAAGGTCAATACAATCCATACACCCTTCTCCCCCTTCCCCTCCTAACACCCTGGTTCATATTTATTGTGCAAGACCATTGTCACATGCAATTAAAACTTTACGTGGGTGTGGTATTGTTAATTTTTTGGTGGTTACTATTTGATGCGGTAGAGTCGAATATTGTATGCAGTAACTATATTTTATGACTATATAGACTTGTATATAAAACCCACTTTGGTGGTCGCATTGTCTAACGCGCTACTCTTTTGTCAGACTAGACTGGCGATGACGGGGAGATTGAGGTTAGAATATAGGTCGGGTGTAATGAGGGTGGTTTTTACAAAATGGTTTTCTACTCTCTCTCTCCGCGTGAATGTGGGTACACTTCCTCTAAATTTAACTTACCTAATCCCTAAATCCTTTAGCGTAATTAGTACATAAGCGTCTAACCCGAACGGGTAGTAAGACGCGGTGATAAAAAAACAAACTATATATACAGCCTATTATCTCCTCCGACCGCCTCTTCTCCCCTCTCACCCCAGTTCAATTGGTTCCGTGAGACTGGTGGCTTTGAGGGTTTCTGCCACAGAAATTTAGGGGTCTTATGCTACCATAAACATTTTCATGTGTATAATATAACCTAACCTAACCTAACCTAATCTACAAAACCCAGTCACCTGAATGTAGGTATGCGGAGGGAATGGGGTAGGGGTAGGATCTGAACGCGAAACCCACGACCGCAAATCCCTCGACACAGCTCAATCACGTGGACCAGGGGATTGTGTTCTCTTCCCACTCCCCTCCTATGAAAATATGCGGGCTGGAGTAAATTCCGGGTATATAGGGTTGGGAATGTAATCCCGCTGGTATATCTCGCAAAATGAAACTCGCGCCGAGATAGAAACCAGTCGATACGCTGATTAGGTTTGCTCCATTTCGAGCTCAACCACAATCGTTTGTGCGGATATTTGGGAGGATAAATATCCTCGCTATGTGGAATACTGCTTCTATTGTACGATTCTGGTGGAAAGGATAAATTGTTAAATACAATAATTATTTGTAGTCGCAACATTAAAAGAGTTTTGCTGTATTGTAATTATTTTCAGTTTTTTTTAGCGTATGTCATTATTGACCGAGAGGGACATGACACTCAGTTCGGTCGCCTGTATGTAGACTATTCCCCACTCTAGTAGCACAGAGCGTTACCCAGGGTACACCATTAGGTCGCCTGTATGTAGACTATTCACCACTCTAGTAGCACAGAGCGTTACCCAGGGTACACCATTAGGTCGCCTGTATGTAGACTATTCACCACTCTAGTAGCACAGAGCGTTACCCAGGGTACACCATTAGGTCGCCTGTATGTAGACTATTCACCACTCTAGTAGCACAGAGCGTTACCCAGGGTACACCATTAGGTCGCCTGTATGTAGACTATTCCCCACTCTAGTAGCACAGAGCGTTACCCAGGGTACACCATTAGGTCGCCTGTATGTAGACTATTCACCACTCTAGTAGCACAGAGCGTTACCCAGGGTACACCATTAGGTCGCCTGTATGTAGACTATTCACCACTCTAGTAGCACAGAGCGTTACCCAGGGTACACCATTAGGTCGCCTGTATGTAGACTATTCACCACTCTAGTAGCACAGAGCGTTACCCAGGGTACACCATTAGGTCGCCTGTATGTAGACTATTCACCACTCTAGTAGCACAGAGCGTTACCCAGGGTACACCATTAGGTCGCCTGTATGTAGACTATTCACCACTCTAGTAGCACAGAGCGTTACCAGGGTACACCATTAGGTCGCCTGTATGTAGACTATTCACCACTCTAGTAGCACAGAGCGTTACCCAGGGTACACCATTAGGTCGCCTGTATGTAGACTATTCACCACTCTAGTAGCACAGAGCGTTACCCAGGGTACACCATTAGGTCGCCTGTATGTAGACTATTCACCACTCTAGTAGCACAGAGCGTTACCCAGGGTACACCATTATGTCACCTGTATGTAGACTATTCACCACTCTAGTAGCACAGAGCGTTACCCAGGGTACACCTATGGAGGTGGCCTACATGTTGTGTCCGTAATGAGATGATGTGTTAATATTGAATATGGAGGTGTGAGCCAATGGGAGTCTTAACCTAGCTTAAGCCTAATCTACCAACCTCCTCTAAAGAGAAAAATACCCAAGGTACCAACCGGGAATTGAACCCAGGACCCCTAGGTTCGTAGACAGGTGCACTGATTAATATTCTTATCAAAAGTGAACGCTTAAGTCTATGAAAATGGTTTAAGTGATTTTTTCTCCAATTTAAGATTCTGTTCTTCACTTCAGAGTCACGATTTACCCGCATTGTTGGTCTCGCCGCCTAAGAGAACCAGCTCGTGATAGACTCGATGGCTTGTGACAGATGAATTCAAGGCTCGAATCTCGTTCTGTTATACTGGAGGATGTTTTTTTCCCCGAGTTAATAATTATACCCATAGTTTCTCCATACTCTCTCCAAGCCCATCCAAGTGTCCTTCCCTCTGAACCACCTTCCTCATCCCTACCTCCTCAGAGTAATTCATCATACATGTGTATAGCCTGAATAAGTAGTAAGACATTCTGATAAAAATAAATAAATAACTATTTAAAAACTCATCTCACAACCAATTAACCGTGCTAATAGTTAGGCCAACATAGTTACGATTTAACTAAAAGACATAGACAATTATTACTTTCAGCATTACCCATAAGACAACAGACAAATTTGAGTCTATTTTGTATATTTAGATTTTAAAATAGCTATGTTTTAATTAAGTAACATCTTTTAAAAATAATATGCTAGTTTGGTTTGACTCGTATCAACAATTTAATTGTTTTTCTTAGGTGGAGTTCAGAAAACCACACAACGGTATGACCTCTGTTTCAAGCTGTATTAGCTAAGTAAGCTTTGTGCTATCCTGGCGGTGAAACAGACTCCTAAACTTTGCATATATGAAGCTTTCAGAGGCACGGATGTTTTGTGTGTGTGTGTGTGTGTGTGTGTGTGTGTGTGTGTGTGTGTGTGTGGAAACATGACTTACTATCACCCTGGAATAGTCTCACTTATACAAAAATGTGGTAGGGATGTGGAAGGGAGAATTTTAGAGGAAATACACATGAATTTGAGTGGGTAAACCATTTAGGGGAAAAAAAATATCATTTCGATGTGCCAGGTTTCCAATTCTACCTCCAAATCTCCCAGCAATCCATTCCTGACAAGGAGGAAACATTTTTTGGCCGTGTCCACCGATACAGGTAAGAAATTGCCGGTGAGGGGACTACTTACATTTGTAAAATAATATGTGAAGGCGTTCCTGAATTACTTATATGTGTATATATATAGATCTAGAGCTATAAACTTTTATGAAAGACTTTTATCATATTTTTTATATAATTGGGACCCCTGTCATAATATAATCACTACATTCACGGATACACGTAATAACTATATATATATATATATAACGTTCATCTACGCTATATATATATATATATATATATATATAGCGTTTATCTACGTAATACGTAGATAAACACACTATATATATATATATAACGTAGATGAACGTTATATATATAGTTATTACGTGTATCCGTGAATGTAGTGATTATATTATGACAGGGGTCCCAATTATATAAAAATATGATAAAAGTCTTTCATAAAAGTTTATAGCTCTAGATTTTCACAAAAATCACAAAATGTTTGAACTGTTATTTGGACAAACAATAAAGTTGGCATAAATAATGTTCCGCATTAATATAATTCCTAATACTTATCATAAGTTTCAACTTTTAAGTTAACCCCTATACACGAACTTGTGTATGCTTTATTTTTCTAAGAAAAAATTCTTACTATGTGTTCGTGTTATAGGCCTACGCTTGTGTGCTAATTTACGCTAATGGTTTTAGGGATTGGACGGTTATATTCAGGGGAAGTATAATATCATTCACGTAGAGGGAGAGGGGAACCCCCATTTGTAAAAACCACCCTCAGTAGATCCAGTTCAGTCTACTGAGGGAGTAGCGTATCAGACCATGCAGCCACAGAAGCGGGTTATGTTTTGTTCAGTGTATTTGTGTGTCAATGGACCTGTGTTTGACGCCTTGTAACCTCACTTGTTGGCTATAACAAACATTAATAATTGTAGTCATAAATAAAGAGTTCAGGTTATATCTGGTTTATATTGACATTTTATATCAATCTAACTATAACATTTTTTGCTAACAACAAGTGGTTAAATTTGTGACCATAGATTTCTTATATTGTAGCTCTAGTTGCATTGCGCCATCTGTCATCTGTCATCTGTCATCTGTCTCAGCATATCCTTTGAACATCTCCTGTATGTATCAATTTATTACATTTCAATCAAAATAAATTGAAGGCATTCCAGGGCTACATCAATCTGTAGCTCAGTTTGTAGAAAGATTAGCCAGTAGCAATGTACTGTTGCCCAGGGGACGCCCGAATATAATAATCGTACATCTTTGATGGAGGTTCTCTCCATATTCCGATGAGATGAGGGGAGGATGGTAGTGAATATGGCGTGGTTGAATCAATAAATTAATCTATATTAACAAAACCTTGGTGAATATGAGCACCATTCTCCTATCGAGAAAAAAATCCCCCAGCACCAGTCAGGAATCAAGCCCAGGACCTCTTACCACTATATCATGAGGCCGGCCGGTTCAGTCATAACAATTTATTGGAGGATAGAATATCCGATATCTGATCGTCGGTGCTTGGGAAGATTCGACAAAAAGTAAATATATACAAATCCTTTTTTTAAATGGACTCACATATATGTGGTGCTACATTAACAAGCTGTAGATGTAGAAAAAAAAAAGTACTTAGTAACAATTTGGAATAAAAGTTCAAGTTTCAGATCATAAATAAGTTTTTAATGCATTGCTATTTTTTGTGCCACATTTTCTCAAATGAACAATGTCTAAGTGAACTGGGAGACGGGGGTTCAATCCTCGGCCCCAGCACAGATTTATCTGATTGCCAAACCCTTCCTTCACCTTTGACAAGACGTGTATTAATCACAACCTGTGAATGTGAGGAATGCCAGGCCTCCACAGTGGTTCGGATTCCACGTTAAACTGTAGGTCCTCCATTTCATCACCCTACCATTGCACATTAGCGTAAGTGCGTATAACCCGAACGGGTAGTAAGACGTGGTAATAATAATAATAGTAATAATAATAATGTCTAAGAAGATAATTAGAGTAGTACAATAAACAACCTAGCCACGTTATACTTGTTCACACCCATAGTTAGTTTTTTTTTTGGAGTGTGGCGGGTTGTCTAAGTTGTGTGGCTCAGGAGAGAAAGTTTGTAGCCTATAATTAGTAGTAGAACAGGTGAGTCCCCCCGTACAGAATACTCACCTGCGTCTTCCTAAAGTAAACGTCACGTAATGTTTGCGCACCTCAGTTACTCTTGAGCCGCAGATGAACATCTATAAGGAGAATCTCTTGTTCTTGGACAAGTTTTCTCATCTCCGGTCTGTTACAATCTCAAACTGGAGCTAAGTTCATGCTCCATACATTTCAGAACTAGACGTTGAACGCGATGCACAGGTTTCAGTTTTTTTTTAAACTCTCCCATTTGTACCAGAAAAATTAACACGATGAGTCTAGTCAATCATAAATATCCATACCAAAATTTTATAGCGAGAATAACTATACAATAATTGTAATTTTAATATGAATATTTAAATTATGTTGTTAAAATTAAATATATTATATACTTATCGTTTAGTTTAAAAACATAAAACCCGCTCCAGTGGCCAACTGTTATAATGCATCACTCTAGTGTTAGACTGGCCTGCTTAAGATGGGGAGATTGGGGTTAGAACCCCTGATGTGTCTACTAAGAGTGTTTTTCTCTAACTGCTTTTCCATTTTATTTTCATGAAAATGCTTTTACATTACCTCTAAAATGCTTCCTTCCTCATTCTTATCCCATTAGAGTAACTATCATATATACATGTACACACACACACACACACACACACACACACACACACACACACACACACACACACACACACATTAAAACATAAATATGAACTGAGATCATAAGACAACATTGATTTTATATTTTCTAGTGTTTCCGTCAACACTTAACATTTTGATAATTTTTTATATACAATGTGATTGCATAATTTATAAGTGAGATATTTACCGCGAACTTTTGTGCCAAAAAAAACATACACGATAAAGAAGAGGTTACTTACAAAGTAACTACAATCCATACACATATAAAACTAAGCTACAATCTAGTTTGAGACTCCAAGTAAACGGAGACGAAAGGAAAGTGTCTGTCTGACCGACCGACGCACCAGCCCCACACAGTAATAGTTACTGTGGATTGTCTTACTATCCATCTGTGATAGACATAAACATTTTAACTATGATAACAAAGTAAAGATGAGAAAGATAGAATTTAGAGGAACCTTCTATGGAAGGGGGTGAGTGGTTTTATTCTCCAAAACAACCCCAATAACTCAGTGGAACGGCAATGTCTTTTAACTCAGATACTCTAGTGGAAGGAGAAGTGGGAATTGTTTACTTTCAACCTCAGATGGTACATCATTTTAGTGCTAAATATGTAATATCTGTGTGAAGTAATCTAGCCCACAGACAGCTTACTCCATTATTTTATGTCACATCTGCAATCGATCGTTTTGACAGCTTGGATCACAGGAAAGGCAAATATTTAACTAACATACTCTACAATGTTGTAAAATAACACAGTATCGTGTTTCAACAGATGAGATTCATTTCCGCATTTAAATTGAGACTGATTTAAGAATCTGGGAATAACATTAGTATAAATTAATCCTGATAATTAAAATAGGCTGAAATATATCATTCAATTTTTTATAATTATGTTATAACGAGATATAATATTTTCATAAACGACTTTGTTCAAAGTATTTTCTTGGAATTTAACTTTATTTTTAAATATAAAAAAAGTGTCTGCTAGCAAAACTACTACCAAAACTTATGTGTATTGTATTATCTTTAGTTTATTATAAACAACCAATATCTGCGAAACTAATGTGAATGGCTCACTAGCGTTGAAACTGACACTTAAACATCACTTAACTTGGGTGATAAAATGCTAACGGAATAATTTGTTTCCATCACGTCTTGTTACCCATTCACACATTTTAGTTTCCCCCCACCCCTCACCCCTATCACTGGGAAACCAGATTAAATGAGCCTGACATTTAGTAGGCCTGCCCACCAATGTGAACGCTAATTTAATTACAATTTAATGGAGACTGTAAGCCCTGTATGCATGTCTAATAGATGACTATAGAGTATATTAGGACATTAACTTACCCACCAATCGACCTGAACTGCTTGTTATTCATATACCCAACTGGATTCCCGAGAGTGGAACCGCGGTCATCCGGCCTAACTAAGAACGGGTTTCATCGTTAAACGAAAATCCGGAAATTAGAGGAAAAATGCTCCAAAACAATATATCACATTAATACAACACACCCCCTATTTTCAAAATAACAAATAATAAAGCAATTCCAAAATGTTACAATCACTATTCTTTCATCAAATAATGATTAGGTTTTTGTTGAGCTAATTTAGAATGATGTTTACGAGCGGCGCTGTCACGCAAACGTTTCACAGCCATAAGTTCGGCCGGCGTTGTTTGACTGGCGTTCCAAATAGGACATCATTTAATGTGAGATTTCAGTCCGTTGTCAATTAGGGCTGTACTGCCATGAGTAACAAAGTGTCTAAACGGGTTGACAACAAGTCCAGAGGATCCCGGATCACTTTCATTTGGTAGGACAACGTTATTAACTCTATCATGAGCTTGTATTGATTTATAGTGGGTACCTATTTTAGGCGTTAGGTCTGGCAATTAAACTAGTTGGAGCGTTGCCCAGGTGAAATGTTTTTAGTTTAATGAGTGATCGTATGTGAAGGTTGACTTGAAGTTATTTCTTTAAGACTTACGTTGCCTCTTGGTCTTTTTATTTCCGACCCAGTTTTTAATTTATAAAGAAAAATGTAACTAACTTTGTAGAGTTCCGGCTTTGTATCGCATGAGTTAGTGTACAGTGATTACTAATTTTTAAAATTTCAAGCCTCTACTTGTGGTAGATATCGCGCAATGGTCATTAAAAACAAATAAACTATTCATTTTATTACTAGAAGAATAAGTTGATGAAGACGCTGGAAGGTACTGTTATAGCTAAGGTTAGTTTATTTTTTAACTTCTGATATAATTATATGTATTTAGAAAGTAGGTTAAATACTGATAGATTTAAAAAAAATCTTTCACTTGTTTTAAAGAAATTATATTTAAAAAATCACATTATTTTCTTAATTAATGTGGGTTTTTTATCGTCTGCTACTCGTACCAACATTCCTGTAGGTGTCCTCTAATCCCTACAGGATGATGTAATAATATATGGTCGGTCAAAACCTGCCCACTAATCTAGTCGGGTTGAGGTCAATTGATTTCCCCTGGGATTTAGAGGCGTGTTGTGTTACTGACGTGTCACGGAGAGGTCTCCAATAGACCTTCCAACCCGAGTCAAGGGGCGACATAGACCATGTGTCCCCTTAGAACAACTTGCGTGACATCATGGTACAATGAATATACATGGTAGGTGCCTGCGCAATACCAAACTCAGCCGAGGAAGTGGATGACGTCAGAATAAAGCTTGCGAACCAGTAAACCTATATTATTATTATTATTATTATTATTATTAACACCGCGTATTACTACCCGTTCGGGCTATACGCACTTACGCTAATGTGTAATGGTAGGGCGATTGTGAGATGAAATGGAGGACCTACAGTTTAACGTGGAATCCGAACCACGGTGGAGGCCTGGCACTCCACACATTCACAAGTTGTGATTAATACACGTCTTGTCAGAGGTGAAGGAAGGGTTTGGCAATCAGATAAATCTATGCCAGGACCGAGGATTGAACGCCGGACTCCTAGCACAGAAGTTTGACACCTTACCCCTAGACCACTAGGTCACTGACTGGTAAACCTAAACCTATAAAAGAAGCAAATTTACCATAGATGTGCTTCCAACTGCAATCATTTTAAAATAATTCAATGAGTGGTTTGACTTATTCAATGAATCTGTTTATATTGACTAAAAAATTCATGGCAAAAATCCTGTAGACTGGACAAAAATAAGCACAATACTGTATTTCAGGAAATGACCAAATTCATACTATAAATGTTGTTTGTACAAAGCTAAAGTGGTATTTACAACAAACTCAACATAAACTTTAGGGTGGAGGAGGATCTGCCCCACCCCTCCCCCATCAGGCCATAAATAGTATTAATAAAACCTTATACCATATAAATATAACTATATTGTATATCGCATAATATAAGTTTTTACTCTGGCTACATTTTAAGGCAAGGATTATGACTTCATATTCAAAAGGTATACCCCTATGTATATTAAACGTGTCCTAAAACTACCAATTAAAACAAATCTTTGTTGATTTTTACGTAGACATATACAATTTTATTAATTACCGCCCAATTGTTTAAGCAATTCCAAATAAAGGTACAAGAAAATAACATTATTTTGTTAAAGGAAATTCACATTTTTATTTATTAACTTATTTTATAACTACAACGACAGACAGGTATAAGTTTTTCAATCCAAGTCGAAACCTTTGTGTGTTTCGACTGTATCAACCGAGATACACAAGACAATTAATCGTGAATGCTGAAAGTATTTTTTTGTGAATTACTTGGCTTACATATAGTAAGAATAATTGTTACACTAATAAAACATAATTTCCTCTATATATTAAAGTGATAATATTTAACTTAAATAAAGAAAGGTGCAAGTATCACACGAAGTGGTGCGGCCGGTCGACAGATAGCTCGATTCTGACGTCATGCGCAGTAACCTTCTGAATAAGTCTCTCTCTCTTGAACCTACCTTGTAACTGGCCCCGTGGTGTAAAGGTCAGTGTACCTGGCTGGCTAAAAGCTTAGGAGTCCCGGGCTCTATTCCCGGCTGATACCTTGGGTATTTTCCCTTAAGAGGGAATGATCTCAACGATCACGATGGTTTGGATAATTAGACCTCCACTGATTCCACAGCTTTATATTCACTATCATCACATCATCTGACTGTGGGTACGACGTGTAGACAACCTCCATACGTCTACCCAAGGCAACGTTCTGTGCCACTAGAATGTCTAATAGTTTACACATAAAGTGACCGAACAGGTCTGTCATCCCTCGTTCATACGTACCATACGTTAACAAACATACCCACCTTGTATATTCGTAATAGGTGACCTGATGGTCTAGGGGTAAGGTGTCGGACTTCTGTGCTGGGGATCTGGGGTCAATTCTCGGTCCCGGAACAAATTTATCTGATTGCTAAACCCCTCCTTCACCTCTGACAAAACGTGTATTAATCACAACTTGTGAATGTGTGAAATGCCAGGCCTCCTCCGTGGTTCTGATTCCACATTAAACTGTAGATCCTCCATTTCATCTCACAATCACCCTACCATTACACATTAGTGTAAGTGCGTATAACTCGAACGGTTAGTAAGGCACGGTAATATAATAATAATAATAATAATAATAATAATAATAATAATAATAATAATAATAATAATAATAATAATAATAATAATAATAATAATATAATAATAATAATAATAATAATAATAATATACTATATTCGTAATACCATGGAGTAACATGGCTACTACAGGTACTGTGTTCCGGAACACTGTGGGAGCATCTCCCGTCCTCGCGACTGAATGAAAGAGAGGTAAACTAAGAACCTCAGCATAACTTGTAATCTACTAGGTTTAACACACGGCGATAAAGAAGACATTTAATTTAATACACCAAAACTAGCCAGGAAATACCTTTGGTTCAAATCCTTGACGGATGTACTTGTGTGTTTTTTGGTAAATGTATTTTACTCTCCCCCTAAGTAAATGTGGATGCATTTATTATGAATTATAACCATATCATCTTTAACTCTTCAGTATGAATATGTGGTTAGACCAGATTGCTAGTAAGACGCAGTCCACCTAAACAACAGATATATTATTATTTATATAATAATAATAATTATCATTATAATTATTACCAGCATCGATGAGCACGTGGATTAAAGGTAATAACCATTTTATCTGATATTCTGGTGACGGGGAAGTCGGGATTGGAATCCTGGGCAGTGTTAGTGTAGTTTTTTTCTCTAAATGGCCTCTCACTCTTCCTTCCCACAAATGCGGGTACATTTCCTATACATTATGAGCTCTTCCCCCTATAACATAAGAATACTAAGATTATTACCCAAGTGTGGGTAGTGATATGTGGTGAAAGCGCACACACACTCACAAACAGGTTAGTTTACTGCGGGTTTGAATGTCTCCGTTTGATGTAGAAACACGTGTTATCTTTCCTGTGGGGGCGTGTGGCTGTGACGTCATCCTGCGTGTTATTCCTCCCCCAACACGTGTATCGGTCACACATACTTGAGTGTGAGATGTGTAGCACCTGCACATACATACATAGAATGTGTGAGGGAAAAGTTTTCACGGGTAGCTTATCAATCAGGATTGACACGTGGAGACTGTTAGCGGCCATTTAAAAAAAAAATAGGAAACACTAAATCAAACAATGATCAATATAATATATAACTATAGATACACAGTTATTTCAAAACTAATTAAATTGATACGTTCACATTGAAAATAGCATCTCGTGGTCGTATCCACACCAAGTGTCTCTTGCGACTTGTGTCCATGAGTATGGTATATTAAATACCGAAACATGTTGGAAGAATATAACTCAGCATCTTTCGATTGCTGATATCACAAGGAGTAATGGGAGTTGGAATAATATAAGGCTTAAATTTTATACATCACTTTAAAATTGAATAATTTTTTAACCTAACATATTTGACTTAAAACCTTGTTTATGTTCCACTCTATTTCATATTATTCAAATCATTGTAACAAGAACACATAATCACTTTATTTAAATTACAAATGGCAGTAAATTTCACTTTATTTAATTTCAAATAGCTGATGTTAACCTATAAATTCTAATTTATTTATTTTTATTTACAACATAATTGAACTTTAAACTTTGTTTTGTCCTTACTTTATGGTATCCTTGTTTTGTAACACATTTTTAACATGTAATAATTGTATTTTAGAGTTGTCATCTACTTATGTTTTAGTTCTGTTGATGATGCTAGCTAGATTAATCTATTTAAAATTTTCATATTTGACAATTTGTTGTTCATTAGAAGCAAATTGTAATCAATCTTTTTGAATTTAAATGTAACTTAATATATCTACCAATCTTGAAACTGTATAATTAATTAAATCACAATTTTTCTATATTTTGCTATAGTTTTTTCCAGAGCATTCTCTATAAATCTTAGCTTTAACTGAAAATACATGTTAAGCATCTCTACATTTTTAATTTAGGGATAAGGGAGGAAAAAGGTAGGCACTATATTACATTTAAATTTATTTTAGTGCTTCACGCTTGTTCTAAGTCCATTGATTTGATTTATTTGTTTTAATATTTGAAAAGGTTCATATAGGCCATCATTGCCATCACCACGTTTTATTATCAGTCCATGATACATCCTTTTTAACTACGTTATTGAGATATTGAGGAAGATATAACTGATAGATGTACACACATTTGCGTGTATATGCAGACAATCTTGGATAAAACACCCTCAATAACCTACTTGCCGTCATGGATTCAAACCCCGGACCACAAGTCACTGGAAAATCTGAATAAATGGGCAGCGTTACGAGTAAAATACCACCTTGAAAAGTAGTTATAAGGGCGTCCCGGATATTCCTTTCGCCTTTGGGATCCTCCAACTTTAGTCATCAGCCGAAACCCTAACCCCCCTTTCTACTAAGTTGGACGAGGCCAAGGATCCCACGTCACATCAATCCCCCTGAAGGGCTCGAGGACTCGAAGATAGGGTGGATCTACAAGCACTTGCCTGCACGTCGGCGCTCGAAAGGTCAACAAGGAGAGGACGCCATTCATCAAGTGTCTTCAGAGGGACTTGGACTCCTTCTAAGGGGGAGTTTTATTGGCTTAACTCTAATCCAGGGACCTTAGTAGAATGAAAATGGTGTCAGTCGTAGGAGCTGAAAATTACTTAAAAGGAATTGGTATCAAACAAATATCAATGTATATAGATGTATAGTTTGGATTAAGCTAAATCCAATTAGGTTAGTCTATATCTGTTAGCTAAAATATTCACTTGAAACAAGATCCTCCATCGTACCGACTACATCTTTCTTTGAGCAACTAAAATATAATAAACAACCAGAATTATCACGATTCTGAGTTGGCTAGATGAGCGGATAGATGGTTACTGCACTCGACTACCCAAGAGATAGTTGCTGGATGGTTACTGCACATGACGCCACCATAGAGATAGTTGCTGGATGGTTACTGCACATGACGCCACCATAGAGATAGTTGCTGGATGGAATGCACCCTAGAGACCACTCATTGGTTACTGCGCATGACTTCACCCAAGAGAGTGTGGTTAGTTGGTTATTTCACAGGACTCCATTGTAGAGAGAAGGTGACTGGCTGGTTAGCTCTTGTGCAATATTCCACTGTAGAGAGGAGCGGTTGATTAGTTATGGCGTCAGGACTCCTCTGTAGAAAGGGTGGATGGCCGGTGACGTGTTGTTGAAGTAGAACTTTCTACTTACGTTACGTTGAACTACGTGACGTACACCCCACGTTCCTGAGAGACAATCATGCTGCGAGCACACCAAAAAGGATTATTTAGAATATATATTGTTTGATTATGGTGTGCACATGTCTTTTTCAGTAAAGTTTTAGAGCCCCAACACGTATTGTCTTCTTCATACATTTTAAATACGTGGCTCTGATAACTGTACTTTGCAAGTACTTGAATACTGATCAATCCTAACAGCTTGAGTTCTAGTTTTGTGACCAAATTATTTCCAAACAGTAACAGCAGTTTTCCTCTACTCGTGTACTAACGCTGCCACCATTATGCTAAAAAGGGTCTGGATCACTTACTATGTTTATTTACATCACGTGAACGTTACATTACGTTAGTGTTGGGGTGATCGTGATATCGGCATCCTTTTCTTGTGTAAGAAGTTATCTATATCTCACTGGATCAGAAACGCATTGATATTCGTCGTGGGAGCATATTTGAAACAAAACGATGTTCGTATTTGACGATTTTCATCGTCATGGAACACATGCAATTTTTTAAAATAAATTATTCAAATTTACTTGCTGATTTATGGAGGTACAGTCGGTCTCAAAAAAGGAAAATATATATACCAACAGATAACGTTGAAGACATCTTTTTATAGTGCTTTTAACAATTAAAAGCTTTAGATAAGTGAACTTCAAAGTAGGATATAACTAGAGTTTTTTTTTATTACTATAGCGGTGTCGTTTGTGAGTGGCTTACTCGCGACTTGAGTTATCTTTTGATCCCCTTTTTGTTTTGTTTATAAAAATGCCGAGAGATATTGGAAGCTTTACTATTTCATTACTCTGTTTGGATTAGCTTTAAAAGCTGAGAACTATGTAATAAACAACGAACCCAAGTTTGATGGATCTTTATTTTTGTGTTGAATATAACCATTATGATACATAACATTATTAGTATTGCGTTTAACGCCAAAGATTGAAAAAACGCGTCTCACTCCTCATTTTGCTTCCTCATTTAATTACACTATTGGAAAATTAGAGTAAATGTTTATCTTCAGAGTCTGAGATTCCAAAATAAATCCTCAGAAACTTAAAAAAAAAAGTCTGGATAGCTAAATATACTAATCAATTATAGTCTCAATAATGGCTTAATTTTTATTTTCCAGTTTAAAAAATTCACAATAGTAATTATATTAATAATCATTAACTTTTATAGTTATTTCTTAAACAAGCAGGTTCTCGAACCCATGAATATTTTGTTCAAATAATCACCTAGATACAAAATAGTTTAAAAGCTTTTAATTTAACATGTTAGTAATTTCAAATGAGGATTTGGTGTAAGTATACACAGGCTCAACTAACAAGAATGTTTTTGATGAAGATTTTAAAATAAAAACACTGCCTTTTTCTCATGACCCCTTTCATTACACCTTAGTGTTTACAATAGAAGAAATTAAAAATAAAGGATTGAATTTACTAGGAATGAACCCGCGATCGCTAGGTTATTAGAAACTTATGCTACCAACTGAGATATGATGGCCAGTCAAACCATGATTAACGATTATTCAATATTTGTGGGCTCTGAACGAGAGGACACGTCACTTCACACACAGTTTGCTTTGAATCACGATATTCACATTAAACTCCTTATCCCTGAATATATCATGGATGGATCTTTATGAAACGAGTTAATTATTTATCTTCTATTATTCGATTTCATTAATAATTTTCAATTATTTCGTCAACTTAACGTAATAACACAGAGACATACTCCGCCATGTTGGATAGCTGGCAGGCCGAAGAATGAAGTCATATCGTCATTCGTAGTAAAGCTGTACGACCATAGCAGCCGCCCTGGACTTACCTGGCAAGAGTTTATAGGAAGCAGTTTTGTAATGTGAAGGAAGGGGATGGATGATACCCAGAGGACTGCCAGGGGACGTCTTTATAGACGATATTCTAGCCCCTTTCAACAAGTATGTTCCCAACATTGAAACGAAGCTATTTACGTTAGTTTTCCGTTCTATTACTACCCATTTAGAATAACTGAATATTCACCCTATTAGGGTAAGAGTGAGAAAAACAAATTGACAGAAAGTTTATGCGCATTTTCGGGGATAAAGAATGAGGAACCACCTAGTTAAAAACGTCCTTGAACTTCCAGCTGTGATTTGTATTCCGAGATCCTAATCACCATCAAACAAAACTATATGATCAATATATCTTGAATAAGTCTAGTGCTGTATTATTACTTTTATGTGACTGTGAAAACCAACAAATGACCGATAGGGTGGTTGGTTTTCTTTGTATCACATTTTGGCGCCCAACTATGCGAAGTTTTCCCTCTACACTGATACTCAACAGTGACACGATACGTTGATACGCAACAAATTGATACCCGGCTTTAGTGTGTGTACTCAGCGACTCGTATCATTTTAATAAATACTCCTGTCGTTATAAAAACGCGATAATTCACCCTATAAGCTTAAAACTCATTTGTTCATAGCTAGAAATTGTTTTCAAATATCCTGTCGTGACGTATAAGCCAAATGTGGCCATAAGAGCCCCCCTCCCCCTTTCATACCTGCAACCACCATACTGGGGTAGTTGAACCCACATATTAACACACATTGCCGGCTTAGCCGCTAAAAACAGCCAATTACTGTATTTACGGGTCTTTCACGTGCAATTAAAATTAATGAATTTCTGTTGTTTGCTTTTTATTGGGACTGGTTCGGAACTGGCAGATGGTACGTCAACTTTGAATTGCATTGGGTTCCTAACTACACCCTATATCTACCCCGCCACACATGCACATCAAATATAACGCCCATCCACGGTAAATTTGAAATTTTCTACTAGTACAGAAATTAATAACATACGTTCCATATTCATCTTCCTCCCAAATATGTTTTGACCCGCATCGATGGTCGCTTGGTCGTGAGTAAATATTTTGTTAAGGTTCTTGTAGAGATAAATCATGTCAGCTGCTTTCCGATTACCAATGACGATCGGTGCTAACCTGCGCCAACAATGCGGGTGTGTTTACAGATGGGACCGTTTATAGAGAAAACGAGTTCATTATTGTCAGCGGCGTGCACTCGACACAGACAGATTTACCGGAGTCAGCTTTTAAGTTCTTTTTCATAACTGCCGATGCCTACAGATAGAATTGAATAAATTGTGGTATCGTCATAATATTTCTTACTATTGTTTATCATATATATTTTTTTAAATTTTAGATAAACACTGCCAAGAGGTATGGAAACGCTTCATCAGATTATTAATTGAGCATCTTAACTGTGGCATTAACTAATTAAAACTGCCTTTAGTCTTTCATCTGCGTCCTGCGAGTACAACTTCAAGCGCTGAATTTCAGTGCCTATAGACTCCTTTGGCTAATTCAACAAACATGTATCGTAACACATTTGGCTACTTCAACAAAAATAAAAACTCCCACGTTACCCCTTTGGCTACATTCACTCACATAAAAACCCATTTGACTACTTTAACAAGGATGAATAAATTACCCATTTGTCTACTTCGACAGGAATGTGACGTTACCCACTTGAATACTAATAAAAATGTATCGTTTGTCTTTACCCATTTGAATACCTGATAGACACTTTAGCTCAGTCAGTAGCGTGTCCGTCTACTGGGCTAAGGGTCCCGGGTTTGATCCCTGGCATGGACGAGAAATGTATCATTGGTTAAATGTGGGTTTACCATACCATCGTGATGAATTAACGGCCGGGGGTCAGGTATTGAGAAAGCTATAAATCGGGTGCTGATATAATCAGATGGTTCATAACATGCACGTTAAATACCTCAAATAAATGAAATAAATAAATATTGAGCTACTTCAACATACAGTTCTCGTTTCCCAATTGATTACATCACTACACATGTATAGACAGTTGTTTGAGCCCCCAAATATGTCAATGGTGGCAACGCAATATCTGGTAGCGAGTAGTTCTTTAATCTACACCTCCAACCTCACCACCCTTGACTAAATACGATCGCAGTCGGGCTATGGGGTGGGCTCATTAATGAACTCTCGCCAACCTTCATCATGGATAGGATCCATACAGCCTCTAATTAGAGCATGTGGTTAATTAATTGTAAGCCACGATATCATGAAACTTACACTGGGGATAGCAACCATTGGGTGACTGGTAGGGATAGGCTGGCTGTTAGAACAACCATCTCTAACCCAATACGTCAAATTCCCCCACAAATGTCCCACTCGCTGCCGATCATAGTGGAGTCATTTCATAAAATATACCTGCTTTATTCTGTTTTCTCAGGTAATATTGTTTAGTTACACTAATAAACAGCCATTTTATATCTCACATATTATACACAAATTCCTACTAAGATTGACGTGCTGAACTCAAATATATTATTAAAAATGTCCTATCACCCAAGGTTTTTGGGATACGAGTCAATTTGCATTATAAGTTAAAATATAAATTTTACAGTGTTTGGCATGTCCCACCTTACTGGGTTTTTTTTACATAAAAACATAATTTACTTAGATATTAATTTCATGATAGTACAAAATAAATCGGGAAAATTAGGAAGACATATTTCAACCTGCAAGTTCTGGGTACTGGAGGGGAGGGAGGGGTCAGAGTGGTGAAGGAGGGGTGTTAAGAAGAGGTGTTGCAGCATCTAAGCGCAGGCCTGCCTAGAAGTCTGTTAAAACAAAGTCTAGCATCAGCATCTTTTCAGAGTATATGACAGTGTTAAATTCCTTTGTATTTATGTACTTTTGTGTTCTCAATCAGTTTAGTGAATAGTGATATCAAAAACATGTCAACTTTGAATGTACGTGGATTTGTAAATAGTCAATTTAACTTTTGTTATATCTGTGGTAAGTTCGCAACAAAAAGTCAACAGAAAACTATTTAGAGTTTGATTAAAAAGGCCTATAAAATGTATTTTGGCAGTGGAATTAGGGATCAAGAGAAATAATATGCCCTCAAATTTGCTGTAATACTAGCTGAGTGTTTTAAAGGAAAACGTCGTGCTATGCTTTTTGCTGTTCCAATGGTTTGGCATGAAACAAAATATCACTGTACTGACTGCTATTTTTGTAAGACCAAAATATCTGGATATTCTTGCAAAAACAAACATACTATTAAGTATGTAACTGTATCCTCTGTATTCAAGCCCATCCCACATGGGGGAGAGCTACCGGTTCTTTTACCACCTTTAAATGCAACGGACATGGAAAAATCAGACAGTGAAACAGATGAAACTTTAATTGCTGAAGAGTACGTTCCTGATAAAATACCACACTTGATTTAACAAGCAGAACTTTATGAATTAGTTTGTAACTTGGTTGTCAAAACAGCAAGCAGAGCTACTCGGCTCTAGGCTTCTACAGAGGTACCTTTTAGCTCAAGGCAAACAAATTTCAAGTTTTATAAATAGAAACAAACTATTGTGTACATATTTTGAAATGCGCAATGCAGTGTGTTTATGTACAGACATTAATGGCTTGATGCTGGAACTTGGACTCCAACATAATCCTGAAGAATGGCGTCTCTTCATAGATTCATCCATAGCTTGTCTGAAAGCAGTGCTACTACGTAATGGGAATAAAGTGCCATCACTACCCCTTGCTTATGCAGTTTGAATGACAGAAACCTACGAGGGTATGATTACTCTGCTAGAAGGAATAAAATGTAAAGATCACAAGTGGCAAGATTGCAGTGATTTAAAAGTTGTTGCTTTGCTTCTTGGCCTACAAGGTGGCTTTACAAAGTACTGCTGTTTTCTTTACCTTTGGGATAGTCGAGATACAAGAAACCAGAAAGTAAAAGGGTGGCTAAAACGTCAAGACTTTGTATTTGGTGAGAAAAATGTTAAATATCCTCCCTTGATTGACCCTGGGAAAATCATTTTGCCTGCCCTCCATATTAAGCTTGGACTTTTGAATTTTTTTTTAAATCACTAGGTAGAGAGAGACGGAGACTCCTGCATTTGAAATAAATATTTCCTAAACTGACTGAAACTAAGTTAAAGGAGGACATATTTACTGGCCCTCAGATTAGAAAACTTCTTAAAGAACCGATATTTGATGCCAAGTTGAATGACCTTGAATTAGCTGCATGGATGTCTTTCAAAGCTGTTACTTCTGGAATTTTAGGTAGCATAAAGGATCTAAAAACACCAATTTGGTGGAAAAGCTTTTGGAGAACTATAGAAATTTAGATTGTACGTTGTCCTTGGATATTCAATTTTTTACATTCCAACCTTGAATTTTCCCCTGAAAATTTGGGTTATTTTTCCGATGAACAGGGTTAACGTTTTCACTAGGATAAGAAGACTACACTAATGGGGTGATGAGGAAAGTATACTTCAGTAGAAATATAAATATATTAGCTTCGAAGTGCTATTGAGAAAACTATTTGTAAAAATCTTCCCTTATTTCACTTGGATGGGATTTTATTCCCGACCTCTTCATCACCAGTAAGGGTTCGGCCAGACTGACAACCGTGCGAGCGAGCGCGTAATTAGCAGATAGCTCTCGATAGTTGTTGACGAGGAGGCTACGAATCTGGCTCAGTGAAATGAGGGTGGTTTTTGACAAGTGATTTATTGTTGTGGTTTTCTCCTCCTCTCTCAAGGCTAATGGTGATTCTTATTTGTAAAGGCCAACTTTGATTATAATATTGAAGTATTTTAATATATCAGTTTTATTATATATATACATATAAGTATGGTTTATGATCTTACCAATAAAACCAGGCCATTAGTAGCAAGTGTGCTAAACCTATCGATATTAATAAAAATGTCAAAATGAGAAGTTTTCCTAGCACTCAATGAACCAACATACAATAATAATGCCTAGCGCCTGTAAACTAGACTGTACCGGCTCGAGCGCGCTCCAGTCTGGCCACCTCTCATTACAACCAATGTGTTCTATTTTATATTTTAGTCGCTCGCGCGCTCAGTCTGGCCGCCCCCTAAACCAGACTAAATGATTTTGACATTTAAACCACGTGTCCACAAGCGTGGGTAAGCTACTTATTTACTATTTTGATTTGGGTTAGTCTACCGATACAAATGGTTCCTAGTAATAAAAGTGTATTTTGGTCATGACATTCAATGTTAAATTTGTTTATAAAAAGGGTTTTATGTAGTATTTATCTTGATAAACTTTACATTAAACACCCCTATTAAAAGCTAACAAACCCATTACTAAAAGTAAATTGTAACACTTATAAAATCAAATTTCACATCAAATACTTTAATCAAAGACAAACCAAGCCAAAACCAACACTAAAGCCGAACACTAATAAAACTAACTCTTAAAATTAATTTATTGATTTAATTAAAGTAAATCCTAGCCAGTAGACCTATTTACACTAAAGTTTAAAACTTATCAAATATAAATTAACATTAAACTTCTTAGTTAAAAAACACACTCACAAAAAGCTAGTACTAAATCACTTAGAGCATCAAAATTTCAAATAAATTATTGTATATTTTTATTACTGCACGTACATATTTTAATATCAATGCAACTATCTTTTCATTACGTGCCATTACGATCAGAACAGAAATATGTTTATAGACACTGGCAGAACAATTATTGATTTATTTGAGGTACTTAACCTACACTTTCTGAACAAAATGATTAGATCAGAAAACCAGAATTTCTATGAGCGAGAATGAAATGTCCTACCAAGTTTGCCGGGAAAGATAGTTTCACATACCTTCCAGGGTTCTTTGACATGCCACAATCGACATTGGACCAGTGGGTTCACTTCGACACCCAGGGAAGTTGTGCTATGAATTTGTATTGATAAGAAAAATAAATCCGTTGACCCTGGCTGGTTTTGAACCCACTAACATCGAGTGTTGAGGCGAGTACTTTACACCAAGACCATTGAGGTCACTGCCAGTAGAACTAATCCAACCAGTGCTTGTAGCACAAATGAAAAGTAAACAAAAAATAAACACTCTTTGAAAAAACTACTGTTATATATCCCTACCATATTTTTATCAGACCACCCGATGAAAAATGAGATATTTTTTGTTTGTTTTTAAACTGGTGGTTCGTTGAATATATCAGTCTATCCTAGCTTTAAGCTCGTACACCCTTTACCAGCCTCTCATTCACCTCATTGTGTGCCATACGCTCTGTGGATCGAATTTCAATACTTTACGTTTATAAACACATGATGTGAGACGGAATAAAGCACTAAAACGTGCGCTGTTGTTTGGAAAATAAAAAGTCCGGCTGAATATTTCGTTTATTTTTCTATTATTTAAAATTTGATTTTTTTTATTCTGTACCAGACACAGATTTTCGTTTACATTAAAACATGAACCTACTCGATATTTTTCACCAGATATAATTCGAGAGAAAGAGTTTTCGTTCAAAGCTACTGTATTAAAGAAATAAATTATTTTTTTATGTAACTAATAAAGTCTACCCAATTGACATAATATTAGGAGAAGAAGCATTAGCAAGCCCATACGAAATACGTTTTACCATATTGGTAACACATTCAATATCAAAGGGAATCTATTTTTTGACACTCCCAATATTCGAACTCTGAAACATTTAAAACTAGCAGGTGGATAGCTACCAGTTGATATAAGATGACCAAGAATTTCGTAAAATGATTGAAATATTTTTTTATTACAGGTATTTGAAACAAGGGTCCTTAGCCTGATTAGTGATGTCTCTAAAAAATATAAGTATGACACTGGTGGGCACGTATTTTTAGGCTCTAGACTCACACTATATTTTATTGCAATGGTTCCCAAACTTTTTGAATAGCGTACCAACCCAAACAACTTCGGTATTTTGGAATATCCCCAAGATAATGTTGGATATTTACTATCAAGCTACAGTTTTAATGGTGCCCAGGAATATAATTACAACAACACCATTTATACATTAACAGTTTTTATTTATCATTATTTAACAGCTATACTCAATCAATACCTATAATAATACAGAGGTATCAAAGAAGTATTAAAAAATACTATTAATTATCCCTACAGCAACTGTTTAAATCAGGTTTACTTTTGGTTTGACTTTATCTTAATATAATTATAAGAGTAGATGAGATATTATCTCTTTTTCAACGTCAAGTTGCTTGTTTAATTTGACTTCTCACGGCGTACTACTTAGAATACGTACCACAGTTTGGGAACTATTGGTCCTTTTTTTTGCCAGTGACGAGGAAGTTGAGGCTATATTTTCGTTTGACTGCACTAATACTTGTTTCTGTGATCCATCAATATATTATTTGTACAAATGCTTCTTACTGCCCATTCAAGCTATAAGCATGGATGATAATCACTCAAATAAGGTAGGAATAAGTAAGAAATCATTTTAGAAATAATCTAATCATATTTGCGTGGAAGGAGAGTGGGGAAACATTTAGGGAAGACCACCTTCAGTGGATCTGACCGGGATTCGAATACGAATCTCCCTGTCATCAGTAGGCTGGTCTGACACAAAAGAGACGCCTTATCCGGTTCTACCCCTGAATCGGGTATTAATAATGTTATTCCATATTACCATAACTTTAGTACGGTTTCAAGTCCTTAAAAACAACTTATCATCCATACAATAAAGTTAAATTATCCTATTTAATAACCCTAGGGCTATCCACATTTATTACTATAATTGAGCAGAAATGAGGTAGGTAGAGTGTGGAAGAAATATTCCCACATTTGCGTGAAGAAGTGGAAAAACTATTTTGAGAAAAACATCCTGAAAACACCCAGCTGGGATTATAACCCAGACCTGTCACCGGTAAGCCAGGATATAAGAGCCTGTTACTTAGTATACGGCTTACTGTTTGTTAATTACACTAATGAACTAGTGTTATTCACTTCCTCAAAACTTTGTTAGGCCTTTCATAAAGCTAATCGGCTAATCTCTCTGTATAGAAACTTTGTGAATAAACTATTTCCATCTATCTTTAGGACAGTTATATTAAATTTACTTGATTGATTGTCTTAAACTAATGAGTGGGGGATTATGACGAAGTAATCTTGCCCTCTCAAATACTGCGTAACTAGTTTCACACAGGATTTAGAGTTTAAAAAGTTTAAAGAGGCCATTTTTAAAGCATAGAGGCGTGTCACAAATAAAGCTCGTCTTCAAAGCTAGTAGAAATAAAATAAAAACAAACTTTAGAGTTTTCTATGGCTTTTTTGTGAAGAGATTTATACCTTGTTAAACAAAACATTTATAATTATAATAATTAGTTAAATTATTTATATAGCATCCAAATTGATTTGTTTTGAAAAAATGTTAGTTTTTAATTTGTCCCTCTTTCAGTGGTCATATGGTCCAAGGCGCTACTCTCATAGTAGACTAGACTGCCTATGATAGGGAGATAGAGGTTCGATTCTAGGTCAGGTGTACTGAGGGTGCTTTTCCTAAATGATTTTTCACTCTCCCTCCAAGCAAATGGCAAATGAGGATACATTTCCTCTAAATATATATATATATGACTTCCTAATTGATAAAACCATTAGCGTAATTAGTGCATAAGCGTATAACCCGAATGGGTATTAATACGCGGTACTAAAAAGAAAATGTAAAAATGGTGGTCAATTCTTTAAATTAGCATTCGGTCTAATACCAGCGTATTTTTATTTTATTTTCATTTCAATGTCACACAAACTTTATTTTTATAAGAATTTTTTTCACCACGTCTAACATTTAACCAAATTCATGAAATTGGAATGAGTATGGTAATAATTTATGAGAAATGTACCCGCATTTTTGATGGATGCATAGTAGGAAAAGATTAAGGAAAAACACCCGGCTAGAATTCAAATGCCATCCTCCCCATGGTTACCATAACTGACTAGATGAGTTTTACGTTTAGTCCACCTGCCCACCGATAATTGGTAGTAGTATATATTATTATTTATTCTATTTATCTCATTCGTGATTTTTTATTTAAAAAAATAGAACAATTTTAAACGTAGTTTACTGACTAAAAATAATAGTGCATGCTTAAGCATTAACAAGTCTAAATATCGGGCTGAATTGAATGTATCCATAGACTTTTGTTGGACCCCAATGGTATAGAGGTTAGCACTTATGACTTTGACCCAGAAAACCAGTTTACAGCTACAACCTAGTAAAGAGAGGGGAAATAATTCCATTAGAGGTTTCCCATCAGCTCTTTGGGTAATAAAACAGCACTTGAAACAAAATACCCTTTGGAAGTTTGTTAGTTTAACATCCGTATGAGTGGAGAGAGAAGTTCCTATGTCCGTTTAGCTCTGGAATATTTGATTTCCCTAGAGGAACGCCAATCTATGACTACTGCCATGAGATTGCGAGAGAGTATTATAGAGAGTTCACGCTAACTTGGGTCTTTATGGAAGTTCAGAATTTACTTTAAGGATTTTTCTCCAGGTCAAATTCACGTTCAGATGTATATAGTTACTATTTAGATCATATATATATACATATCTATATATAAAAATATATATAATATATATATATTTATATTTTATATATAGATATTTATATATATAAATATCTATATATTTATATTTTTATATATAGATATTTATATATAAATATATATATATATATAAATTCAACTGAGATAAAGATAAGATTTTTTTAGCAGTGTCTTACTAGCCGTTCAGGTTATACGCTTATGTACTAATTACGCCAATGGTTTTAAGGATGAGGAAAGCTATATTTAGAGGAAGTGTACCCACATTTACGTGTAGGGTGAGTGGAAAACAATTTTGGAAAAAAACCACCCTCAGCACACCCGACCGAGATTTGAACCTCGGTCTCCCCTCGGCAGCTTAGTCTACTGCGAGTGTGTTGCCTTAAACCTTGCGGCCACTGAAGTGGGTTATTAAGCTAATTAGTTTTCATTAAATAAATTTGGTTCCCTTTATAAGTTATTATGGTGTAGAATTCTTAGTCTTTAGGTTCATGACTCTTTCTTCAGGAACGACAAATTCATTCCGAATAAAGGTTGAAAATGTAATAAGTAATAATAATTGTGTAGGATCATTTGTTAAGGAGTTAATTAATCAATCCACTCTAAACACTTTATTTAAATCTCAAAAAGTCAATATTTTCTAATTTTATCGTGATTCAAAGTGGCCCACAGGCTCGAGTATTAGTCCTGTCTGAATTAGCAGGGGGTAATTTTTTACAAGCGCAATTTATGTTCGTGATATACCGTGCTCTGTGTATAATAATGTGAGTGCACTTCATCTAAAATACCTTAATCATCAATAACGTTTGGTTAACATTAATATACAAGCTGCAAATCATTGTAATTATGTTTATGTCCGTCTGGAGAAGACCACAAATACATTGATTCAAATAAGTTGATAAATTACACCTGAACACGGAAATCAAAACCGGGACCTTTGAATTAGAGCCTTTAGCTCTGATAGAAGAATGACCCTGAACACGGGATAAATCCTGGATAGCTCAGTGGTAGAGAATTGGTGCACTAAGCCATAAGTTCCAGGTTAGATTCCCTTGTCCAACTGGCTGTATTAAAAACTATTTAATTTAAAATGTAATATAAGTTTTTGTCAATACTCAAGTAGGAAAATATTCCTTATTCTATTTAACCATGAATAGGTTCTATATTTTTAAATCTATATTTTAATAAATATGATTACGTTGTCTGCCCCATGTTACAAAATAATATTCTTTGTTCCAGTTCAGAATAGCGGTCTTTATTGACAAATGATGAGCTTTTTCTCTTTATGTGGGTCGTTTTGATCCAATATCTCCATGATACATTTCCATCTACTAAATAAAATATGACAATTTTTTTTTTCAAACACGACACATTTGATTCGCATCTCTTTGTAATCATAACATAAATATGCCATATAGATATTCACTATTTTTATGGAACTGTCAAGCATGACAACAAAGAACATTACTTTTTTATTAATATGTTTTAGTTATATTTCAAGATATGTAACTTTTTTATAATCTACCTAAAATGTGGTTTTTCATTCAAAATAAGGGATATTTATTTACCTTCATTTTAGGACTTCAATAGAAAACATAGCTATGTGTTTTTCTAATTAACTAGAAAAATAAAGCAATTATTATGAAGTACGGATTATGTGCAAACGGCATTCGAGTTAATCTTAATTATTTTTAACAAATAAATCCAATGATTCGTATAGGCCAAATAAACAAAAATAAGTATGTCCATAATATTTTAAAAATATGTATTTAAATATAACACCTGCACTTGGTAATTGAAAGGGTGACATTTAAATTAGCAATTAGTATACCAATGCGCTATCACTGACATTTCCAGGTTCATACTATTTCATCATCAGTTTAAGGCGTGGTTGGTGATGGACGTGTGAGATTCCATACTACTCAAATCTATCAAAAACATAACATTAAAAAAATAGGTGTATATGATATTGGACACTGGATAGACCTGTACTCTTTACTGGTAGAGCATTTTCATGCCAATACAAAAGTACTGAGCTCATTATTATGTCCAGGTCTCATTTCCAACAGGTATTTGTTAAATATTTATTTATGGTACATAATATGCAACAAATGCTCATTTCAATACATGTAATGTTCATTTAAAGAAAAATTGGTTATCAATTCCATAGTGTAGTTATTTTATTTATGGTTTACTGGCTTTGATTTGATTTTTCATGTGTTTCAACTTTCCTTTATTTGAATGTTAATGTTTAGTTTTCATAGTGTAGTTCCAAAAGTTTTGTATACACGAGTATTATGTCAACGATTGAAGAATTTACTAATCGTCATTATTTGAAAAGGTCCGACACCTTAGATCAGTCTGCTTACTGAGATAAGGATCTCGGGCTCGATTCCCGCCATGTCCGAAAATATTATCACTGGTGAAATGAGGGTTTTCTCTTTCACAGTGATGAATAAACGGTTGGAGGCTGTATGTTGTGTCCATTCTATATTTAATTTTCAGAATACAATGTTTATAAGTATAAGTAATTATTTCCCTCTGATAGTCTCCAGTTTCTTTTTACTTATATTAAAACATTAATCATGCATTTGGTACAAAAAATTTACGATCTTATTTATCACTAGTGGTGATGATTTTTTCTGGTTATTCTTTGAAATTCATCTTCATTATTTCCCACTTATTAGTTTATATTCACTACCAATATATGAGTTTAATATAACCAATCATTGGTAGAACATTATACTAGACACTCTGTCTTGACACTCACGCCTTATAATTTTATTCTCAGCCCCTAATATAAATCTCTAGGAACGAAAAGTTTCCAGCATACCCATGCCTCCCTTGCGGAACACAAATCGCAAATCTTTGCTCTTAACCTTTATTCTTTCCTTCCCCCTTCTCTGCCTCTTTCTTTATCGCAATCAGACCTTTCAGAAAATGTATTTTCACCACCAGGCAGCAATTCAACTTGAATAATGTAGCAGGTGCTCAGATTCCCTGCTGGGCTCGTTAAGGATTGGGTCAATAACAAGCCAGCAGGGATGGTGTCCTTATTTCACCTCCACTTTCTTTGGCTTATATAATCTAACAAATGGGTTATTTAAGGGATTGAACTAGGTGATAGGATGAGGAGGATAGTTCAGAGGACGCGTGTCCGTATTATAGGAAAGAGGGAACTATAGATACTCAGTTATCAACATATTTTTACCAAGTCTTATCACTCGTTTTGTCTTTACTCATTTTAACTACACTAATGGGGTGAAGACGAAGAAGATATAATTTAAAAATAAATTTCAATGGCTCAAAGAACCTCACTATGCAGTGGTGAATACATACTATTAATGCAGCAGCCAGGATTAAATATTTTTGGGAGATGGAGGTTTGGAGGACACAGCCCTCTAGCCACTTGAAGCCAAAATAGTTTTGTTTAATGCATTTATATAAAAGCTATTTAAAGGGGTAACAAAAGGCCCAATATTCTGAATAACTGGCTCTGATAGCTTTGTCATTTCAAATTCCTGTCAGATCGAAGTTACTTTGTCCTAACGTGATATGAGATAAGGTGTAGTACGAGGAATTATGTTTATAAGTGAGGTCCAAAGTGTTAATATATGTACGGATTGAACACTTTATAAAATAAAATGCTCTCATCAGTACATGACAAAGAAATTTACTTAACTAATTACCTTAACACTTAACCGTAGTCACTTAAATATGTGGTAATCTTTTTGATGGATTTAGGAACAACCATGCCTGAAAGGTAGTGAGATCCTTCGCTTCAAATTATCTAATTGTTCATCTTAGGGAGAGAAGAACATAAGAGAATCTTGTCAAAACAGCCCCATTACTGACTGGATAGCTTCACGTAGAAGAGAATGGAGCCAACATATTGACCACAAACACAAACATACATATATATATGTGTGTGTGTTTACAACCTTACATATTTTCATGAGCTACCTCCCAGTATAATAGATAGCTGCATTTATTATTATTGTTATTGTTATTATTATTATTACTATTATTATATGCAATTGACCGGAATTTTCCAGATGTAGTTCATAGTCCACATTATCTAAATTTAATCTTGAAATATCTCCTTGGTGATGAAAAACGAATCCCTAAAATACTAAACAGCATTTACTGATATTGAGTAATATTTTATACCGTTTTAACATCACAAACTAATAACCATAGCCTTCAGGTTAAAAGTAAAATGTAGCAAACCATTTAGCATATTCTCACTTTTACCATTGTACTTGTATCGATGTTTAGATTTATAGGCTTATTGGTTTGGAAACTATCTGCATATTTGGTCATGAAGTCTAAGGTGTTAGGCTCGTAATATATAAAGCCAAAGGTACACTCCTACGAGTATCCCATAATATTAAGTACCAAGTTTCAGAGTGTTATCTGGTTATATAGTTGACACCAGGTGGCTTCACGCAGTCTAAGACGTCAGGCTACAAATTATGTGTAAAAGTACAAACAAGGGTAAACCTAGTCTAATAGTATTGACTTATTTTCCCCTTAAATATAAATTCACTGTTTTATTTAAATTATTATATTTCTGACTTCCATTATTTCAATGTTAATATAAAATTCTTTATGTGAGGTTATCTTAGAGGGAAAATTTTAATTTTATAGCTTTGTATTTGTTATTAAATCTGACTTTAGACACGTGTAGCTATTCACAGTTTTATTGTGAACATTTGCTGATCCAGAATTCTTGGAAATCGTATTTTCTTCCGCATGACTATTTTAAAATAGTTACTAGTTGCTACGCATAGGCCTCTCTAATAGGGGGAAGCTCAGCCTGTCGCAGTAAAGGATACAAGACAATAGAAATTGAACTTGGGATGCTTCTCTGTAAACAAAGCTCACCCGTCCTTCGTATAATGTTTGTGTTAGCTACCCCAGTCCTTCGTATAATGTTTGTGTTAGCTACCCCAGTTCGAAGGAAATAATTCGAAGTAAAGCCCGTCATAAACGACAATATCTCCTGTATAAGAAATTGAACAAGATCTTAACCACATCGATTGAACACAAGTTTTACCTAGAGACTGTTCAAACGACACATGTTATTGAATAAAATACTTGAACAATATGGCCTTTTTGCCCTTTACAAATTATGTTATTTTTTTCGATGATTTCTTAGCCCGCAAATATCGAGGCCGTACAATGGGCTTGGAATAAATATCATGACAAAGCCTGACAAAAACCTTAATTACGTAGGCCCATGCCAAGTTATTTTCTTTCTGGTTTTTAGGTTTTTGATTTATCCGATTGGATGGTCAATAAATATGGCTTGAAGTGTAACCCATAAGATTTCGTTAAATAATAACTATTCAAAGTTTTTCTTTTTAGGTTTTTTGGTTTTGGATCTACCCGTGCCTGTGGCCAAGTAGCTAAAGCATAAAGCTGTGAATATTTGTAAAAAGAATAAAAATCACGCTTGAGTTTCACAACCTCTAAAAACGTATGCCTGAGCCAGTCTTCCAATTTCTTTATACCTTGGTTTCAGAATTTCACAAATATGTGATAACATGGTCTAGGAAATCTGGTTCGCAATTGAAGTAAAATAAATACGCTTAAGTTGTTGACCAAAATAATAATCCCATGGTATATGAGGGGGCTGGGACAAAAACATGATAACCCTCATTTGGTGAAAAAAAAATGTTTTATCAGTGATTTCTGGTAGCTTACATCTTGAACTATAACCAGGCAAAACCTTGAAGATAACTAATATCAACGAATATTTTATTTATTTGGTATATCTGGATTTACGGATTTCGCAGAAGTTTAAAGGGAAAATATCACATCTAAATCAATGAGGGTTATAATGTTTTGCCCCGAATCTCTCCTATATTATAAGGTGTCCCTGTCGTAGGTCCGTAGGTCTACATATGCAACGTTTCGACTTTCTAGGTTTATTTTATTTTGGAGTTGACTACATTAAGGGTCATGTCACTTAAGGCATCAATATGGTAATGTGTAAAAGCTGAAAAAAATATATTCCCAATGTGTAAAGCTACTAAAAGAGCTCCAAATGCATAGCCTCACAAATATGACATATCGTTTTGACAAGTGAGATATATTTAGATAAACTTGCCAAAATTACAACACATATTTGCAAGGCTTATAAATACCGAGCCCCAAGGCCCGTGGGCCGACGTGTCAGGATGGCTTAGTGGGATGGGTAGGCAGGGACGAATAACTGTGGGGTTCATTTTGATTAATTGCTCTACGAGTGTATAGATGTGATGTAGGTCTTAAGAGTTTAGAAGAAGATCCTCGTTCTATAGATGTCCCTACTCAGCAGTTCCGTGCCCTGACCCATCTAACTGGTGTCGAACACATGGCCACCGGCGTTGCGTGGTTGTTATATAACTCAGACGTCCATGATGGTTTGGGGCGTCTTCCCCCTTTCTGAACAAGGACTCAAGCTGTAGGATATTCTCCCCACACGTTACTGTAACTCGGTGGTTGAGAATATAAATCACTTAAAAGTAGCCCCTTAACAACTGGCGTCCTTCCCGGACCCACTCGCCTGAAAATGTTTCCCCTAAATTTCTAGTTTTGACAATAGCCTATATTATGCTAATCGCAAAAAAAAAAATCTATGTTTTTTTATAACATGACCTGGTACGTGTGCGTGACGCTGATTAGAACAATTGACAGTACGATTTCTCAGGCTTTTGTCACCCTTGCATTTTCTAGATTACCTAGAGCTGCAAACTAAGAGAGTAACTTTTCAATCAGTTGGTGGTCACATGGTTTATAACACGTCACTCTTGTGTTGGACTGGAATGCTGGTGAAGGAGAGATCGGGGTTTAAATCCTGGTCGGATGTAACAATGGTGTATTTTAATTAAATGGTATCTCACTTTCATTCCAAGCAAATTTGATTACGTTCCTCTTAAAGTTTACGTTCTCCATTCCTACACAATTATCTTAGTTATTGTCCATCCAACCTGAGAAGAAGCTGCGAGTGATGAAATAAATACCGCCGTTAAAGACCAAAGCCATCACTTGTAGCGCAACATAAACAATCGTTGTATTATTCGAGTTCATATAAATTGTTAAAAGTTACAGGATTATTTTGTCTTTGTCATAAAACTTTCTTTATACTTAGTTTGTATGAGAAGGTATATTTAAACAGATTTGAAAACATTAATTATAATTTTAACGTGATCGTGTTTAATACACCGTATACAAATGAATGGTTTTATAAAGTTTAATAAGTTTAAAAACACAAGTCACAAGCTATTCATTATGAACTGAATTTTCTAGACCCCTTAAGAATATTAAAAATAAAATAAAGCTAATATAACATTTTGTTTGTCCTTCTTTATGTCTTATTTAAATAAATATCAATTCAAGTTTTGTGTATTATTTGTTATTCCCTTCATTTATTTGCGTCTTTTTTTTAATTTAGATCTTTTCTCTAGAGGCCTACCCTTTTCTGTAATAAAACATATTATTTTATTATTAGTATTAAATTAAACACAACTATTTGATGGCCTGCCCTCTTTCGTTTTAAGACACTCTATTTTTCCCAAAGTGCAATCCTCTCAACGGCCACCATAGTCTTGTTATAGTAATAAATGTCGCAGTGTGAGTATTTATACTTTCAGGAACTTTGCGTCAAAGTGAAAAAAACATATATTATGCTAAGTGTATGAATATTTAGCTGTTTTTAATAACCTTTCATATTTCCGAAACTTTTAACAATTACAATTACAACGGGAACTAGTTATAAACATACACTTTTGGGTCTATTTTTAATAAATATCAAGGCATATTCTGGTTCTTTTAATGAAAGCTCAAAATATATATCAAGATTTTAATCTGGAAGTTGGAGTTAGTGAGTTTTCCCACAGTATCCAACATATCCGAGTTATGGGGAGGGAGGAGTGGAGGGTTGGAATGAAGGGGATCGAAATCAATCGATAAATAATCAACAGTGTTTTTTATACAGAGCTTTAATAACCATGCCAAACTCTCTTTTATTATTCGTTGTGCTCTTAAATGAAAATAAAACTTTTGTTTGCAGAATAATAAAGGGGAATTCGTCTTTACTGATTCGTTTCAAATTAAAGGGAGAGCATTTGACACAAACAAGTTTTGACACATTTGTTAGAATAGATTTTTGGTTTATATCTCACTATCGGTCAGGGCTTTTTGCATTTAATCACACCGTTTTTTTATAAACGTGTTTTACCAATTATTCAGGTTATACGCATATGTATTAATGACGCTAGTGAGATAGAGATGAGTAAGGTTGAATTTATAGGAAATGTACTACCATTTGCGTGGAGGTGGAGTTGGAAACAACTTATGACATACAACGCTCAATACAACTAGCCGAGTTTCAAATCCCAACCTTATCATCATTGAAAAACAAGACTATAATTATGAGCTTGATAATTACTTTAGATGCCCACCATCCCGGGCCCACATTTGTTGCTGATGTTAAGCTATAAACTATTAAACTGTAACCAACCGTAACTGTAGCTGTCTATTCTATTAAATCTCTAGGTCAGAAGTTTGTCACCACAATTCCTACATTTCTGAACCGATTCGAACCGTTGACGTCTTGATCTTTCGGTCCCGATATGAAAATTTGTAACTGATTGTCAGAATTTTAAAAATTTTGTCCAGACATAAGTTATTAGACTTGTATTTATTTCAGAAAGTTTTTGAATATATTATAGAAGGTCAGCTAACAATTCCCTGAGTACAGTTCTTTGAATTATGACCATTAGTTGCAAATCTCCACGGCTGGGCAGAAAATTTAAGACTTCAATGGTTACAATAGGTTCATAGCTGTAGGAGAAGTTGAGGTGAATAGCTTCTTTTTCTTACCAACCTTGCATTGAAGTACCAGACTTGACCCAGGATAAATAATTTAGGGTATAAAGAGTAAAAAAGAAAGCAATAAAAAGTGCAAAAAGGGTAGTTAGAATAACAAATAAATCTATTAAAAACTTCAAAAAAATTAAAAATGGTAAGTGAAAAGGGTAAAAAGTAGGTACATTTAGGGAAAAAAGGGAAAAGAATGTATTAGTTTAAGTTAAAAAGCTAGAAAAGGGTGTAAAAATGCAATAAGGGCTAAGATTGTATAAAGGCCTAATCAAAATTATTATAGCCATTATTTTAACCTATTTTCCCCACTTATCGTTTCCACCCCGTTTACCCTTTTTGCCACACTTAGCTCCGTCTACCCCTTTTACCCCGTTTACCCTTTTTTTCAGAATTTACCCTTTATATTGTTTATGCAGATTTTTTCATCTTTACCTTTTTTTTGTACTTTTACCTTTTTCCCTTTTTATATTTTTAGCCCTTTTTACCTTATTTGCCTTTTTTGGCTTTTTTTCCCTTTTGGCTTCCTTTAGACATTTTAAAAGTTACACAATTTTTTTCATTATGAGATATAATTTTTTCCCTTTTTAATCTTTTTGCCATTTTTCATCCTTTTTGCTCTTTTAACCTTTTGACATTATTGGGGTTATATTGCAAATTACGCATATTATCATGAATTACCAGGTATTTTATCTGAATATGTGGCAGAGTGCTTATGTGACGTCATACACCCAATATGGTTGCCGAAACAGTTTATCACCTAGAATTTAATCTTTAACTCCTTTTAAATGGATCCTATCAGATATTTTTAAGGACTCTTTTGCCCACCATACAAAACAAAATAAAAATATTAATAAACGAATTTGACATCTCTTATTATTTGGAAGCTATATCACTATTATTGTGTTTTACGCTGCAACCTCCTGTTCATAGTTCCTTATTCATGATTTATAACTTTTCCCCCCTCCATTTTGTTACAGGTTCTGGTAATTGGCAATATTATTTTAAGAAAATATAAAAATATATAGTAAATGAAGCAGGAAATTTGTTTCTATCTTCCAGTAAATACAAGTTATTTTTAAAATGTCGATACCTTCAGATATTGAAATCATTTTAAAATAAAAGTTCCACCAGCAAAAAATAAACACATGGATAGCAGAATTTTCCTCGCGTACCTTATGTCAAAAAGAAATAAATCTTCTCTTATCCAAAATGTTATGAAACGGTTTTAGAGTGTATTAAGAAGAAAGCCGAGCAGAACGATAGCGAATACTTGAACACAAGTATAAGATTAGAGCTTAGGAAAATATAGCACCTTAATAACTGAAATATTAAAACATAATATTATTCGGAATGCTACAAGCAATGTAAACATAAAGCAAGTATGGATTGAAGCAAAGGAATGTATGGAGATAGCTATGTGAGCCAAAGCCGCCTGTCTACAGCCATAAAGAAAAGGAAGAGCGAAGTGCTACTACAAGATCAAAAATACCTATGTACGAAAGAAATAAATGTTTATTTTGCAATAAAGAAGGAAAAATAAGAAATAAATTCCATTTGATATCAACTGACTCAGCAGGCATCCATTTGAATACAGCAGTATAGCAGCCTATTAATGACATTGAAGATTGTATAAATTATGGGGCCCTAACGTAAGGGAAATTGCATATCACAAGCATTGTTGGAACACATATGCAGTGAATGTCTTGCGACACAAGCCTACACTATGTGAAAATATGCAGCCAAATTCACTTTCTTATCAAGAAACAAATGTTTAATTAGTGTCTTCATTCAGTGACGTAACAACATTGGGGGAGATTGAAAAGCTTTACAGGAAAATTGCAGCTAACATTGATTTGGAAGGACAGATTAAATATAGAAATCAAATTAAAAAATGTATACAAGAAGCGCTTGAATATATTAGCATTATTTTAGTAATCACAAAATGGTAAAAGATCCTAAACGAGTCTCACTGAAAGATGTTGCAATAATACAAAAGAAGAATTTGAGTTTCTTGAGAAAAATATGAGAACCCTTCTTGAAGCAGCTAGGTTTTTATGGAGAGTAATACTAACGTGTGAAAATTGGAAATTCACTGGAAATTTTGAAGCAGAGAATTTGGCAAATGTTTTCCCAAAGGAAGGTGTTATTTTTACTATTGGTGCTGTCAAGGACAGATGTCTATTAAAAGTACTTTAGAAAAGCAGGAGACATCTGCAATAAACAAAGATAATTATTTATCACGGATGTGCATATATGAAATGTTATCATCACGATAAGCTTCACAGTTACCCGAAGAAAATTCATAATTCAATTTCTGAACAACTTTGGAGCTCTTATAGATTACTCTAGAGTCCTTTGGTTTTAAACACAGATAGCAACAGAGGTGGTAGAACGCATGCATGAGTGTGAAGAACCTTACTTTTACTCAGAGTTTATAAGAGGGAGATTTGTTTATTGGAATGCTGACTATATTTACTTCTTCGAGGATACTCCATATGGCAAAGGAAGTTTGCACTTCACAGTTATGGTGTTCTCTCAGGAGAAGAAGGAGTCAGATGTCCTAAGCTCAATTAAAATATCAGGACCACCACTCAATGACTACATTGACTAATTCTGTGATATATGTTGGGAAATAACTAATTAATATCTGAACAAAGCAGTTTTAGTGAAAAAATTCATAAGGTCACATCAAGAACGACAGAAAAAGGATTTCGAATGTACAAAAACTTCTAGGAAGATTGGATTGAAACAGACAGTTGGAGCCTTTGAACACAAATGAAAAAAGAAAACCTCTAGCTGCGTAAAAGTGCAGATAAAGTTGTTCAGATAAAAGTATCAGACACCATAGAGCATTATTTACATGTTTTCTGATTGCTTCAAGAAGTCGAACTGACATTGATCTACAAAAATTCCTGAGTGATTATGAATTATTTGCAGTACCTCTTTCAAGGTTCAACTTAGATGGTAATGATTTTACCTTCAAATAAAAGCAAGCTAATAAATATTTTGGAAGAACAACATACAGAGGTTTCTAGCAACATGCTCGATGTTTCTTCATTTGTTGCTTAGGGCAAATCATTATTATTTTTACCAAAGCAAACAGTTTCGAAATCATATTCATTAGCTGTCTTTGATGGAATGATAGAATTGAAAGCACTGCAGGTTCTACAAAAGTGAATACACTACTTGTTTTCCATGCTCTTTCAGGGTGTGATGTTACCGGGTTCTTTACGAAGAAAGGGAAACTAGCTTTCTGGAAAACTTTCAAGACCTCAGAAAACAAATCCTTAAATCTACGAGAAGATTTGGATGTCTGGAAGAACTTAAGAAGGAAGATGAACCGGTTGATAGAGCGATTTATTTGTCAAGTCTACTCGCCAGGAACAAAGATTTCGGACATTGGGCAGCTGCGCTGGTGGAATTTCACAAAAAAGATAGTTAGCATATTTTTTATAGAATCACCTCAAAAGTAGTAACAGATCAAAAAAGAGTAAGTATCCATAACTGCGGCCATCTTAGATTAATGACGTCACACAGGCCCTCTTCCTCAAATTCATGCAAAACACCTGTTAGTACGTTTCATTATCATTTTATACCTAGTAGGAATACCTTCCCTGCATTCAAAATTCCACGGACTATGAAACAATTACTATTATTATTATTAAATATCAAATTATGATATAAAGCATATATCCCACTCGGCAAAAAGTACTACTTATGTGCGGTGACTTTCATCAAACATAATTTTTATTACCTCACTGTGGCAAAAGTGCCTCTGTGGAAGTTTGCCTGAAGTGCCACCATCTTTGGCCCAAATTTACACCATTTATTCTTACGACTAATATGTGAGTTTCTGAAGGTGAGACGAATTTGCGCAATTCTAGCTTTAATTTGGCAACGGAAAATTGTTTGGCTCCACAGCTTCTGGTCCTCATCTGGTCCGATTCAACAATTATTTGCTAGAAACAGGATGTATGGATTATATTGATAGATTTAGTATACGGACCAATTATCGAACAAACCATCGCTGACAATTCAATAGACAAAGTAATTTTGGCTCCAAAAAATGACGACTGCACAAAATATGAAAAGCGAGATTCTATGCTAATGGCCTGGCGATATTTGAAATTAGTACAATAGTGACGATATTTTTAGCCACAATTTCAGTGAACTACATTTTCCTGCAGAGTTTTTAAACCGTCTGTAAGGAAACAGACTGCTCAGGCACGGACTGGAATTCAAAGAAAAAGCATTTGTGTTGCTAATGCATATCTTAAACACACGATAGATGGTAGAAGAATGCGAGTGAAACATGTACACAAAAACTCCATTGATTGCGAAATAGTGAATGGAGCACCACGATATTAAAATTACAAAGCACTTTATTTCCTTTGTCAGTTGATTTATACATAATTATTAATATGAGTCAAGGTTACATTTTTACAAAAGTTGTGCTTAACCCTGTCTTTGCCAAGAACACTCATTCAATGCGTAAAAATAATCCTAACTGAAGAAAAAAGGTAATTTAAAGAACAATGTTTATTACTTACACAAACAATATTATTTATAAAGAGGTTCTTTAATTTATTTTTCTGAATAATTAAATAATAATAATATAGTTCATGTAACCTATTAAATTAAACTTATTCATTAAAGTACCTATATAAATAATTGTTATAAAAATGTAAAAATATAGTTTCATTTAATAAATGAACTCACGTTCAATTTAAAAATTGATGTTATATTCATTCATATTATTCATATTTACATAAAAAAATTAAATATTTTTGTTGTTTAGTAAACAATTTTTTTTTTCAATTTAAAAATTCATATTTCAAAATAAGGTGAAATTTTTGGCCGGTGCAACTATTAACTATTAAACTTGGACTAACACAGTGAACTTAGCCTCACGGTAAATAACTTTAAACTGTCCAACACAAATTATTTAACACAGTTAATCATAATTTTGAAAATCAGGATACAAGTTGGCAAAGAAAAAGTAGAGTACAATCTTGTAATAAATAAACCCCCTATTTTAGAATAAACTTAGCTACACATTTTAAACTATGACAGCTAAACAAGTGTTCTAAGACTCACTTTTCCCCACAACATTGCAAAAACCAAATGTTTTTGTGACTGAGCCGTAGAGATAGTTAGTATCTCTCACCCTTCATAGAGCGCGTGGGAACTGTTGACACTTCAAGTAGCCTTGTTTGTCTCGTTGCTCACGCCCAGATCAGGCGTCGTTGTTAGGCGCCGCCGTCGGGACGCTGACATCTGAGCATGTCGCGTGGGATGTAGAGGGGCGGAGCGGCTTTGGGTGCCATGATGCCTATCATCCAGCGTTGGAGAATCCTGGCCCTCAAGGAGAAATAAGCTATTATTAATGTATAAACTAACAAGGTTTAACTATTAGGTGGTAACGGTTTAGGACTTGATTTATGTCCTACACTTTTACAACTATTATTATAAAGAGGCCGAGCTCGGTTTTCAGTTAAATAACTCAGTAAAACCTACTTCAGTGGCTGCTTGGTCTTAGGCATTACTATCGCAGTACCAAACTGCCGACAACGTGGAGATTGAAATCTGGTTGGTTATGTTCAAGGTGGTTTTTTAAAACTGTTTTCCAATCTTCCTCCATACAAATGTATGTACACTTACTCTAAATTCAACCTTAATCACTATCTATCAAAGGTAATTAGTACACATGCGTGTAACCAGAACAGGTAGTAAGAAGTGGTGCTATAAAAAAAATCAGTCAAATCTACACCAATGAGCACGTGAATAGAGGTATCGGTATTGTCTGGGTTGTTTTGTCTAACTTAATGATGATGGGAGGTCTGGCTTCAAACTCCGGCTAGATGAACGGAGTTAGTCTTACCTAAATCACTTCCAGTTTACCTCTAGCTAAATGTGGTTACACTTTCTACTTAATTAGTGAACATATGTGGAAAGCCTGGCTGAGAAGCTAGACGCGAATCACAGGTACATAACCACAATCCCTTCAAAAGTTAGATATGTTACTTTATATTTTTTATGAGAGAGATTTATAGATGTTTACCTAAAAATAGATTCTATAGAAAAATATTTTCAAGATAAATTTAAGCATTTTTGGGCGATATTGAGTTCATAGTCAACCCGTCATATATTTACATTGTGTTTAAAGGTTTTAAAGCTGAAGTTAAGTCAAAATATAATCTTTGATTTAATCTGTAGATTTTGATGTTTGTAGGATGGATGAAGGGATATTTGTCCATATTGGTCGCTATATACAATTTTTTATACATAGTAAAATTGATACTCAAAGAAATAATTTTCGATCTACAATAACTTTTGCTAGAACTAACGAATGTGCCTGCTACTATTATGGTTACTGCTGAATCATTTCAAGATTTTTTTCTTGTAAAGGGCTTATCAATTTTCGAGAGTCCTAAAATTAATAATCCATGTTTCTTACAAACACGATGAGTTGAATGCCGTGTAACTATCACATACAATACATTGTTAGGATAGTCAAGTCTCGCAGATTATGGTGGGCAGAACATGCATCGCGAATGGGAGAGTCTAGAACCTTGTTCAGGGTATAGACTGGCAAACCCAATGGGAAGAGACCGTTGGGAAGACCTAGACGCAGATAGGAGGATACCATTAGAGTGGACCTGAAAGAGATAGGGTGTAATGAGGTGGACTGGATAGAACTAGCTCTAGATAGAGATAGGTAGCTTTCTTTTATGAGTGCATCATTGAACTATCGAGTTCCTAATGCCATAAAGTAGGTAAATATTAACTCATTATATCAAATACTAGAAATGCATATTTAAAAGCTTACTATTAAACACAAGTATATTTCCTTTTAATTATACCTTCCTCAGCCTTACCCCTTTAGCTTAATTAAAATGAACATAGTCTAGGCGGGTAGGAAGAAGCAGTGGAAAGATAAAACCGTGATGCTAAACGTATCAGTTCATCAATCTCTTACGCAATTCACGCTAACTTTCATTCCGTGTAGAGGAGCCTAATATACATTTTACATACGTTTAGTATTAATAAATAAACTAGTTCTAGTTATAATTACTCTACGGGTATAGCTGTCTATTATGAGGGTAGTAAAAATATACTCCATTGCTCGAACCCACGGTTGAGCTATACCGACCAAACGGTTAGTGATGGTAGTGTTAACATTTACGGATGGAAGGTGCCATGTGGTCAGCACAACGAACCCTCCACCCCTTAATCTCAGTTTTATAGACCGGATCTGTTACCTATTTATTCAAGCAGCTCCTTATTTGTCATCGCGTGGCTTAGTGTGTCCCCGTTCCAGATCCATTGATCCACAGGAAAATTCCGGAAGCTCCGGGGATCAAACCTGGGGCCTCTGGGTCTGTATTCAGGAGTTCTGACCTTTAGGCCACAGGGGTAGTGATAATATGAAGCATGAAAAAATAATCTAAGGTATTAAAAATATTCTATGATGAATTAATGAATTGGAAATGGGAGTGGGGTAAAATTATTAATTGGGAAATCCAACCCTCCGTTCAACTGACCTTTCTGCTCTCAGCCAGGAACACAAACCTCAACGCTTCCCCCCTCCCCCTTCCTCCGGATAAAACAAGTGCGCTCATTATATTTAATATTTAACAATCCAGGCCATTACCGGAACCCTGTGTACTAACGAGACTAACCACAGGCCGTTGATCGATCTTATTATTGTACTATTTGTGGACTTAATGTCGTTATTTTTCCCGGACAGTAGGCCTACATTTCCTGGCGCTAGGTCTATGTATGAGTGTTATGTTCCAGATATAGTGTGACCACCACGTGATGGTGAGGTATAGTGTGGTCATCACATGATAGTAGGTATAATGTGTTCACCATATCATGGCAGGTATTGTGATCACAATGTGATTGTGTGATTACCAAGTGATGGTAAGTGTAGTATGATCACCATGTTAGAGAAAGTGTAGTGTGATCCCCACTTGACGGCTGGTATAGTGTGCTCCACCATGTTATGGAAGGTGTTGTGTGATACCCACACGATGGGTGGTATAGTGTGATCAGTGATGGGATCAGAACCCTAGTCCTCCGTATTTTCGTTGCGACCACTCTACCATCTTTCAGTGCTCATTATAATATCTCAAACTCCCATCGTAATAAAACAGTTGACTGATGAGAACACGATCCACTACATGGTTGGAGAATTATCACCAACCCTCCATCAGAAGGGGTTTGAAGGAGTGTTGGTTTAAAGGGTTTTTTATACTCTTCCCAGGCAAATAATTTGTGAATTTTCTTATTTTTCCGCCTACATCATCTAAATTATTTAAAATTAGTTTTGTTGTGCTTTGCGACCAGAAATCTTCATACTTTCACAAATAAAGCTGTTATGAGAAATATAGTATCCGTAGAAATCTTAACCGCATTTTCTTTGAGGGGAAGTTGGAACAATTTGGGGAAAAGTACATTCGCAAACTCAGCCGGACTTCAAAACACAAATTTACCGTTACCAGCAAACCAGACCATATGGGACTGACGCATTAGACTGGGTGCCAATAGTGTGCATATGTATTTTTATGTTAGATAAAATTGCTATCCAAATTGGCAAGGCTTACGAAAATGTATACGTAAATAAAACTGAGCCTAACACTACCTTGATAGGAGGTCAGTGAGATTCTTCTAAAACTTCCACAGTAATAGCAACATGATTCGCTTTTTTATTTGCTAAGTATATTTCTCCATTTCAAAATAAAAACAGCGTGCGTTGCTCACACAAGTCAAGATAAAAGAAATGATTTAGGTGGAACATAAAATTCTGAGTGCAAAACCAAGCCTTATCTATATACGAAATATTCTAATTTGGTTTGTAAAACGTCAACTAACTGATTTTCATTAAATATATAAATGAGAGTAAAGTGCAAAGCTTAGTAAAATGAAGTGAAATGAAGGAGTAACCAATTTTTTAATTGTATAGGTCAAGAGAGCTTTATGAACAGTTCAAATTGGGTGTATTGACTGAGGCAATCTTAAGGGGGCCGCCTTGGTAAGCGATAAATTGCCGCGCAGACGATCAGCTCTAACGCAACATTTAATTATACGGTTCCTTATTTCAAAATATGGTTCACGCCATAATGAAGTCAGAAAGTTATAACAAGACTATCTATATTTAACAACCTTATAGTTTGAGTTTTATTAGTTAAAAATATGTGAAAATGTGAAAATGGATCATTTTCAACGACTTTGTAAGCATTCTTTCGTATCCATGAGACTAGGCTTAATTAAAAAGGGCTCTATGTATAGCCTTCCTCTAATAAATAAATTAATTTTTTGGCAGGCTCACAACAGGAAATTTTAAGATATTTGAGATCTATCAGCAACTTTATTCTCTATCTTGAGGTAAGAAGTTTGTTAGATTTATTTCCCCTCTTTCTTATAGACATGAACAAGGGTGGTTGTAGGTGAGGGGCGAAAGGGAATGTAATCTTAGACATGTTAGAGAATAAGTTCCTGAAAAGACACAGAACATTGTATTTTAAGCCTTGTGGTCTGTAGTATTTAAACAGCTTTATTTCTATGAGAATACAATTTCTGAAGCTTAAAAGCTTGTGCCATTGTTAAAAAATTACTTTTCGCCTCCATTTTGGTTTGGAGCATATTTTGAAACATCAAACCAATTCCTAAATAACGTGTTATTTCTGAACAACTGCAAACAAATTTCAGCGCTCCCGCAGGCAGGCACGCAGCCATCTTCGGCTATTTGATTCTTAAATATGCAATCCCTTACAATTATAATAATTGTACAAGTGGCAACACTTCACATCAGTGTGATTCCTCTAGGTGGGTTCTATTCTCAACACATGCACTCTTGTCGATGTACTCTACACCAATAAAATGATCTCAACTGATCATATTTAACTTTTAAACCACAGGCAAACTTTTTATTTCTGGAACATTAAAATGCATTCATGTTGATTAGATTGAAATCTATCTTGATTTCAAAGTAATTAAAATAAATTTTCCTTGGGCAGTTATCCGTTGGACTATAATATGTGTACGTGAACATTCTATAGATCACCCATCAAAACAAATAGAGCCCACTCTTTTTGTATTAATTTGGTCTACTATCAGAATAAAACCCTATTTAAATTCAATGCTGAGATTCCTTTCGTTTGGTTGTACAATCAATTTTTCAAATAATATTTGGGGGATGGTAAAAAATATAAGTAATAATATTAGTTTAGTTATTTAATTCACGATTTTTTTTTATCTTTAAACTTTGATTTTTCGATTGGTTCGGAAATAAACTTTATTTCTCCTACAGTTAGGAATTTGGAAAAAAATCTCAATTCTCGCCAATTCAGAGACTTTACATCAAAATGTTTTGTTTTATACAAACAAGTTTAGTATAAATCGTAATTTTACATTTAAAAAAATGTGTTTGCATTTTTTGTTTTGGAAAAATATTCGTTCTTCGTGATTCTCTCGGCAAGTCACACCCTTCAACGGCTCATGAGTGAGTGACCAATATCACAGGCGTAGCGAGGTCACAGCTGGACACTTAGAACGGAACATTGATTTTTAACGTATACAGTGCTCGAATATAGGCTTCACAGGATTGTGTGTTTTGCTTGGCAGCTATAAACTCCATGTATGTCCTTACCAGGTCCACCCAGAGGATTCAGAGCGCTCGGGACAAACTTGGAAATACCCTTTCACACAATAATTAATTATGTATCCACATAAAGAGGCACGTGGACTAAATTTTCATCTGAGATAGTTTGGTTTAGACGTTAATAGGAAACTCGAAGTTTATTTATAGACATGGTGTATTGGAAGTGGTTTTCCCACTCTCACTTCATTCAAACGCGTGTACCTAATAAATTATACCTGAGGGACACCAGGCACAAGGTGACCTAGTTGCGTGACCAGGTCGCTCGCGTCAACTTATAATAATAATTATTATGGTTGATGGGACAACGCGCACTTGACTGCAATGTCCAGTCGGTCAAACATTTCTCTAATAGAGCCCCTACACGATCAGTCTGACTGTCAGTCCTAAGACTACATCAGTATTTACAATTACATTACTATTACATTTACAAAAGTTTGTACATGTATTAATAGGGTCACTGTCAGTCTTCGTGTCATTATTTGTATCAGTCTCAGCTCCTACATGCGCCGTGCAACAGTATGGATGATAAGAAAAGGTGTGTGTTAGCTCTGTTTGCTACTGAGACTGAAGGAAATACCACAGGGTCAGTACTACTGTCAGTACTACTGTCAGTACTACTGTCAGTACTACTGTCAGTACTACTGTCAGTACTACTGTCAGTACTACTGTCAGTACTAATGTCAGTAATACTGTCAGTACTACTGTCAGTACTAATGTCAGTCTCTCCCACCACTTGCAAGACTGATGGACTGAGACTGATGTGATCAGAAAATTAGGATCACATCAGTATTTTCATCAGTCCTTCCATCAGTACTGCCCCTACACGATCATTCAGACTGTCAGTATTAATTATTACTTTATTAATACTGACAGTCTGACTGATCTTGTATAAAGTTGTTACCAATTCAGGCTATTCAGATATTAGCACTAATAAGTTAAGGGTGAGTAAGTTATTGAGACATTTCCTTTAAATTGTAAATCGATAGTGAGGAACCATTTATTGAAAGGTCATCCTCTTACACCTAGCCTTGGTTTAGACACGGACCGCCTCGTCAATGGCATTGAGGACTAGAATAGAAAGGTATTTTCACGCGTGACCACAGGTATATCTATATTTAGGGTTGGTTTAAGCTACTCAAAGTAGTGTGGGCCTTATAAAATTACATGTCATAAAAACCTAGTTTAAAAAAAATTACAATCTTAAAAATGTTGTACATGGATTAAATAGGGTGAATTTTGACGTTTTGTGTGCCTTGAACTTAAAATGAGGGTTTACAGTTATGTCTGCCCTTTTTTCTATCTGTAACCGGATTGCAGCCAAGGGATTTATTTCAAATTTTATATTTAGATGTTGTTTGGTCATAGTTCAATGCTAAATCTGGATTCTAATTATATATCTAAAATTGATCATAGTTTACTGATGACTTACGTTTGAAAATGTGACATTTTTCGAAAATGATTATGAATTTTTTCCACAAAATGGATTTCTGTAGAGTGTTTAACATGATAAATAACAATCTTTATATTTTTTCTCTAAAAAATTTAAGTTAACTTTACTGATAACTAGTCATTGAAAATTTATTTAAGGCCTTTGTTCAGAATGGGTATTTCGGAAGGGTTTTGAATTACAAATATTATGTTACGCTTCTTCTACAATTTTACAGAGAAAATATATTTGAATGTAATATAGGCCTTATTTTTGAAAAAGGAAATTTAAAATATAAAAGACAACATAAGAAATTACATATGATTTTATCTTTACCACATGTTTCTTTATTCCTTCAATAAATATTCACATATTCAAATTTAATAGTTCTTCTTTGGATATGAAGCGACTCCATTTCTGGTGACAGTTTCCAGAGTCCCTGTAAGTGATGCGCAAGATGTAATACATCTCCTCTCATGTTTATTCAAATTCACAGCCTTTTCAAACTGAAAAGCGAGTAACTTCACGTCAAGTCTCCCAAGAAGAAGCGAGGCATGGTAATAGGAATTCTCGGGGCGAAGTTTCTACAATTCCCTCTCTTCCTAGATTCTTCTCTTCGCCTCCTTCTTCGTGTCACCCTCGTCGCATTCACCACTATTTGTTTCGACTCCCCTTTATATCACGACAATCGCTTCGGTCAAATGTTACCTTCGATTGTAAGATCAAGGGCACTCTTTAACTACGGTGTTCCATCTATACATTTAATATGATTACCAATTGAATTACAAAAACCTCTTATATTAAAAAAAGTGGTTAACAGCTTTAATGTCATCACACTTACCGTAGTTTAATATTGTCACTTAGATATTTTTATACGGTGACATTGATTACTAAACTCACTTCTATAATTAGGCATTTACATATATCGGAGGATAAATCTTTGATTATGAATATACTTTTGGTGTTTTAAGGATAAATTGTTTTATGTATATATAAACAATAAAAAGAATATATATATAAACAATAAAAAGGATATATATATAAACAATAAAAAGGATATATATATATAAACAATAAAAAGGATAAATTGCTATATATATATATAAACAATTTATCCTTAAAACACCAAAAAGTATATTCAGAATAAAGTATTTATCCTCCAATATATTATGTAAATGCCTCATATACCGGAACTTTATATATATATATAAGTTAAAATACTGAAATATACTCTAGAAAATTTAGATCTCAAAGAAAATTAGTTAAGGAGTATATAATTGATAATAATGTTGCCCTAAGAACCTGTTATCTTTATTTATAGATTACAATTAAGACACCAGGTAGCTTTAACTGACAAGAAGGTCTATTTTAATTAAATATAAAGGCTCAAGGTTTGATCATATGTGAGAAAATAGTGAGTTGAAGGTCTTGGTTTGGATCCAAACAGGGTGAACAGAAGATATTCCTGTATATATATATATATATATATATATATATAAAATAGTGAGTTGAAGGTCTTGGTTTGGATCCAAACAGGGTGAACAGAAGATATTCCTGTATATATATATATATATATATATATATATATATATATGTATATATATATATATATATATATATATATATATATATATAATCATTTTATTCCATTACTGTTATTAAATGGTGAGATATCTTATGGGTTATCAAAATTCTGTATTTATATATAGGGATAACCTTCTGTTCACCCTATTTGGATCTAAACCCAAACCTCCAACTCACTATTTTCTCACATGAGATAAAACCTTGAGCCTTTATATAAAAAAAATAGACCCTCTTGTCAGTTAAAGCTACCTGGTGTCTTAACTGTAATCTATAAATAAAGATAACAGGTTCTTAGGGCTAAATTATTATCACTTATATCCTCCTTAATTAATTTTCCTTGAGATATACATTTTCGAAAGTATAGTTCAGTATTTTAACTTATATATACATATATAAAACACTTTCTCCTTAAAACACCAAAGAGTATATTCAGAGTCAAATATTTATCCTCCGATATATGCAAATGTCTCATTATAGAAGTGAGTTTATAAATCAATGTCACCGTATAAAAATATCTAAGGGACAATATTAAACTACGGTAAGTGTGATGACATTAAAGCTTTTAACCACTTTTTTTAACAGAAGAAGGTTTTTGTAATTTAATTGGTAACAGTACTCCAGCATAAAATTACTTCAAATGTTTTCACCTATGATTGTTTAACTGCTAGACAAATACTTGACAATGCTTTTTGGCTAAACGCGAATACCTAACAGAGTACATTTTTCAATATATCCTAGGCTTAATTTTGGTGATAACTTTTTTACAATAGTGTTTAACACAAAGAATTATAGTCTCTGAACCAAGTATATAAACCAATATTGTTTGAAGTAACTAAGTGCACTTTAGCATGGAGAAGGAACGATGCAAGTGGAAAACCTCAGGATGCATCAGAGCTGTCAAACCACAAGGAGGGATCACAAAAGTGATGAATCACAGAAGCTACCGTGATTATTAACTATCGTGATAAGTCACTGACATGAAGCTTTCGTGTTAGCTGAACAGCGATAGTGAAAAATAACGGGTGAAACCCCGATTAACTGTGCCTCAAGCCTCAACCACCCAAAAAGGAATTATTTTGCTGGTCCGATGCCTTATATGGTATGGCCACTGGTAGACACTTTAACCTTAGGGCTGACGTAATCTTTATTAGTAAAATGAAGAATTTGTCTGTCTGTCTGTCATGAGCATTGAATGATATCAACCACACGTGGAGGGCTGAAATTTTAAAATTAGTAGCACCCAGAAGATGGAACTTTAAATTTTTGATTAGAATTTTTCTAAATTTATTAAAAACTGTGTTGTAAGAAATGAAACGAAGAGATTATTTTGCTGTCTGTTTGAAGTAAATAAAAGCTTTACCTGAGATGACCACGCGATTAATAATTCATTTTCTTACGTGATCTGACACAACTTAGTACAACCTTGCTCCAGCATCCTACGAGATGCAGTAAATATCCTTCCTGTGCTCCAAATACTTTCTCATCAACAACAAATATCGTCATCACCTCTCCCTTTCAACTCCTCACCAATCGATAATGTCGTAAGATGGTTTTAGATTCTAGCCCCTTCCTGCAAAAAACTTCAAATTAATTTAAATCTTGTGAACCACTGAAGTATTCCCTTCACAGACCTAAGATGGCGGCTTCCACTCACCAATACTTATTTTATATGACGCGCTCTCCGTCGCCCACTCTTTTGACATGTGGTTGTTGACAGGGGTATTCATGATTATGCTAATGAGGGACGCGTCTTCGACTTATCTAAAGTAAGGCACCGACGTGGTAGAAAGGATGGAATAAAAGCCATCTAGTGTTTCTTATTCCTGCATACTTTTTCCATTTTATCGCTCAAAGTGTATCCTACAAAGTTTCTAGAAAAGTCAGTAAGAAAGTTTTGGTTTTCAATTAAATTTGAGGTTGAAGTAATAAATTATGCAGAAGCTCAAAAGGTTGAGGCAACGCTTTCTATACTTTGACTATTTTTTATTTGAATATGTTTATTGTGCATGTGTGCGTGTTTGTTTGTGTGTGTGTGAAAAGCGTATGTTTTAAAAGACATGACTCAAAGTTTACCTTCGATCACTTCTAAATGACACTGTAGAAGGCAGGGCTGCGTACAAAGGTTTATTTTAGGAGGTGACGGTGTACATATAGGTGGATCGTGGGAAAATAGCCAAACCAGGAAATTTCATGGATAATTTAAACAACGAAACTCTCTTTAAAAATAAAAAATAAGGTCTAAAGTGCTACTCTCGCATTAGACTAGACTTCAAAAGATGAAAAGATCGGGGGTTCTGTACCGGTAGTGTTTACTGAGGGTGGTGCTTCCTAAATAGTTTTCCGCTCTCCCTCCACGCAAATGCAGGCATACATCCTCTAAACTAAACATTTATAACATTTAACATTTATTTTTCTTCTAACGTATGGTATCTATGACCGAGATCTCCTGTGTGTGTAGACTTTCTACTTGTCTACACGTTCTACCCGCAATGAGATGATATGATTATGATGATTATAAAGGTTTGGAGCCAGGAAAGATCTTGAACCTAACTTAAGCCTTATTAACCAAATCCTGTTGACCGTAGGAATAATTCCCTTTTCAGGAAATATACCTGTGGTACCAGCCATGAATCGAATCTGGGACCCCTAGGTGCACTGACCACCATACCACGTGGCTGGTTAACACATTGCTGTAATCAATACGTAGACGTATAACCTGATCGGGTAGTAAAATGATGTTCTAAAAAAAACATTAAAAATGCTTGCAAAATATTATTATTATCATCACCGCGTCTTACTACCCGTTCGGGTTATACACACTTACGCTAATGTGTAATGGTAGGATGATTGGGAGGTGAAATGGAGGACCTACAGTTTAACGTGAGATCCGAACCACGGTGGAGGCCTAACATTTCACGCATTCACAATGCAAAATAACTCTGGTTAATTAATTTAATGTTATGAATTTTATAGGATTCCTAGACTTTCAATCAAAATACAAAGCTATAATAGTAATAATACTTTCTAGTGCAAGAAGAGGGTAAGGGGTTTAAACTACAAAGTATCCTCTTTCAGTACGACCCTGATAAAAGCGCCTCCATCGTAGAACATATCTTCATGGTTCTTTACAATTTCTTAAATATCATTTCTAAGCTCATAGTATATTGGCTGCCCAATGTGATGGTCCCGATGTCCGTCACATATTCCACCGTGTATTACTACGCGTCAGGACTATATTCACATCTATAACGATGGGATAGGGACGAGAAAGGTAGAGTATATAGGAAGTGTACCCACTTTTGTTTGGAGGGAGATATGAAAATTATTTATGAACGAATATCTCGGTAGACCCGATCAGGATTCAATACTCAGGCGCCATGTTGACGCCTGACTGACGTCTTTGCCCCCTTGTCGACTGGTTTTGGGGGGAGCGTGGAAGGAGTTGAGTCAGTAGTCGAAACAACCCCTTTATTCGCCTGGAAGGAGAATGAGAAGTAAATATAAAGTAAGACTATCATGAGCCGTTCAGGATAGAATTCCAGCTCTAAGTCAGGTACACTTTTCGTTTATTTAGCCCCAATAATTTAATTAATTTTTTTCAACCCTCTTAAAAATGGACACACAAATTAAATGTTAAACTATTTCTTAGCTTAAACCTTCAATTAAATATTGTAAACTAACCAATACTAATGAGTTTGTTTACAATCTAATTACACAAGCTTACTGATTTAATAAAATAAAATAGGAATTTTTTCCATGTAATATGATTATTTTATAATATGCTACATAATATATGTTTTATATTTAGATGTAGTTGGTTTCAAAAGAAAAATATTAATTAAATTATGAAATATTCAGGTACTTTCCAATATATTACTAATATATCTTGGTGTGTCGGTGAACCACCTCACCTCCTAGTGGTAATGCATGGGCAGCAAGGCAGTCTCTATAGTAGAGATACTGGTTTGTAAGAACAGTGCAAGCGTGCCAGGGTAAGACTGGGCAGCTGTTGTACTTGTGGTGTACTGATTAGAATTTGCCAACACCAATAATTGGTACAGCATCCTTACCATCAGCAGCGAATACTGTCATGGGTCCTGGTGCGTTCAATGCTAGTAACCTGGTCTACTCTAAACTAATCACTAAATAAACTGTACAATATTAGCCTTGGATGACCAACCCTATGATGGGCAGCTGTGGTTAAAGCTGTAAGGCCCATCTGTTGACCAGCTGACGATAACATGGATTATTGGAACGTGGAACGTGAGAGGAGTGTGTGGTAAACAGAATGAACCGTTAGAGGAAGACACTGGATCTCGGAAGATAAATTGATATTCTGTGTGTATGTGAGACAAAGAAAGAGGGGAAAGGTGTTTTGATGATTATTGATGGTAGACTGACTCTGTGGTGGTCCGTTGTGAATTAATGGGTAAGGAGAAGTCGGGAAGTAGGTTTAATCCAAAGCCCAACAGCTAAGCTTTTTGTGAGATATGAGTTGGTGTCATTTAGACCTTTATAAGCACACAGGAAAATCGGCATACGTATAATTATGCTAGTTGTTTGCTATGATCCAGTAGAGGCTGAAGACTAGAATGTGAGAGTGGAATTTTGGGATGAGCCTAATGAAGTTTTGAATGCATATAGACCAGATGGAAACCCACAGAGAAATTTCAGAGAAAGTGTTAGGAAGGTATGGTGATGACAGAATAAACGAGAATGGTAATGAGTTAGTGAGTCTGTGTTTAGAAAATGGTTTATTTGTGTCTAACACATGGTTTAAGCACAAAGATATTCACTTGTAAACATGGCAAAGGGGTGATTCGGAAACTATGATTGATTTTATGGTGTATGATGAGAGACTGATAAGTTTAGTAAGGAATACTAGAGCCTTGTGTGGAGCTAAATGTGGAATGGCTACCTTCTTGGTAATCTTAGTAGTTGAATTAAATATAAATTTGGTGAGGAAGTAACGCAAGAGTATCAAGCAAGTAAGAATGAAAGTGTAAAAGCTGCAGGATAGAATTGTGAGAGATTGCTGGGAGAAAAATTAAATTTACAAGAGCATGAATGAAATGTGGAAATAAATTATAATGATATAGAAAGTGATTAGAACATAATAAAAGATGGTCGTAGTTGAGTGCGTGAAAGATATGTAAGTATCTGCGGTGAAGGGAAACTTAAAAATACATGCATGGTGAAATGAACAGGTGATAAAAGCTGTGAAAGCAAGGAAAGAAGCATAAAAATGAATTATTGCTGTGAAGAATTAAACAGAACATATGTTATTATGGGACATATACAAAGTGAAAAAGATGAATACAAATAAATAAATAAATAAGGAGGGTAAATAGCAAATAGGATTAAAAGAAGGAGAAAGAATGCAAAATAATTTTGAAGGGAATAAGTTCTTCTGGGAGTACGTAAAGATAACAAAACAAGAAGTGTATAGAAAGACCTGTGGCATTCATAATGGTCGTGGTGTGATGGTATGGGATGAAAAACAGTATAGGAGAGAGATTTAGGGAGTATTTTGAGCAATTGTACTATAAAAACGTAGATAAAGTAGCAAAAAATAGGGAAAATGTTATGATGAGTGAAAGGATTAAAGAGGCTGAGGTGTTTAAGGCTATGATAGTGTTAAATAATTGCAAAGCTTCGAGCTAGATAGGATCACATAATAAATACTTAAGTGTGGGGCCATGATATTACTTGTCAGAGTGTTTGAGTTGTTTAATGTGTGTGTGTGTGTTGGGATTTCGAATGTTACTAATAACTGGAAGAATACTTTCATTGTTTCATTGTACAAAGGAAAAGCAGTAAGAGTAATGTAAGAACTATAGGGAAATTAGTTAGTTGAATATTCTAGGAAGATTTTTAGGAAAGCTTTAATTGAGAGGGTACGTTAAAAAACTGCAGACAAGATTTGGGGTGTGCAATGTGGTTTCATGTCAGGTAGAAGTTGCATGGACCAGATATTTGCATTGCAACAAATTATTGAGGAATGTATGGCTGTACGGAAGAAAGTGTATTGTGCATTTGTTCATCTGAAGAAAGCGTATGATCAGGTGAATAGGATTAGGTTATGGAATGTTCTAAGAGAGTATTGTGTGGATACATGATTAGTAAATGCAATTATGGTGGTGTATGATGGAAGTAAAACGTGCTTTAGGGTGAATACAGCTTTAAGCGAATACTTTGATAATGAACAGTGTGTTAGACAAGGTGGTGCTCTGTCTTGATGGGTGTTTATTGTATTCATGGATAAGTGTTCGAGCGACGCGGTTGATGTACAAATTGACAATTTGAAGGTGAGAATGCTATTATATGAAGATGATGCTATTTTTAATGGTTGAGAATGAAAGTGACTTGCAGAATGCATTAAATCGGTTGAAATGAAATGCCTAAGAAATGTATGTGGAATAACTCCTATGGTCAGAATCAGAAATGAATTGGTGATGAATAATTGCGGTTTGAAAGGGAATCCACTAGGTCAATGTGTTATAAAGCCTTGAGTTGGCTTAGGCATGTTGAGAGAATGAGTGTGGATCGAGAGAAGAAGTAAATATATGAAGGTAGAATGTGTGGATCAAAGGTAGTGGCAGGCCATGTAATACATGACTAAATGTGGTAGATGAATGTGTGAAATAGAGAAACATTAAAAGTCTTAAGGATAAAAGAGCAATAATGATTAGGTGTGTGAATGTTGTTGAAGCGATGTGTGAATGCAAGGATAGGGAAATGTGGAGAAAGTTAGTGTAGATGATATTAAGCACGGAGTTGTAGCTTTTTATTTAGCAATATACATAGTTACTTGTCTACCACGTAAGGAAACAGTGTGATTAGGTATGTATGTGTGTATGTATGTATGTGCATGTGTGTATGGGTGTGTTCGTGTGAGTGTGTGTGCGTGCATGTGTGCGTGTGTGTAAGTGCGTATGTGTGTGTATGTATGTATGTATATTTCTTAAAACATTTGTGTATTTCATTGTGTTAATATTCTTATAAATATGTGAACTTTTCTAACAATGTTTAAAATACTATATTTAAAAAATATTTATTTCACTCGACAATACCTTAAAATAGGTTTAACATTCTCCTCTATTAATTCCTTTATACATATATAGATGTATATAAAAAGATATATGAACAAGTAGACAATAGATAGAAAGGAGAAATTACGTCACAATGTTAAACTATAAATGTATATAATCAGGTTAGGTCACTAATCTATTTAATGCTATTTTTGTAATTTTGACGTTCCACAAGGTTCTGAAAAACACGACCTCGAGTTAATCGGATTTATTTTCAGCAGCCAATCTTAATTATTACGCTTTTACGTCACTGCCCAATTACAACGATTTTGTGATAAGAAATTGCCTTATATTATATTATATCAAATTTAACGTAATTTAATAAAAAAAAACTGAATTTCCAATGGATATTGGAGATTGAATATTCTCATCTTTTATTTTCATGATTTTATTAATATATAATTTATTTGAACGGTGCTATGCAAAGACTCGCCTACTAGACACGAGGACAAATAAGTCCGTCTAGTCTAGTTTCATTGTTTGATGATGGGTGTGTAAGGGTTCGAATCTCTGCTGGACATAGTGATGTGATTTTTCGAAATAAATTTTCACTCTTCTTGTATCGATCTCATCCTTACTCCATGAATGTTAATACATTGATAGGTTGGATGTGTGATAATACATATAGCACACACACAATACATATATATACAAAATATTCCCTAGTGGTTCTCTTCAAGATAAATAAAATAAGTATTTACAAAATTTAATTACATTTATTCTTAATATGAAAATTTCAATAAGTACTATGAATATTTTATTTCAAACCTAAATATATTCCTTATGCCTATAACGAAAGCACTAAAAGTTAAAGGACCATGAAAAAAATATAATAGTCACAACGTTTTTATATCGAAACATTAAAAAAAAAGCTACTAAGCTAAAGAATGGAATTAATTTTCTTCCCTAGTTTTCTAAACAAAACACATAAAATAATTTACACAGATATCTCTTTTTAAAAAATCTCATAACAACAACAGCTTTTATACAATGCCGCATGTTTTATGTGGTATCATTCAAGAAAATAAAAGTATAATTTTAATGTTTTCTGAAAAAATTATTTGAACGTCTTTGAACGATATTCAAAAAGTATTTAAGCGAACACATCTCTCCAATATTTTTTATACCTATTTCCCACCTACAAAATGAGATATAAAAAATTGTTTAATGTCACTCGTAGTTATGACACAAAATAAAATATATAAGACAGTTTCTTTTGAGACTTGCTGTTTTCTCATGAACTGGCAATCAATATATCGTAATAACTAAATATTTGGTCGAATTTCCTAAGTAATCTAATTAACATTATTTTATTCATCATTTAACTTGTGTTAGATTGTAGGCCTCTGCGTGCACGTCATGCAACTCCAGAAGTGCTTAACGAGAAATGTTACTATCATGTCAAACAATAGAGGAATATTACTATCATGTCGAAACAATAGAGGAATAATGTTAGCGCCATGTTCGCGTAGAAATGAAAACTGTTCGATAAATTTTCCGTAGTGGCTGCTATAAAACTTCTAATTAGTTGAGTTGGGGCAGGTGGCCCCTAGGTATATCACATACATACATAAAGCCATCAACTAATGTGTTGAGTGACAAAGTTGGGTAGGAGGGGGGGGAAAAGACAAATTTGTTAGCAAATACTAAATCAAAACAAATTGTGACATTTAGAGATGAAATATTTCGGTAACATTTTTAGAGCATTGAATCCTTGGAGAAGGGTATGTTTTCACTAAGGCTTTGATTATAATATTGATGTGTTGATATATGGTCTACATTAAACACCACGTTAGTGACAGATTCAACCACCAAGCACTGTAGTCGATATGTGAGCTTAAGAAGAGAACTTGTATTGTTTTTACAGCTTAATTATAGCTCATTTCACTATGTTTCTGGAAAGTTTTAGACGAAACTAAAGTGAAGTTAATTTTTTTTTCCAAAATGGCTGACCAAGCTTTTATTTTATTTTTTGTTATCACTATGTTTCAGGTTATATAGCGACGAGTAAGATTTAATTTATAAGAAGTGTATTCACATTTGCGTGGAGGGAGAGTAGCAAACTATTTAGGAAAACAACCCTCATCACACCTAGCCAGGAATTGAACCCCGATCTCACCTGTCATCGGCAGTATAGTCTAATATGAGACTGATGCCTTAGACCATATGTCCACCGAAGTAGGTGGCCTGCAAATGAAAGGATTGGTTCACTAACGCAATCTTAGGTCAGGCTAGAGCTGTTTATACTCTGATAAGAGAAAACTATATCAACCTTAGTGTATAATAAGAGTTCACTATATACACCTGCACATCAAATAGAAGGTGCAGAATATATAAATAAAATTGTTTAAGATATTTGGCTTGAGAAAAAATGTGTACAAACATGAACAAAATTATTGTTAGCTCTATTATTATGTTTGAGAGCAAACTGAAGATTTCTTAACCAAGTTTATGATGCCAAGTGGAAGACATCTAAATTTTAGTTACATAAAAGTAATCAGTTCATTTATGAACTAGTATGTTACTCTCCCACATGATGACGCCCTACACCAAAATCCCCCGGTACTCGCACCCTTCCCGTCCACACTCCCCTTTCTACTGCCTGATAGAAGTTCAAAGTTAATGTAAATCATCTACATAAATTATTTCCTATATCTTTTTATAAGATGGCCTAACCTACTAAAAATATTTACTAGGCCGGATTTAAAACATCTTATCAAAGCCTCACTGGTAAATTGGAGGAAGAAAGACATCGGTGGTCACGTGAGATAAGGCGTCAGGGTATACTGACTTGCAATGATGGGTTTAAAATTGATGCAATGCATGGGGAAAACTACCCTTCTGAGTATTATCCAATATCGTTAATAACTATGGTAACGTAATAATAATTACAAATTTTTATATAATATTATGTTCCCAAACAAACATAACAGTAACATAGAGTAAATGACCTTAATTCCGTCAACTTGTGTCAACAAAATGGTCTTTAAAACAAATAATTAATAATTATTATTAACATATATACTATTCAAAATTGGGCTATAGATTTAACAGATTTAGCTATTTTTTAAAATATACCTTCATAATAAATTCATATTTCCTTTTATCTAACCATCTCATAGCTGATGAGTTTCTGATAGTGGTATTGAGGTAGGACGTAAAATATAACTTACATAAGATATTAAATAATTTAGCATCAACATTTTGGCTAAGTGCTGGTGGCTTGAAAATTAAATTGGTGTCGTCTGAGAAGCCAGGGAGGGCTTATTATTTAGGTTAAATATGACACCTACGTCACTTACTAATCTAACTTGATGAGAGAGCTCATTAATATAGCTGGAGTAACAGCTGTGTACAAAATATTGTTTCTGCCTTCCGACACCCCCAACCCAACACATTGTTTCTGAGAGATTCCTCTCTCCCTCTTTCAAGGATGTATTACATTTGATCATAGTTCCATATTTTAATAATTAAGCAAGCCATTATGCGTTGAACAGAATGCTATGTCTAAATTGTTTAGTTATAAATCTAAAAATATTTAATATATGACTTAAACATTGGTTTTACTGTACCATTTCTAGCAAAGAAAAAGTATATTTAATCTTTTGACCAAATTATTAGTTTCAAGAAAAGTTGGTCTTTTAATCGAGGCAACAATATTTTTGAATCAAGTGCTACAAGATTTTGTGCACATTATTAAGACGACTGGCCCTTTTCAATTGGCGTGGAAATGCAGAGCCATGGGAACAAACGTTATCTTCAAGAATCTTTATTGGTTTGCAATTTTTTTTTTCGGAAACGGTTTGTTCAAGAATAGAAGCATGTTGATTAAGTTATACTTTTTATATATCCACAGCTCCTTCTCTATCATTTTAACAGTGATCAAATATCGAAAAAATTGACATTTTTTCAATAGAAAACTGCCGGCTTCATAGCAAAAAATAATAAAATGTAACAATTAATAAACATCGATACATTATCTTAGAAGGGGTGTCGAAAATATTAACATAAAAATTTCACTCGTTCTCTAGAAAAACTGATATTTCCAAACGTATTATTTCTCCGCAAGACCTGTCCGGTAGCTAGGCCATCTACGTTTCCGTGATCCATCTGTTCTTGTTGGCGCGGAAGGATACTTTAGTCGGTTGTGAAGCCACGCCACGCCACGCCTTTCACCCTCCCACCCACCATCCCATACACTAGACAGGGCCGAGGGACTTTAAACTTTATGTTGTCTCTTTCCTCCCCCTCCAAACCCCGCCCTCCACGACTCATTGTCTTGAAGCCGGTCCTGTCATTCCACATGCAACATAGAGTCGGAATGAGGAATGTAGAGAGTTTATAAGAAGTGTTATCACATTTACACGCAGAAAGGGTGGGAAATTATTTAACAATACCACTCTCAGTTAGTCCAGTCGGGATTCAAACTCATTTGCTTCATTAATATAAATGGCTTGAAACAAATATTTAACCTCTCCCAAACAAATTATTATTTCTTTAAAAGTCCCAACAAAAAAATGGTCATTTTAGGATATAATTATTTATGTTTCAGAAGCTTCAGAACTGCCTGTTCCGTAATAAATACGTCGTTGTGAGAAATATGTACTATCAAGCAGGTAGTTTTTTAAGACGACTTAACCTCAACCGGCATGTAAACATTTTTAAAAGTGTATCACCAACAACTTGAGCCAACACATTTCTGATCCATCTTACATTCACCAGGATAGACTGAAGAGGGTGTCGGAATAGGCACGTCAGCATTGTCCTATCTGGTTTATCTGTGCTGAGGATGTCGGGGGACCTAATTTTGGCTCGGATACTGGTATGGATTTCCTGAATGGTTTCCCACTCTATCTAGATGAAAATGCTGCTGCTCTTCCTCTTAACTCTACTTTCCTTATTTCTACTCAATGAGCATAAATATACGGATATTCCAAGTGTATAGAAACACGAGAGCAAGAAGCGTGTAGGGATGGAAAGCTCATCGAAGATAAAACACTTTCTGTATTTTTTTTAGCACTGTGTCATAATACTTGTTTGGGTTGTATGCTGGTGTACTAATTACTCTAATGGATTAGGGAAGAAAAGGTTGAATTTGGAGGAGGTGTAAACACATTTGAGTGGCGAGAGAGAGAACGAGAAAACCATTTAGGAAAATACAACCTCAGTACACCTGACTGGGCTCGAACCACGATTTCCTCATCATCAGCAATCTAGTTTAATATGAGAGGGACACCTTAGACCACGCAGTCACCGACAAATTGTAGATTCCTATCTTCTGAGGAGATATTATTTCTTTTCTTAACTTATCTCTGTACACGTTCGGCGTTTCCATGACAATGGATGACGTCCCATTTTTAATGAACGGCTTATATAATAAATGTAGTGATGGTTGGTATGTGTGTATCTTTGACTTGGCGACAGTGTGTACTCAGCCTTCAATTAGCACACGAAACTTTCCCCTGTGCTTGCTGAATAATTGAAGGGCCCCGGCGACGTCACAACGCCTGTCGTCTACGGTCAGAACTGGCCACGGCTTCTGACTTCCTCATTAATAATTCGCTGCCTTGATAATACGGCGCAAAGGCTGCGCCAAAACGTCCTTTAGAATTCTCTCTCCTCTGGTGATATTTGCTTCATGGGAGGGATTTCTTTTTCACTGGAACCTATTTACCCTCTGACTTCCACCCGCATTCTTTTTCTCTCTTTTTAGGTTTGTTTGCGTATCCACTGATGTTTGCGATTGAAACGTATTTTTCTGTTGTGAACTAATTAAACATAAGATAAAATGGGACATCTAAAAGCTTTTAGTAAACAATTCTTATGAGCCAAAAATTGCAACGGGTGCTTAGTATCATTAAGTAGATACTGCTTGAATACTTTTGGCATACAAAAGTATTATAATTATAAAGTTATTTAGGTTATTTAAGTTTTAACACTTTTAATAAATCACAGCAATGGTATTAGTAAAATACTAATTAATATAACATAATTTAACAATGCTACTTTAATTTAAAGTGATCTGAATAACTTCTGACGTTTTGTCTGAGTTTAGGGAGAGACACCTCATAAATTAATAAAAATAAAATTACCGTTTGGCTATATATTTTATCGGACCTGAGACGAGTGGATTGAATAGCTTTCAACGTAACGTTGTCCATCACTTTCTTCAGCACAGATCGTCTAATTGTGTTCGCCCCACCCTGTATAAATCTCGTTTAACTTTGTACACAACATGTTAGCCAACACAATCACAACAAGTTGTTTTACACAATATAAACGCATTCACAGCTTGTTGGGAGGGCTAGTCATTGTCAACATGTTGAGTTGGCTCAATTATTGTGTATAATAAATAGCAAACATGATATTATTTCACGACATTATTTTACGTTTTTGTTTTTCTGCAAGAGTATACTTCGTGCCAATAAAATAAATGAAGAAATGGCGTATCCCCATATAATGGCTCCAAACATGTTGCACAATAAACAAGGCTTGATACTTGCTTCTTGCAACATGTCCAGTACCTGACTTTAGAGTGTGTGCAACGTGTACTGTACACGACTTGAAGGTATATACAGTATGTACCAAGCATTAAGATAGCCAGACGTCCACCCCTCATTCATTTGAGGTATTTAAGGTGCACTTTCTTAACCGACTGATTAAATCAGCACACAACTTACAAACAAGCTTAAATATAGGACAGATACAACACCCAGTCGCTGGTGGTTATTTCAACACTATGAAAAGGTAAACCCACATTTCACCAACAACACTTTTTCGGCCATGCCAGGAATCGAGCCCAGGACCCTTAACTCATTCAACAGACACGCTGTTGGTGATCTGGTGGTCTAGGGGGTAAGGTTGTCAGACTTCTGTGCCTGGGGTCCGGGGTTCAATCCTTGGTCCCGGGACAGATTTAGCTGATTGGCAAACCCTTCCTTCACCTCTGACTAGACGTGTATTAATCACAACTTGAGAATGTGAGGAATGCCAGGCCTCCACCGTGGTTCGGATCTAATAATAGCAATAATAATAATAACATGCACGCTACCAGCTAAACTAAAATGTTGGACTTGTATCGTGCTAATTTAAAGGTAACCAATTATGCGCTCTCTGTATTTGAAAGTAGAAAGATATTTGTACGCTACTAAGATCATACATATATAATTTGAAGGTGGCCATTTGTCTGCCCTTTGCAATTCAAGGGAATTAAAATTTACCAGGGCTACAATTTACCCACTGTCCGTCGTGGAACGGTTGGTATCCGTGAGAGAGAGAGGAGAGAGAGAGAGAGAGAGAGAGATATGGTATTCTCAACCTAAATCATTCATCGTGGTGTATTTCAGCTACTCCTCTTAACCCGGTATCTTTTTGAAGTTCACTGAAGTTCGTAAATAAAATAATATACTACAGATACAATGCAATCAACTAAATTACTCTAGATTTTTTTTGCGTCATTTGACTAAATAAAAACCTGTCATTTCCTTGTGGCGAGCTATCTCCTATGAATACGTTTAACGTTTTAGGTTGGAAGATTAATCATGATTGATTAATGGACACCAATTTGTGTGAATATCGCGTATTTGACCGTCTGTCTGGGAGAGGGATTTAGGGACCATTCACGAGGTACTCGTTTTTGACAAGTTTGACAAGGTCCCATCTTGGTCATTTAGAACCTTTAGGGTGGCAATCAATCAAGTGTAAAATATATTTTGGTACAATCTTTCCACCATAAAACATGTTTAAAATAATACAAAACAAATTTAAAGTATTTGCTAGATCAAGAAGTTATTAATTGACCTTATCCCGCCTAGGTGGCGTAGTTAGCTAACGCGCATAGTTTCATGTTTAGCTAGACTGCCGAGGACGGGGAGATCGAGGCTTTGAATCAAGCTCGGGTGAACTTGGGCTGGATTTTCCTAAAAAAAAATCCACTCTCTCTCCACGTAAATGTGGGTTCACTTCCTCTATATTCACGCTTCTCAATTCCTAACCCATTAGCGTGATTATTACTTACGCGTATAACCCTAACGGGTAGTAAGACGCGGTGATAAAAAAAGACCATAGAAAAAATCTTTTAGTCATGTTTTATGATTTATTACATAATTTCTATATTATTGTATTAAAGTTTATAGGCTCTTTTTTACTTTTAAAAAAATACATTTTAGCTCTATATTTTCGTTTACTCTGTACATTATTTTTATAAATAATTTCCCTTAGAAATACAAATAATCAACATTCAAACGATCCTTGATATATTTGATTTTTAATTGAAAGGAATGTTTTATCATAATTAATAATATATTGATGAGATCTATTGCAGGAATGTTTTGAAATGTAATTTAAGTAAGAGTTATTTGAGGTATTAATTTCTGATCCTGTCCTGAATTAATTTTTATTTAAATGATCTAAAAACAAATACAAGTTAATACCTTTATTTGATAATGCATGTTTATTATTGGGGTTATTTGATATTAATTTAAGTTTTTGTGGCTAAAGTGTCTTTGTGAATAAGATAAGAGAGAATATTGCTTGAAATTAAAATGATGCTTATACTATTAAAAATGATACTTTGACCTAGATTTTGTTTTATTGTTTTTTCCACATGAAACACATTTGAATATTTTTGCCTAGCAAAGTTTTTTCTCTGAATAAATATTTTTAGATACTTCACTTAAATTTTATTGGAGATTTGTTAAGGTTTTGCTAATTTATCATTAAATGTAATGAAATATCAATATATTTTATATAGCATTGAGCATATTGTAGAATTCCCTAACAATATTTGTTTTAACATTAAAATGTGTTAATTAAGAGAGTAAAATTGGGTACTAAACAAAAACATATTAGAAATTAAATTTCAAAACTCGCTTGACTCATTATACAAATCCAGAAAATATATCTTCAATGTATAACTTTGTTCCTCAAAGTCTCGGGACGTACAATTATCATAAAACTTGCTATCGTCATTTTAATTATCACACATTTTCTTAATAGAGGAACAGATGTATCCACACTTTTACAAGAACAACCATCGTACAAAACTATATGGCAAAATGTTTTAACGTTTAGTTGTTCTCGTTAAATTTACAAGCCTGAACGTTAATATTAACACAATTTAAAAAAATAAAACGTAATAATACCAGGGTTGGAATTATAATCGTGTATTTCGCCATCCTATGCTAAGATAGTTTTAAAGTCACCTGGTGACTTAACCATGCTATTAGCAATAACGTTGAACACCACACTCTTCAAGTAAAATGTTGTAAATAAAGAGTAATCAGAGAAGAATTTCTCATGTCATGTAATAAATTACTTTATCATTAGTTTGTTAGTATTTATTTTCGCTCTTACACTTTAAACCATGGGTTAATACATGTTATAATTTAATATATAGGAATGATAATTGCTAGAGTAAATGCTCCTTCATAAGCGTGAATATGGGATGATAAAACCATTGATATGAATCACATATTAAAAATCACCCACAATTAGGCTTTATGTGGTCGATATTTTAATCTTGAACTCCTCCATTTCATTTTTTACAAATTAGTGTCACTCTGACGCCTAAGACAGCATTACCACTGGAGGTGGATAGTTCCAATAATATGACTATAAATGATTTAAACAACAACATGAACCAGAATGATTAAGAAATGCTAAGAAGAGCAACCTACTGTTGAGAATGTGAGAAAAAGAGAAATTCCACATTAGGGTTTAAAACTGAATTCACCCATAAAATTTTTTCTCTGTATTTATACATGGGAATAAATATTCTTTACTCAAATTTAAAAAAAAAAGTAAAAGTCAGTGCATTACGCCCGTACAGTGACAACCTCCTATAAACTATATTTAAGCTTATTTATTATTATTTACCAAGCAAACGTCCATGTTTTACTGAACAACCCCCGTTAGTTACGGGGGGGGGGGGGGGGTGGGGAGGGAGGAGAAACAGATGGGTCACGGATGATAAGTTATTGTTTCCAGAGAGGATACAAATACAATTGTCATTATTTATAGTCGACTGACAAAATATATATAATTTGTCGATAAAACCTCCAACAAACTGAAATGATATATTGTAGAGATGTGCCTGGACCAGGATTTTAACCTCAAATCCTTGGAAAGGCATATCAAACCAAATGGTTCATGGTTCATATTCCTGTCCATCCAATTTATTTGTTCAAATATAAGATAACATCTACACTTAATTATGGGTATCATGATTGACTTTACTTTTTTTCCCCTGAGTTTGTAGCAAAAGAAAGTGAGAAACAATTTAGAGAAAAACGCCCTCAATATATATAGCCGGAATTTGAACCTCAACCTCCAAGTCCCCAACAAACCGGACTAAATAGTTTGACATCCAGACCGTTTGCCCACTGAAGAAATTCTTTTGATTTTAATTTAACTAATTACAATATCTGATATAAAAACTGTTCTCGGATTCAAAAAAACAAATTGACTTGTGTTTACGTAGTCCAAGGTAACAGGCTGGCAATAATTTGTATTTCTGGAAACGTGGTAATCTAATGCAATGGAGTAGGTTCTAAATTCATTACTTTCAATGTGATTTCCCCATCCTCTTCACCACGCAAGTGCAAATGCACTTATCCTGATAGCTCTCCTCCTCATCCACACCTAGTTATCCAATATTTATTGAAATATTCAGCCTGCAGTATATTGGGAGGGTAACACTTTACACTCAATCCAACTTTATAGCTGTACTAGGCCTCCTCCTGGTCATAACCATCATCTCACACGTCACAAAGCTCTTTCACCTCCTAGTTTCATTCCTGTAGCTGCTCCTGTAATTCCTTTTCCTTCTGCACCCATACCATCAAGTCAGCAGCAAACATCATGGCTTTCATTATTTCCTCCGCGGGTTTCCTCGACACTTTATTCAGATCATATCCGTTATTTACATTACTATTAAAAACTGTAGTAGTAGGAGAGCACTTCCAAGCCTCACTCCAATTTTTATTTGGAACTATTGCACCCACTGTTCCTCCGTCTTAACGTAGCTCATGTTATCTTCGTACATAGACTACTCTTCACGATCATAACAACTCCTCTTTCCACTACAGTCCTCTCTATCGCTTTCCCGACTGTATTTCTATCCACACTATATTATGCCTTCTCCACATCTATACATACCATACATAAAATAGAATTTTATCCATAAAATGTATATTTCGTATTAAGTATAGCGTATACATTTATTGCAGTGATGGTAGACAACAATGCCAGGTAGACATTACACACAGGATTGTGCGTTGACTGTATTGCTCTAACAGTCTATTCATAGTAGGAATTACTGTCTGAAAGGTCTTTTTCCCTACCAGAAATCTATTATATAGTAGGATATTGGTAGGAAAAAAGACCTTTCAGACAGTAATTCCTACCGTGAATGGAATATAGTTGCCATTGTCTCTATATTTGGTCAGTAAAGGTCAGATTCAGAGCTGTCTACCACAGTTGTTTGGATATATTGATTTTGTTGTTAGACGACATGTAATGCATAAACATTGCATATACACAAAATGCATGTACTATAAGTTTTCAGTGAATAATGTTATGTTTCCAAAAATTATATATTTTGTTTAATTGTTTATATTATTGTAAGCATTTTAAGAAATCTTTTAATGTTTGGAAAAACTCTTCTGTTTTTGTATTGCAACATTTTAAGTTTCATTAAATGTTTCTATTGAAGCTAAAATCGGCATTCTGGTATTTTTGTTAAATCTAAATGAGATATTAAAAAAAAAATTATGACCTAAAAATAAGACCTCTATATGCATTTTACGGCAATCATACAAAAATGTCAGGGCCTTCGTGGCTATTAATTAATATTATCCTGTCATATCATTTGGGTGTGGAAACATTCACTTGATTTTCAAATAAGTCAAGATAGTATAGGCCCAGCTTTAAAATGTAAATTGTTATAAAATGATTGATTGGTAAAAAAAAATCAAGGTTTAATTATTCTAGTCACTTAAAGGTATTTCTAATTTTTATGAGAAAGATTATCCCTCTTAGAATAAAATTATATTGCATGCCCTGCGTCTGGGTTGGTACACTGAAAAATTAAATCTGTAGTGTGATTCCCCCACGAGGGTAGGAATATGAACCCCACAAAATTACTTTCATATTTATGTGTTTAATTAAGGTATTTTAATGTCAATTTTGACATATTTAAAACACCTCCATTAAAACACAAGATTTATTAACGGCCTAGTCCAAACAGTAGGTCATAATCTTCCCAATTAAGTATTTGTGTATTTGTTTGTTTTACTTACCATTCATTTAAACACCACCCACTGGGTTTGGGTACAATTAGTGATAGCCTCTTAACATAACCTCTGCCTCGAATCTCACTTTTAAACATAAACCAATGGGCGCGTGAACTAAAATGTCAAGCTTATTTAATCTGGTTTTCCAGTACGTGGTGGTCGAGGTTAGAACCCTTGATGAGTGTAACGATTGTGATAGTTCCTGAACAGTTGCTAACCATCCTAAACGCAAATACTGGTACATTTCATATGGTTTGCAGTTTTCTCACTCCTATTACATTAATGTACTCAAAATGCGATAAGGACAGGTAGTAGCAGGACATGGTGAAAATATATAATATAATTTTCTTAATTTATTTAGGGTTTTAGCATGCCTTTTATTAACCAGATCATTACATCAATGTAATACTTACAGAATAACTCAATTCTAAATCAGATACAATAAACAATCTTCTGTTCACTAATATTCATCGCAATACCTGAAACCACAATTTATTACATTAAGAGATCATGGTAGGCATTAACTATTGAGCCCTAGTCACAAATTCTCTAGACGGAACGTATAACTATTTGTCAAGGACATCTTACATTTCCGTAAAACCTTTATGATCAAACTTATAAGAAAATAAATGAAAGGTTGAACTAAAGCACATGTTTAGAAAAGTTGTTACAAACTTATCCCAAGTGTTAATGTAAATAGCGAGAGGAAATTGAATTCCCAGAGATGATTTTGAAACACCCAAAGGTTGTGTGAAAGTTACCTCTAAGTATCAAGAGCGAGGATACCACATTATATTACGTCGTAAAATAAACTTGTAAGTGGAAGATTGTCACGTTGTAAAAAAAAATAATCAAATTTATTCAGTTTTATTTTATGTAGAAGTACAATACATAATATTTTGACCTTAGTGTATTTTTATGTGTTAAACCCAAAATTGTTAAAAATGCTGTTTTGTTAAAGTATATTTTTAAACCCATAATTCTTAACACAAGGGTTAAATATATACTTAATCTATGGGGTTGAGGTAAGGAAGGTAGTTCAGAATAAATGCTCTAATATCAATGGGAATAAAGAGTATGTGAAATAGTGATAATCAAATGGGAAATACAATCCCCAATTCAACCGATCGAGATTCAAGACTTGATTTCCACATCAACGGAAATCCGGTATATTGAGAGATTCTTACCTTAAATGGGCTAATTACGGCTCATTGCTTATTTTTATGCTCACAAGATGGAAAGTAAAATTTGTGCTAAAATTTACAGAATTAAATATTATATCATTATGGGAGTATATACAATTTATATTCAACATAAATCAATGAGAGAGCCTCAACTTGAGATTATATAGCCTGCCTGCAGTATTATTCAACCCTAAGAGAATTGCAGTGCCCCGAAGAAGTATGTAATCTTTCATTTTACAACTATCTTGACACTGACAAATTCGTAAACGTTCACGATTTTGCTGGAGAAATGCTGGTTATCTTTAGATAACCTAAGTGGGCAAATATTTTAAATAAGCTCAATAAAATCTACCAACAATCAAGTATTATTGATTAGTATTTATGAGCAGTTTTAAGTATCTCAACTACTATATTTACATCTGCCATTAAAGAAATGATTAAATATAAAATAAATTGTATTCATCTCATTAATTTCTATCTTATTGAAGAATCATTATTTTTTTAAATTGTCCAAAATTTTACGCTCGCTAGTTATATATATATATAAAAGATGTTTCTTATTTTGCAGCCAGTTATTATAATAGTTTAAATTCTCAATACAGCCCATCAGCCACAGGCCTTCCTTAAAACGCATAAACACCAATGTTGGTTTATTGTCAGTGTATTGGCTGGGGAGTATTGAAATGTGGTGCAGATGTCCAAAAACTCTACGTTATTTAAGAAGTTGTTTGTTATTTAAAAATATATCTCATACCAAAATAGAGGCGATAAATATCGACATGTCCTTAAATGATTTAAATTTTTTTAATTCTAACTTTTATAGTTAAAAAAAATTCATGAAAATATTAAATTAACTTAGTTTCAACAACGTTTAAAACGAAATATTATATTTAAGATTTCAAATAATTAATGCAATTTATTAACAGGGCATAACATTTAATGATACACGAGGAGGGTTATTGCCATTCGAACCGCAGTGTGAGGATATTCCCTTAAAGAATGCGGTTCTCTTAACGAGATGAGTTACTTATTGTTCTTGCTCCAGTGGATCAAACCATAACTAGGACTTGATGTTTACGGTGGTAAAAATATCTAGAGGAATTAAGCTTCTTAAAGGTATTTAGTTATTATTTAGGGCCTCCTCATAAACAATTATAATTTTTTGATATTGGTGAATTAATAAAAAATAAGTAAAAATAATAGTACTTAATTAAACGAATAGGCTAAACGCATAAGCCACCGGTAGACTATGGATCCTTATAGCTTATATATATAAAAAAAAGTTTTGAAACAGCGTTTTGTTACCCCGTTCGGGCTACTTTTTTTCACTATTGCATTTTACTACCCATTTGGGCTACACGTGATAGGAGCTAGTAACATTTATTTTAGAGGAAGTGCGACCAAAATCGCTTGAGAGAAAGTGGAAAACCACTCAAGAAGTCTGCTGCAAGGTAGAACAGTGAGAAGCGTTGCAGACGTTTAGAAATACCGAAATATTTATTAATTGCCTAGGTATTTTTAAGTATTGTTTTCATTAAAATTTAGGTGAAAGCGCTAGCCAGTTAAAAAGTTTAAAGTTTAAATGGTTTGAAAAAACCCCGTCAACTTATATACAACTTTATAAGACCATCCCACTTTATCTTAAAAGTTTCTGTTTTGACCTTCTCAAAGCATGACTTTATTTGACAGAGGAAGGCTTGATCTAGGTTTATCACTTTTTTTATTTAATCTCAGAAGTACACATTTTCTTATATATTGCCATTGATTTTTTAAAAAACTTTTAACTTAAAATTGAAACTTGTCAACCATCTAAAACCTGCTGATGATTTTCACTTACATTTTGTTAAAAACAATGTTCAAAAACATCAAACAACTTCTTAAATTATGGAGAATTTTTAAACGTCTGAAAATTGTCACAGTGATATAAAATCACCTTTCACTACACGTGACCATGATTAGAATCTGGATTTACACATCACCAAGGGTCTAATCTACTGCAAGGGTGATTCCTTAGACCAGATATTTCCAAACTTTTTGAACGGCGTCCCACCACAACAATTCCCGTAATGTCTAGTAACAACGGGATAAAACTGAATATTTACTATTTCGGTATATTTTAGATTGTGTCCTACAGACTGCGTGGCTGTTTGAACTTGAATCAGTGTTGCCAAACCTCCAACCACTGTTTGTGCTTGAATCAGTGCTCCAATCACTGTTTGAATCTGTTTTAATATAAGTTGAACTGGGTCGTAATATTTTTGTAAGATTTTTACAACTTTAATTTGCATGATTTGTTTGGATTCTCACGGCGAGCCAGCGGGAATAATTACTGTACGTACCATTTGTGGTAAGTGAACCACAGTTTGGGAACCACTGCCTTAGATCATTCGACCCTCGGAGTGGGTAGCTAACGGTTAACATCTTAGAAAACATTCCGAATGTATGTAGTAAAGAGCGTTGGTAATATAAGGAAGTAAATAATTTAATAAAGTTTGTTGTTGTACCGTGAGCTAAAACAAAAGTCAGCGAACAAACTATAATTAACAACGAGTTTTCATACATAATTACCATTTTTTAACACCACGTTCAGGGGATAAGCTAATGTACTACTTACTCTAATGATTTTGGGGTGAGGAGGGTTATATTTAGAGGAGTGTAATATATAAAAAAAACACAAAAAATATAAAAACTGGAGTTAAAATACAGTAGGATCACGTAATATGAGAACTCACGTACACACACACATACACACACATACACAAGAAGGTGTGATTACGTCTCACACTCCTAAATCTCACGATTGAGCTTTCACACACAGATTATTTGCGACTTTACGCTTGAAACCATTCAATTCTAATTTCTTTACATCGTTGGTTAGGCTGATCCATGAACGAGAAGCTGAAACAGTGAAATAATTTGAGTAATGTTTGGTATTATAAAGAGAAATGAATAAAGTAGAGTTTTCTTGTGATCGAGTGTTGAAATTATTACGAGAGTTGAGTGAGCTGAGCGGTAAATAACTGTATGGAAATCATGTAGATTTAAATTAAATGAAGGAAATAAAATATGGCTTTGAAATTATTTTATAATAAAGTGTAAGAATGAAAAAAAAAAGTTGAAATTGTACTAAATTTTAATCAAGTATGGCAAACGATGCGATGTTGAATATAACTAAATAAAATAACGTTATATTGTGAAACAGTATATACAGAAATATAAAAATTAATTATTTATATATAAAATGGAGGGAAATAGAGAAACAAACCATCATTAACCTAAATGGAGGAGGGAAAATAGCACTGTGGTAAGAAAGCACCTCTATCAGTGGAAGACGTGGCATAAGGGTCAAGATAATATAGTCTGGTTTTCAAGGACGAGGAAGTCGGGTCCCAAACCACGGCTGGGTGTTCTGAGAGCAAATATTTCTCTAATTTTTTTTTCATCTTTTCTTTACACAAACGCGGGTACATATACTCTAAATTGTACCTTATTTAATCCTGCACAACTATCATTATTTATATGCCTATACAACTTATGGGTATTAATAAACGATGAAGAGAACTAACTAAAGAAACCATCCCCAGGGCAGGGGTCAGAGGTTCAACTCTTGTTTTCTCATGACTGTACAGTTTGTGTCATATTTGCTGACTATAAGGGAAACATAATATAACACGGACTGTGTCCATCATCCGGAGACCGATGTATTGGACCTCTTTTCAAAGGTAACATGAGGCCTTTGATCGCCAGTGAAGCTGCCAGTCCGTGTTCTCTTGACCGATTACGTTCACAAAGTGGCGGCTGCTCATGAGGTGAGATAAAACATGGAGCGTACAGTCAGGTGACGGAACAAGTGGAGAACGTAGTTTGGGGAGTGAATGTACTGTACTTACATGGAGCGTACAGTCAGGTGACGGAACAAGTGGAGAACGTAGTTTGGGGAGTGAATGTACTGTACTTACATGGGGCGTACAGTCAGGTGACGGAACAAGTGGAGAACGTAGTTTGGGGAGTGAATGTACTGTACTTACATGGGACCTACAGTCTGGTGACGGAACAAGTGGAGAACGTAGTTTGGGGAGTGAATGTACTGTACTTACATGGGACCTACAGTCTGGTGACGGAACAAGTGGAGAACGTGGTTTGGGGAGTGAATGTACTGTACTTACATGGGACCTACAGTCTGGTGACGGAACAAGTGGAGAACGTGGTTTGGGGAGTGAATGTACTGTACTTACATGGGACCTACAGTCAGGTGACGGAACAAGTGGAGAACGTAGTTTGGGGAGTGAATGTACTGTACTTACATGGAGCGTACAGTCAGGTGACGGAACAAGTGGAGAACGTAGTTTGGGGAGTGAATGTACTGTACTTACATGGAGCGTACAGTCAGGTGACGGAACAAGTGGAGAACGTGGTTTGGGGAGTGAATGTACTGTACTTACATGGGGCGTACAGTCAGGTGACGGAACAAGTGGAGAACGTAGTTTGGGGAGTGAATGTACTGTACTTACATGGGACCTACAGTCTGGTGACGGAACAAGTGGAGAACGTAGTTTGGGGAGTGAATGTACTGTACTTACATGGGACCTACAGTCTGGTGACAGAACAAGTGGAGAACGTAGTTTGGGGAGTGAATGTACTGTACTTACATGGGGCGTACAGTCAGGTGACAGAACAAGTGGAGAACGTGGTTTGGGGAGTGAATGTACTGTACTTACATGGGACCTACAGTCTGGTGACGGAACAAGTGGAGAACGTAGTTTGGGGAGTGAATGTACTGTACTTACATGGGACCTACAGTCTGGTGACGGAACAAGTGGAGAACGTAGTTTGGGGAGTGAATGTACTGTACTTACATGGGACCTACAGTCAGGTGACGGAACAAGTGGAGAACGTAGTTTGGGGAGTGAATGTACTGTACTTACATGGGACCTACAGTCTGGTGACGGAACAAGTGGAGAACGTAGTTTGGGGAGTGAATGTACTGTACTTACATGGGACCTACAGTCAGGTGACGGAACAAGTGGAGAACGTAGTTTGGGGAGTGAATGTACTGTACTTACATGGGACCTACAGTCTGGTGACGGAACAAGTGGAGAACGTAGTTTGGGGAGTGAATGTACTGTACTTACATGGGACCTACAGTCAGGTGACGGAACAAGTGGAGAACGTAGTTTGGGGAGTGAATGTACTGTACTTACATGGGACCTACAGTCTGGTGACGGAACAAGTGGAGAACGTAGTTTGGGGAGTGAATGTACTGTACTTACATGGGACCTACAGTCTGGTGACGGAACAAGTGGAGAACGTAGTTTGGGGAGTGAATGTACTGTACTTACATGGGACCTACAGTCAGGTGACGGAACAAGTGGAGAACGTAGTTTGGGGAGTGAATGTACTGTACTTACATGGGACCTACAGTCTGGTGACGGAACAAGTGGAGAACGTAGTTTGGGGAGTGAATGTACTGTACTTACATGGGACCTACAGTCAGGTGACGGAACAAGTGGAGAACGTAGTTTGGGGAGTGAATGTACTGTACTTACATGGGACCTACAGTCAGGTGACGGAACAAGTGGAGAACGTAGTTTGGGGAGTGAATGTACTGTACTTACATGGGACCTACAGTCTGGTGACGGAACAAGTGGAGAACGTAGTTTGGGGAGTGAATGTACTGTACTTCCTCCATTGGGAGACACACTCACATGTAGTTTTTAATATATTCATAAGACACCATGGTTATATCTGCTATTCATTTGGCTTACAGTATTAGATTTATTAATACTACATCAGGGACACACAAGGGGTAGGTATTTTATATTATGTTGTCTTGGGTTAAGTTAAGTCATGAAAACTGATTCTCGTGTAGAGTGAGGATAGTTAAATGCCCAAATAAATCAAAATTATGTCCCTGAACAACGTTTGGATAGTGTTTATAAAAATAAGGCCCTTATTCCGTTATTAGAAATATTTAACTTGCACTTGATAGAGCAGAAACTAGTTTACTGGTTGAGTGTGCAAAAAAACCAAGGCAAGATTCATGTCTTGCTTGGTTATCCAGTGATAGGAAGTTTCAAAAACCTGAACCCCAGCAGAGTGTACTGGGGCGGTTCTTCGCCTGAACTCCTTTTGGATTTGTGCTTCATACCCCTCTTCTTCTATATTTTAATTTATTTATTGGAGGTATTTAACCTGCACTTTCTAAACCGACTGATTATGTTAGCACACGAGAATTTCTATTAGCGAGAGCGAAAGGGCTTACCAATTTTACCGAAAAAGGTATTTTCACTTAGTTTTAGTGTTATTTAACATTCCACCATCGACATGGGACTGACGGGCACAGGTGGTAATTTTCCAGAAAACGTGGCCAAAACCCCTAAAACAATATTTATCGACATATAAACTGTAACTAGGGTTTTTTTGGGGGCCGCTGATTACGAATCCGGTAACCAAATTACTTAATAAAAAATAGCCGATCCAATATGGTGGATCAAAACTCCAAAAAATATTCTTATACCCTATGTATAAAAATTGGTGGTTGAAGATTTTTTGGGTTTCTAATAAAGAATAAGATGAATTTATCAAATAAACATTTAAAAAAATAATAGTAGTATACCATAGATTATTTATTTATATATCAGTTCATTTATTTGTTCTTAACAGATAAACCCATATCAGTAATATCAATCACTACAGATAATTTGATACAAAAATATATTATAGATGCGGGTAAAAAAAGTATACAAAAATACAAAGCGTAAAATATAAAATTAAAAACTGTTAGGTGAAAAGAAACGACAATTTACATAAAGTACATCTACTGTATATTATATACAGTATATACATTACTCGGGAAATGTCTCCGAGTCGCTTTTATGAGAGTTCTGTGACGTTCTTTCTGATTGCTCCACAGTTGGGGATGATAAAACTTTTATGGCCTCTGCCGAGAACTGATTGAATTTTCTTTGTGGTAGTTTTCTAATAAGTAATAATGAATTAAATAGTCAAGCTATTGTATTTGTTATTTACTCTTAGATCCGCATCAAAATATCATATTAATTAAATCAAAAAATAACACCTGTGCACGGGAATAGAACTCAAAACCTTTGATTTAGTATGTAATTAATTTTACTACCGAGTTATTCAGGAATCGTGGCTTGCTAAGGGTCATTCTCTCACTTATATTTTAAGGCAGAGTCTCTGATGGATGTGTTGACAGGACGATTCTGGATGGCTCAGTGGATAGAGCATCCTCAGCTACAAATGTATAATAAATTAAGATCACGAGCTAACAGATAACGCAGTCACCTTAGACACAGTAAGGTATTTGCTGAACAATGTACTGTACAATGAAAATTGTATGAATGAACATATCATGATGTATTAAATAGCAAACATATTATTTTTGTTAATTACGGTTATAGCCGCATCTAAATATCATATTCTTTAAATTGAAAAACGACAACCAGACATGGGAATCGAACCCGGGACCTTGGATTAATACGTCAATGCTCTGACCAATGAGCTATTCAGAATCGTCCCTGTGCGTCCTGTCAGCACGTCCATAACAGATTCTGCCTTAAAATATTAGTGACGAATCACCCTGGGCGCAGGATGATTCATGGGTAGCTCAGTAGTAATAGGAATGCTGTACTAAACTAAATGTTTCAGGTTTGATTCCCTTGTTCAAATATCATTTTTCAATTTAAAGTTTATGATACTATTCTTTCGCTGATCTGAAGAGATCATCTTCTAGTTGAAAACGTCTATCTTTGAGCTATTGGCTTATCGACTAAATGTTCCACCGCTGAGCAATCCCGGATTCATGATTCTGATGTACTTGATGTAGGTGTTAGATAGTCAGATAGTTTAATTGCTATCAAAATACAGCCCTCAGAGTTCTGACTACAGCATTTATGCTGCTTCTTGTACTAAATTAATTGAATACAAAGTGAATGACTCTGTTTATAATTAAATTATAATCTCATTGTATTGTAAAAAAATTGGTTTAGCTTACGTTGGTTTTGGATTGCAGCTAGAGGCCATAGATCATTCTTTAAGTATAAATGAAAAGTGTTTCATCTAAGGCTCTGTTTTATATACACGAATAAAGCCTTGAATAACAACACATTCGTATGTGTTTACTCGGCACCAGATTTTATTCTTAAAAAACGAGAGAGTTACGACCATTCACAACACCAACCTTCAGGGGTAGGTAGGCTGGCAGGTTTCAAACGGTTCTGGCGACAAATAGAGCAACCTTTAACAGACACATAGAAATACCATCGACCCATATACGGCCCCGTAGTGTAGTAGTCAGTGTACCTGGCTATAAACCTATGGGTCCCGGGTTAGATTCCCGGTTGGTACCTTGGTATTTTTCTCTCTTAAGGTGAACTATCCCAACGGTCAAAGGGGTCAGTAAATTAGACTCAAGTTAGGTTTAAGACTCTCACTGCCTACATATCCATATTCACTATCATCACATCATCTCATTACGGGTACGACGTGTAAACTAACCTCCACCCTGGGAAACCGGCGAATAGTCTACATACAGGCGACTAACTGCAAGTCATATCCCCCCGGTCAGTAATGCCGTGTTTCAGTGTAACCACTATATAATAATAAAATAAGTGTAATAACTTACAGACTAGTAGTAAATATGGTTTAATTCGGTGACCGCATAGTCTAAACTCATTATCGCGTCACTATCGTGTTAGATCAAACTTCCGATGACAGTCAGATCGAGTTCGAATCCTGGTTGGATTAATGATGTTTTCCCTAAATAGATTTCCCCTTTCCCTCCACGCAAATACGGAAATTCAACCTTTAACTTAATTATTAGGTAATTAGTACATTTGCTCACAACTGGAAACAAATATTGAGACGCGATAATATTTTATATATATATATATATATATAATATATATATATTATCACGCTTTCTATAGTTTTAATCTTGGGGACATTTAAATCTACGTTGTTAAGCTTACCTAAAACATCACTTTATAAATTCTACTAACATGAACTTTAATGCGTTTAAATGTGTAGACATTAATAAAATGGAGAATCTATTTTCACTTTTTTTAAATATGTTAGATTATCTTTTAAACGCTATTCAAGTGAATATCGATATTAGTAATGTCTATGCTCTGTACACATTCTTTGATATTTGGTTGAAAAATTTGTTTATAATTAACATCAAGATATCATAAACGAGCTTAACACTTTTATTCACATAATGTACAGCTAAGACTCAGGGCACCCTCAAGTTTACTCACTGGAATATGTCATTAAAATTTAATAAAATTAATAATTCAGAATCGAATGTTTTTATTATAGTTTAAAACTAACAGACTCCAGCCTGTATCCTGAGATATCTCCCTGTCTTGCTCCACCCCTGACTACCCTTCTATTGGTACCCCCTTTCCAACCCAGAAACAAACCTTCCGCCCCCTAATACTCTTACGCCCAATACACCAGATTGGTAGCATCTTTCTTGCAATATTACTCTTATAGACGTTCCTCTCTCTCTCTCTTTTTTTCTTTCCCCACTAACCTTTACGGTAATGTCTTGTGTCCGCTACGTTGGAACACATTTTGCCTTATTCTATTTTCTTTTTATCGTAATTTGTTGGGTTCTTTTGAAGCTAGCAAAGAAACGCAAACTTCACTTTAAAAATCCTGTGGTATTTAAGAAATATTAGCGATGTTCCTTTTTATCTGTTCAAGTTTTATTTTGGGGATAATTTAGCGATGATAGTGTAATAGTAATATAAGTATTATTAAAATAGTTAGGGTCTATTTGAACCATAAATCAAACCCTTAAAATTTTAAAGCTGGCAAGAGGAATTACTTTAATTTAAAAATATTAGCACAAAAAATATAGCACTCTTTATCATATTCGTAAATTGATAAAAAGCAAACTATCCAAGAAAGTACTCACAACCATATGTGTTATAATAAAATAAATTATAATTTAATATTCAACGAATGTTATGAAACATTTATAGTCAGGTAAAAATACCGAAAAAATACATAGAAGAAATTGCAACACAAACAAACTTTTCACAGTTGCTACCGGTTGTATGTGTTGATCATCATTTAAAAAGTTTGACAAAGTTGGAGAGTGGGAAATTTGTGAATAAACACGCAATTTCAAAATGGCTGCCATAAAACACAGGAAATTATGGTATTTTACCATATTTGTATGGCGAATGTTTTTAGAATAGTTATTTTGTCTGGTTATTATTTCTCTATTGTTTTTAATGTTATTTTGTATGTAACAAACTTCAGCAATAGTAGACTATTATATGATGTTAGGAAATAGTTGATAAATCGTCTTTTGACCAGTATATGTATATTTGCCAAAGTAAAACATCATTGTATAAATTAACGAGTTTTTGCTAATAAAGCAAACTATTTCAAGAACAAGTAAATATTATTTTAAAAATATTATCAACTTCTTGATAGCTCAAATCCAAATCTCGGAAAACCTTATCACAGCCTGTTTCCTACCACCGTCCACACTCGTCTGTATATGGCAAGTCTATTGATGTGCAGCTGCAGCACTTGTTTATACAACCCTTTTTACACTTATATTTAATAAGAGACAGTGATTAGCTTAGTGCAGGGGGCAAATCACAAAATGTTGTGTAATATTCATCATTCCTACTCAGCCATCCACACGAGCATGAGTCTTCTGTGCTTTTCTTCTCCATTCACTGCTAAATTTGGTAGTAATTTCGAAATGCATGATATTTCACCTCTGACTCAATTGGTGGTAGCCACTCAAGTTTAACATAGGTCATATAAGAGGCAGCTTTTTCCATAAAGACGTTCAAATAAGCATAAATATTACTCTTTTACCACTGATGTATCAATAAGATTGCCAACGCTAGCAAACACTGCACAACGCTCAAACTTTTTAAATTCACTATGTATCAAACACAAACCTAAATTATTTAATGTATCGCTAGATATTTTGACTAAAAGTGTGAGTTCATTTGAATAGCAGAGGAGCTATTATAGCTTTAGCCCTGCAGGCTTGCATAATACACTGAACAATGGCAGTGGTTTTCAGATCATCTCTTTTCAGGTAAACATTTTGAAGCTTAACAGTTTTCAATGAGATAGGCAGTACTTCAAGCTTTTTTCAAGGTTTATATCATTTGACGATGGATAATACCCTTTTTCAAAACTGTTACACTTTTTGTATCAATTTTTATTAAATGCGCAGCTGTTTCATTAATACGCATCTTTTCCACAAATAGTTAATATTTCAGCACGTTTCTTTTTTGTAATAAATGCTCAGAATAGAATTACTTGATTCCCTCAATACAACTATGTTCGGCTGATCTTTTCTTCACAAATTAAAATTGCATCTCCAAAGATGATCATGAAAATTCTTCCTCGTCCATTTTTGATCATAAGCTTTCGAACCCGACCCTCCGAGGAACACTTACATAACTGTGTGCAAATTATTAAGTGTTAGAGACATCCTCGTTTTCTTCAAGAAATCAGCATGTTCTTATAAATAATTCCTTTCTTGTTTTATTTTAGGTCATCCAAATTTTTCCATTTTATTTAGATAAGATTTAATTTTGTACTGCTGTGGAATTTCTTTACTTGTGTGGAAATTTTATCTGCAGAACCGTTGTTATACACAATCATCCCAATGAGCATGCTCTAAATACTCCAATTGGCATTTTACTTCCAAAGACCAACTGTCACTATTTATTTTCTCACAAGTATCTTAAATGGTTTTGACAAATGAGACCATCTTAACAAAAATGTATTCTGATCTGCTACTTGTGGGTTAGGACCTTTCATTACCAAAATCCACAAACTGTGTTCAGAAAAAGCAGTCAGTTTTTCTATTGAAGGGCCGAAATGATGACATAATGCTTCTTTTTGGACTTGATTGCTCCCCTTATTAGTTTTTCTTTCTTGAATTGCTTATTGCTACATGAATATGCATCTTTTGTTTATAAATCGTTGACGGGACCGACGCAAGACCTAATATTGTCACCTCTTAGTTTGCTAGCATTGCTTATTGCAGAAGCTCCTCTAGCTTGCTTTAGAACAACTACATTTCTAGCTTAACCGCCTTTTTGCAAATTATACACAGACTTCTATCGTGTTCCACACTTAGTTATTTTATCTAATACTTTAATATCTGTAGGATAACTTTTTCCATCCAATATCTTTAGTTCCATTTCAAAGTATGCTTGGAACAGGGGGAAAAATATACAATTTTCGGATTTTATACAATTTTTAACCTATAAATAACTCAAAATCAAAACGAGCTTGAATTTTTTTAAACTTCATATGTCACACGAATGCAATTTTTTTAAATCACCTGTATGCTAGTCAGACATTTTGAAAAAAATACATAATAGCAACTTTCCTTTGACGAATTTTGTCAAACCATTGATGGGTTATTAAATAGGACGTTCCAAAATGGATGCACCTGGAAATGCTTGTGTTGCAATTTATCCCGTGTTAAAACTTAGTTTTCCCTGAATATATCAAAGGCCTTTTATTAACCAATGAATTGATAGTTTGACTTATACAGAGCTGATAATATTTAAATTCATTTCTTAAAATATCTAAATTATATTATTAATTTGACAATCAATGAGTTTATACTTTTATGAAACATATAATGAGCTCTGCCAGATAATAATGAGTATTTAAACTAAATACAAACTTGTTTTCAATAATGAGGCCGATGAGGCAAATTAAGTTATTTTGTTTGACAGTAGAAAAATAATCAAATTTATAATCACATCGGTGGGAGCGCCAAATTAAGGCGTCAGTCTCGTGTGGTTTGGTTTTCTTGGGATAGGAAAGTAAAGGGTTGAATTCCAGCCAGGTGCTATTATCTATCTATTTCTCCTCTTCTTTCATATGATTTCAGATACATTTCCTCTAAATTATGTTTTCCTAATAGTTTATTCATTAGTATATATATTCAAAGAGCTCGCACGAGTAATAAGAGATGCTACAAGTAGACAAATCATATGGAACCCTGGTTTTACACACGTCATATATTAAATGTGCAAAGTTCTTATAGCCATATTTTAATACATTTTCCAAATCATTTTAACTATCCTGGATTTAATCATATTCATGACCATATCATATTCTTGACCCAGCCATATTCATTACTCAAACCATGTTCATGACTCGAACAATATTCATGATTCGAAACATGTTTGCGACTCAAACCATAATCACTACACACCCTCCTTGGTGATTATGTGATCCAAGGTATCACTTTCCCAACTAGCTTGAATGCCGATTATGTAAGGATTTAAGGTGGGATTTGGTTGGGTAGACTGGCCGCAGTTTTCTTTTCATAGATCTTTTCTCACTCTCCTTCCACACAAACGAGTGTGTATTTCCTTTAAACTATAGCCTTCTCGTCCATTACTCATCAGTGAAAACGTGCATATAGCCCGAAAGGGTAGTAAGATGTGATGACACAAAATTTATATTGCAATAACTTATAATTCTGGAGATATCTTTAAATTCATTCAAGGAATAAAAGAACAACGTTCATAGCTTAAAACATTAGCGGCACACGTAATATAAATAATATTATATATATTAACGACTTTTATCACTATCAATAAAAAATGACTTTTGTTATAAATTGTATATATGTATATATATATATATATATTATATATAAACTTGTGACACTATTGATTTAATATATAAAAGCTCTTATATTCACTCCTTAAACGAAATTAAAGATACTTCCAGCGTGACAAGTTATTGCACCAGAATATGATGGTTCTCTGAAAAGGTCAGACTACCCACATTGTGTGTGATAACTGAACCAACCAGTAACAGAGGTGGAAGAGACATTGACTGTAATGATACTTTCACATGTCGTCCCTCCAGAGAACTGGAAAGTATCATTACAGTCAATGGACCCGCCTCGGTGGCGTAGTTAGCTAACGCGATAGTCGTGTTGGGCTCGATTGCCGAGGACGGGGATATCGAGGTTCGAATCTCGGTCGGGTGAACTGGGGGAGGTTTTACCTAAATGGTTTTCCACTCTCCCTCCACGCAAGTGTGGGTTCACTTCCTCTATATTCAACCTTCCCAATTCTTAACCCATTATCGTAAATAGTACTTGAGGTATAACCCGAACGGGTAGTAAGACGGGGTGCTAAATTAAAAATTAATTACAGTCAATGTCCTTTCCACATCTGTTACTGGTTGGTTCAGTTATCACACACGGATGACATGCAGTGACCTAATTTCAAAGACCTAAACTTTAGGAGCTATGACTTTAGGCCTTATAAAATTAGGTCAGTAAAGTTAGGTCCAATGAAGTTAGGTCTTGTAAATTAGGTCTTATCAGTTGTATCTCTTTAGGTCCACTGCCTGTTTGAACAGTTAAGGATATTTTAAAATAATCTATGAAAAATGAATTTTAGGTGCAGTGATTTTAGGTCTAGTAAAGTTATGAGCTATAAAATTAGGTGCTGTGAAGTTAGGTCCTTATAAAGCTAGGCCTTATGGGATTTAGTTCTTATAGCATTGTAGGTCCTTGTTGTGCCATAGGTCTTTTGCCGTTAGGTCTTACAAGGCTAGGTGTAATAAATTATAACTTCCATCTAATTACAAATATTCAGTCCCATCATGACCATCAAATAAACATTAAAATAATCCATCACCTCCTAGATTTGAGAACCAATGACCTTGCCTTGAGGGCTATAGAACCTGGGGTTGAGGGTGCATATCGGGACCTGTATAGGTACAGTGACCATATTTCTGACAGAGAAAATCGGGACAACTTGGCAACATTTTTCAAAAGTAGCATAAGTGCATAGGCATAAGGGATAAGCATAAGTAAGAACTAACATATTCCAAGATCTTTTATTTTTAGTTATTTAAAAAAACATAAATTACAATAATATGTCATAGCTATAAAGAAATATGGGCTACGTAAAAATGTTAGTCAAAACTACTGGATTCATCTCAACCTCTAAGACTAAGTGGCACACAGTAACAAGTAATTTTAAAGTTTAAATAATAAGAGTTTTGAGAAATTATATTTTGTAAAAATATAAAAAAATTAAGAAGTTTTCTGTTCATTTTCCTAATTCTACTCGTTTTCAGTGTTCCTGGCAGATGAAATGATGGTTTGGGTTCCCTCCAATCATATTATCTGATGAGGCCAGAGCTTTTAACAGATTCTTGTTTTTCTTGAATGTTCTCGTACATTTCTGTACACGACGTTTGTGAACCAGTTCATTTGTACCACTAAAAGTGCTTTAACACAAGTAATAGACATTGAGGACTTTCAGCCCCCAAAAGTTGTTTGTCAATGAGAATTCCCGCTCAATTGAAGCGTTGGTTCCTGGCAGGGAAAGAACAAACTCCACAAACATCTTAAGACTATGAACAGTTATCTCACATTTTTCAAGTCCTGGAACATAGTCAACCACCTTTGCTCCATTGAAATACTTGTTTTGCCCATTCTGTCAAAGTATTGTCTGAAAGGTATGAGTTCAGCACACTTACAAACCGTCAAATGAAATGTGTGGCATATTTTCTTGAAACAGAGTCCAACTTTCTTTTAATTCTCCCATGTCAGCTGTTTCTTTAAATCCATCCAACATAGTTTACTCAAGCATTTCTACATTTGACTTCCAGAGATTTAAATAGGTTATCAGTGGTCATAGAAAGAGACACACAGTATCCTTCAGTATTGTAAATCAATCCTTGTACCAAAGCGTTTTTTCTTTGGAGCTCTTTAACTTTCATTGGTAGAAATGAATATTTTTTCTGTTTACCTCCATACATCAGTTTCTAAACAAATTCTAACTCCCAGCTGGTAGCAAACTAGACAAGACGCCTTGTCTGCATGTTCACCGCTGCAGGGTTAGGATCCATCTCTATCATGTAATCTAATTGGGCACAACTCTAAAAGTGAACATACATATTTGAAGCCAAGTTGATACTGTTTTTAATATAATATAAAGCCGCGCCAGCGGCCAGGGGGTTCAATTCATCGGGCCTTCTCTCAGGAGTTTGTGGGTGCTTTTCCTGGTGGTTTTCCTTTCCTTTACCCGCGATAAGTATGGGTAAACGTCCTCTAAATTACCCTCTTCATCCTTATCACTTATATTAAACAGTTAGTGGCTCAGTGTTAAATGCACTGAGTTAAAATATGAACAACGTTCGAAAATACCAAAGTCACCTTGAATGGACACAATGATTCAAGAAATCCTTCCATCAAGGTACGAGTCACAAATGTGATCTCTCATATAAACATGGCCTCGTGGCAAAGCAGACCTAGGACCTCGTTGTTGGTTGTCTAAAGCCTTTTCTGCTAGAGATAAGTCCTCTAGATTAAAACATATCTAGGGTGTTTACCTCGTTCTAGCCACAGCCACACGTGATCTAACTCGCAGCAGTTGCACCAACTTGATGTGGAGTTATTGAGCTGAGAAATTGGTGGATTCATCCCCAGATTCTTGCTAAGAAAGTTTAATAATGGAGTGCCTCATTTTATAGTAGTTAATTTAATAGAGAAACTTATACTGAAACAATTATGGCAACAATAAAGGAAAAACCCAGTGAATGAGCTACCATAAGTATAAACAACATCCTTTGCACGATCTTTATTTTAAATTTTTTGAGAAATATTTTTTAGTTCCGCATATTAATTACTACCTGTTCAGGTTTTACGCATTGGGAATAGTTAAGTGACCAACAGAAATAAGGTTAATTTAATAAAATCATTTGTGGTTGTGAAAATAAAATTTGTAACCTTTATTTTGAAACAAGCCTGGGTATTTCTTCTTCTTCAAATATCCATCCTTTATCTAAACACAGTTTAATACTACTGCCTTAAAACTAATTTTCAAAACAATTATGATAATTAGTTTTTCTTTTGTTTTAAAGATATGGAGAATACTAATCAATCTGATAATGTAGCACTTCTGAACCTGCGTTTGTATTTAATAAATGGGGCTGTAAAATTGCACCGGCACTAGTACAATATTACGCACAAGTTTTGATGGTAGCTATTTGTTTTGATAATAGTCGCCATGATGGTTGACCGTTCTAAAACTGCCTTATTGACCTAGAGATGACCAAGGCGGAGGCCAAGGTCTCCATGGAGCACAGTTTAAAAATTCTGAGCTAGTTAACACATAAATAGATCATGAGACACCAGCCCAACAGTTAGTAGAGCTGGCCCTTAAAATCGAATGATCCAATGATCACAATATTCAAACGTCAAATTATATGAATTGTCTGTGGGAAGCTATTAAATTTGATAGTTTGTATCTTGTTCTGCTACCCACAGATCCACCCTGGTGGCTATAAAAAAAAGGGGGGTGAGGTATGCACTGTTATCATCGGTGAAAGTTTAAAATGAGAGGGAAAAATCAAACCTGAGAAATTAATACATACACCATTAATGTACTCTAGACTCATACTTGTTAGTCTATTAATGCAACGCACTAGGCCAAGCGTTTTCACAATCGACAATGGATACAAAACAGGTTGGAAACTACGATATGCGCTGGCACTGACAGTTTTCTATGTCAATAGGCAGTCCAAGAAAGAGCAATTAGCTACCACTTCAAAGTGTGTTCACGGTGTAAAGTTCAAGGTTTAACTAAGCTCATTACAGAATGAAGACATTTCCAGCACTGCTGCACTTAACCTTTTGTCCACTTATAAAGGATAGTATTAAAATAATCTCCACATCTCAATTTATGATTAGCTTCTAGTTCCTATTTTTTTGTTGATTTTTTCTAGTGATAAATTAATTATATAGGTTTAAAAATAATAGCTATCCATTACAACGTTTTTTGGAATGAATCCATGTCCGGCTATAAATATACAATGGCATCAAATAAAGTTTTTGAAAACAAAAAACTAATATTTATGTTAAAAAAACTGATATAGATGCTTTAGGGTGTAAGTATCTGGTATCCATTTAAAAATTGAGGCTTCAGTACAGACCAGGGGTAGTACGATATCAACTCTAAAGTCTAAAGCATCAACTTGCATTAACAGGATTGTGAACTGGATTCTTGTAATGGAGAGTCAAGGCTCAAATAATGGCCAGCATGGACTGAAATTAAATTTCTTAGCAATTTATCACTTTAGTTTTCCTTCCCTTCTCCATGAAAATGGGGATACATTTTCTCTTAGCTACCTTCATCATTCAGGTCCCTAAACTTTGAGCCATTAATAGTCCTTATGTTAAAATGTAGCTGTTACAAATATGTATTCAATATTTTTAGTTGATGGTACTTTAAGCTTACTTTGTAAAAAAATTACTTACAAATATGACTTACAAACTAGCTTAGGAATAATAAATGCTAAATCAAAAATATTTTATTTTATAGCTACATTTTATCATAATGTCTTACCACCCACCGGTGTTATCCACATATTAATAGCTACATTAATGTGTTATGGATGAGGAGTTTGAATATAGAGGAAGGGGACCCTCATTTGAGTGGAGGGAGATGGAAAACTATTTAAAAAAACTATCCTCATTACACCCGACCGGGATTTGAATCTTGATCTTCCCAAAACGTAGGTCAAGTTTATTGTGAGAGTGATGCCTTAGACCATGTGACCACCGAGTGAATTTATAGCTACTTAAATGTTTCCTAAAAGTTATACGAATACCACTGCCGAGTCGGTAGATATTCCTACGTCGTTGAGCTCCCAAGTAAAGTACTGACGTCACCCCGATAAGTCACCGCGGTGACACTTGAGCTAACTTTTGCAACCTCCCCCCCTCTTGCCCCTATAAACTTTGCTTCCATCAGATTGGATGTATCTGATTCTCTATTCCCGCGCTAAGGGATGTGTGACAGTGCTGGGAATGGGAGCTAGATCTACCCTAGAGGGGCGATAAATACAGCTTAACTGAGAGTTGGTGGCAGTTTAATGGGGCCTTGAAACCAGGAGTTAGGTCCCTCTAAATGTACACTCCACTGTACAAAATACAGGACCCCTTCAAATGTTAAAAGATTTCTTAAATCGCTCGTTAACTATGCCATCATACTTTTGTCAGTTGTGTCTATTGAGGTGAGGATCCCAGGCTGGTTTACTGTTATGGCTGAAAAATGAATCTATAGTTTATTTGTTATTTGCGTCTTACCGTCCATTTGGGGTGTCTCCATACTTAGAGCAAGGAGGTGTGGATGAGGAAGGCAGACTTTTATAGGAAATGCAACCTCAGTTTAGTGACGGGAGAACAGAAAATATTTTAGGGAAAATATAGCTCAGTACGCGCGTCTGATATTCAGACATGGACCTCCTTGTCTCCAGAAAACTAGACTATACGAGACTGACGAATCTTCTAGACGTGTTCACTGGTATGGATACTAATATATCAATCTATGTCTGGATGTTGTATGAAAAGAATCGAAACTACTGCAAATATGGAGCTATGGTAATGGAACACCTAGCCAAGAATATTTGAATAGTGATCAAGTAAACCTCTGTAACTAGGAGAGATTAAAGTAATCAAATCACACTAAAAAGGGAACATACTTTTATAGTCAGCTTTAATCACAACTTGTGAATGTGAGGAATGCCAGGCCTCCACCGTGGTTCGGATTCCACGTTAAACTGTAGGTCCTCCATTTCACCTCACAATCACCCTACCATTACACATTAGCGTAAGTGCGTATAACCCGAACGGGTAATAAGACGCGGTGCTAATAATAATAATAATAATATAGTCAGCTTACAATAATTTTATAAGTTTTGGAAGTTAAAATGTTATTTAAAAATGTTGTATATAAATTTACAGCTGCTGGCAATAAAACACGCTTTATTTTAAAGGGGATGAATACGGCTACCTTTATACTGCCATAAAAGGCCACAGTTACTCTGAACTGACAATCAATGAGTATCTACTTCCTAATGTAGAGGTCCTAAAGTCAATTCTTGGCTGGAGATGAATGTAACATAGTTTTATTTGTGAAAATACCTCAATTCTTTAATGCTGCTGTAAGAATATCATAATGGTGCTAATGATGAGACTTTTGGTAATATTAGTGCTCAAGTTGTGCGACAAGGTTATCCCACTCTGATAATTTATGCCACCATTGTTTTTATGAGAAGAACTGATCACAGCAAGTAGTACTAACATCAGGTTCTATTCCCTCATTTACATTTACATTTTAACTATCAACAGAAAACCCACCAAAATAATTAAGAGAGTAGTAAGGTAGAGGACATTAATATTATTGATCCTGGATGTGAATACACCTTCATAGGGAAACATTTTTATTAAATTACTGAGTACTATAACATAAATCTCTATTAGAGTTCCAAAGGCTGGAGTGAAGCAGCCCGGGGTTAAAAGGTTAAACTGTGCCCAATCAAATTTTGATAGATGCTTACATATCATTTGTACCCATTTATATTAAAAATAAAACTACCATATCACTAGTTATTGTATGCCTTATAAATATTTTTTTTGAAGCTGTCCCAACCATTTTGAATAATCTTCCAAATTAATTTAAAAGATAGTTAAGGTCTAAATATTACTTACTCTAAATATATTATTTTAACTAAGATTTAAAGGTAAAATAAATTATTAAATCCAATTTAAAGTATGTCTAAAATGTTTTATGAGCTAGAGATTTGTGTACCTTTTGCGAAGAAGTATATTATGAACTGTATAAAATAACATTTATGATTAAATATGACTATGAGGAACTACTAGTAACAACCATGAAAACATTCTATAGTTAGGTCCGAGTATTTGACCTCATCCAGATGTGTTTGGTAGAGCACAGCGGTCACTTTCAGCACGTGATATAAGTCAGCTTGAATTCAGCTTGAAGCAATATATGTGTCTATTCTACATTTTCGTATTTCATGTAGAGCTTGTGATTTAAAAGCGATTATTCGGTTTTAGTTTTATATGAATCATTCTGTATCATTTAAAGACTCTTATTTTCTAAGTTGTTCTAGGAGGGGGAGAACCGTATATTTAAAGCTTTCACTAAACACTAACACAATGTAGGCATCAATTAAAACTTGTAGCTGTCCAAACCCAAGATGTTTATTCCACATCTGTGATCTAGATTTCATCGAAACAGAACATACATAAAGAAAAACCTATAGATTGGTTGAAATACTTCCAACACTTAGCCATAATGTAAGAAACTATTTATAGCTAAAGTGTTCCAATACCATAAAAATTGTTACATCATCTATTAAGTGGAGTATTCAGCGCGTTGAACTGCTGTTAAGATCCCTTATAAGAGTTGAGACCCTTTTGTACCGTTTTATTGGCAAGTGTTACGAATAAAATGGGTTGCAAAAATAAAAGCTTTCTTAATAGGTCAAAGGAGGGGTAAAAAAAAAAGTAATCTTCTTAATGGTGCAATTTAAGGCGATGTCGTAAGTAACAACTCAGGAGTGAAGAAAGAGGGTCGTATCGCTTAGATATAGACTGGGAGAGAGAAATACGGAGGTTCTTGTCCTTCTTAAATGCGATAGATCCCTACACCAACATTGTCATGGTTTTCTGATACATATCTTGAAGCACATATGTTATAAGAATAAATTTTTAATATAATAAGTAGTATAAAGCTTTACTGGCAAATCTTTACGTTGTCATATAAATATGAAGATCACCTTCATTCTGAGTGATAATTTGACTGATGACGCATGACCCTATTTTGACGTGAATACGTCTTTAAATTTGCTACCACACGGGGGCAATCCAAAAAACCTAATTATAACAAAATCGGGGGATACAGTTTGGTGTTGTAGTTTCGAATCTTTCCTCTACATCCAAAATTAAATTATACCACTGGATAGCTAAAGGATCAAAGAATTAATTACGATAAGCGAGAACAGTGACGCATCGCGCACGATGGAGGGGGAAGCGCCGCCATTTTGAGGTTATTTTGCTGCGTATCGAGATTTGCAATTAGTATAACTTTTGACTCGGAGAAGCTACGATGTTTGTTTAAGTTTAAACGTATTCACGTACAACACACGGCCGTGTCCATGACACAGACACAACCCATTTTTTTTAAACTACACCATAGTGGAACCAAGTGAGGTAAGCTTGGTACCTTTCAGGGTAAATAAAGGATATATTTAATTTGTTACCATGAGCAATCATAGCTCAAAGAATAGACCCAAATACTTTCATGATTATGAATAAATCGATTCAATTATAAAAAATGTGTAAGTTTTAACAATTGCATTTTTTCAGTGCCAACGTTACATTTTCTGTATTTTATTGACATCAGTTTTATTTATATTTATAGTCAAATTAAGGAAAATCTACAGCCAACATTGTTTAGAATATTAGTAACCTGTAATAACCTTCAAACTAAAAAAAAATCTGTTTTGATAAAATACTGAAAGTCTCATTTAAAAATAATTATTTACCATCGCCAGCTAGGATAAAAATCCAAATATTCATTTAACAACCGCCAGAAATGAGACTGAAGCCTTAGATATCGTGGTCACTAGTGTGGGTTTCTTTCTATACCCCGATTTAATCTTAGTGAACTAAAAGTGGGATTAACAAGAAACTAACTAACTAATGTTAAATGTAACGTCACTGCCTCTGGATAATAACCGTATCATGAAATTTTTCAGATAAATGAATAGATATCGAAAATAATCTGGTTTGATTTTTTTTACGGAGAGTCCTAGGATTTATCTTATGCCGAGTGAAATGAGACGATTTTTCACGTCTTTCCATTCTAATACGGGTTTTTCTACACAAAGTCTTACTACCCACCCGGGCTATAATAACTTCAATCACTATAATGGCGCATGGACGAGGAAGGAAATTTATGGGAAATTCTCCGACATTTTCGTAAAGGAAGAAAATAAATCTCGTTAGTAAAAACACACCTACCACTAAACTACTTCTGACAAGTATTTATTTGAACAATTGCAGCATACCTGTCACTTGACAAACCAGACTAGATAAGTCTGATGACATTTAATCCAAGTACCCTCCAATGTGTGCTTATTACAGCCATCCCCCAAATTTATATCCCTTGAAATAAGTTGTTAATAACTTTCGCGTTAAACGTTAAAGTAATAAAACTCTACAAACATTCAGAAATTCAATATTGTACTGTACATTAATTCTTTAAAGTTTCGAACTTTAATATAACTCTATTTCTCTAGAATGTTAACAATTCCCTCAAACCTTCTCTTATCAAATAAAATAAAGCGTAATAAGAAATGTTAGATGTGCTTCAATAAAGTAGTAGCTGATGAAACGTATTTTTTTGCGAGTAAATTGCTTTTCAAGAGCCTATATACAGCTCACAAGTCGATTTACATCCTACCGGGTTAAAAATTTCAATTAGAGCCGTGGGAGATATTTTAAAGTATTTATAATGACGTAGGGATGCTTAAGACGTTTTAATTTAAATGTTTAGACCTATGATTAGTAGAATCTATGGGATTAAATTGAGTGTAAATAGAGATTTAGTGGAAACGATGTTGATTAGTTAATTAGTCATGAGTGGGGCCTGGGTTTTGATGACATGTCATATTTTTTTGATACTTCATAGACAATAATCAAATGTAAAGCACACAAACTCTGTTCATGATCTACTGGTGATGGATGTTTTTTTTTTATACGTCATTTTTCTGTCATTTTGGTCATTTTTAGTCATTTTGTGTCATTTTTAACAATTTTTGACTAATTGTTGGCATTTTAGGAAGATATAGGTATTTTTTAATTAGTTTATGGCATTTATGTTGAATACATATATTTTTAAATATCAATCTTTTATAAATGCATAAATGCTCAAACATAATTTCTACTTTATCTCGGTTATAAGGCATATGAAGCTACGACAGGCCTAGCCAACCGCTAGTGGAAAATATATGGCTTGAGTAAAAAAAAACAATCTACAGGCTGGAAACAGTAATGGAGGTAAAATTTGTTTAACATTACAAACCAAATGGCTATTCTTGTTTTCCCATAAAAATGTTTTCAAGTATACCTTACATATTCAGAAATTTCCAATTTTGGTTATATCTCCGAAACTATTGAGATACAAAATAACTTAGCACTATAAAATTGTAGTGTTATTAAAAATAGAAAGCTTTAATTTGAAATACAATTTTATAAAACCAATAATATCTGTGAAATAAGCAAACATATATATATATAGTTTTTATGCAGTACTTTGAAATTTAAATTGATTGTTATGCTCTTTGGAGGATTGAGATATTCCTCTTTTCTCAATGTTTCTTAAAAGTTTATATGATTTCATTTATCCTCTTTGGTGGAATGTCCATGCAACAATGTATATTATTTTGTTTCACAAATATTACAAGATTTTTGTAGATATCGCTATTTTAAGATACCGTACAATTAATTTGTATCACCAAATGGCTGGAATTATAAGAAAATGTAGGCAATTGTCTTTTCACCCTCTAATTGTTTGGTTGTAAGATACATATTCCTAATGAGACATTGCAATTAAGCTGGAAAGGCTTTTGTTGAGAGAGGATGGATTTTTTCCTGAAGCAATTGGTAAATCAATGTAATATATTTAGAAGAATGCAAGAGATTGTTGTTAAAGACTTATCATTGCATACATCTATTTTTTAGCTTACGATAATGTAAATTGCGTGTTTGATTTAGACATGAGCATTTATTAAAAACATTTTTGGATCTTTAGGTAATTTTTTTAAAAATTGTATTAACATTTTTGAATATTTAGGTCATTTATACTCTGGTATTTTATAATTTTTAGTTAATCGAATTCCGGGCCCTGGCTATCAGCATAAAACGATGTGTGTTGACTATATTAGAATTAAATTATATTTTAATAGCTTAAAATTAACTCTAGCTAGCGCTCACTATTAATGTCACAGTGTTTTTTTTATTACATAACTTTATAAGCTAGTCCAGAACACTGAAACGCATTGTATACGTTTATAATTCCCGAATTTTTAAAAGATATATCTCACGATAAAATGAAGAAAGAATTGCAAAATATCGCAGCTATGATATTAATATAGAATGTGAGAAATATGGATCTACCATCCACAAAAAAATTAATTAAGTTTTTAGTAGGGTCACACCATAATATTTTTTAAAATTATTGATATTTTGTGATTCTAGTGCTCCAGTATTACTACTTGTACGATAAATACCAATGTCAAACCATTTCCCTTCAAGTAAGCCGTGTTAAGTAATAAGAGATGCAATAATGTAATTGTAACATTCCCAGTCTCATTTTAACGTAACTACTCAGTTATTATATATGTAAATATGTTTAAAACTTGCAATCATTAAGTGGATAGGCAATTAATTGCTAACGGTTTTGAAAACAGCTAAACACAAGTGAATTTCTTTAGAGCTAAAATATAAAAAATTAAATATGTTTTTATTAAATTATACAATTAAATATGTCAAGAGGGATCTAATGCGGAATTATTTATTTTATCTTAAATGGTTTTACACTTTTTCTCTCGGTCTAAAATACATGACTAAACAAGAACGGTTAAAAATGTTAAATACCTTAAAAACATAAATTTAGAATGAAAAATCTACAAAGATAAAATATTTCTGCTTATTTTTAAATATATTATTATAGTTAATTAACTGATGTATATTTCTCTTTTATTTGTATAAAAACAATTTTAATTGATCTTTTTAATACAGTTTAAAATAAATATAATTTATTATTGTTTTCAATTAATCCAATTATCATTAAGGATTCTTTATTTTTCGAATTTTCTTAGCCTTTTTTACTTTATTTTTATTGTTATATAGTGGGAAAAAAGACTAAAATTATACTTTATATAAATAAAGACACTGTCATCAACTTTCAAATATTTACCAATTGATTTATGTTGCCAGCTTATGTAAACATTCTGTTCAAAGGAATAAAACGCTTTGTGGCCCACCATGATAACACGGATCACGAATGCTTGCAAATCCTGTGGAAAAAACAAAACAAAACAGTCCTTTGGTGTGCCCGAGAGCACAACTAAATGTGTATTCGGATGACCGTTTGAGATCCCATCACTATATCACTAAATTAACCAGACAATAGGACAACTTAAGCCCCGTGCCTACTGTTGCAGATAGTTATCTATATCCATGACGTTAATAGGGGCACACATGTTACAGCTTACAGTACATTTGATACGTGATCTAGGAGAAGAAAGTCAATTGTTTGTCCTATCTTTACTCACAGTGCTAAAACCAACACAACAAACTTTTGTTTTCCCCTCTGGAAATAAAACAAGTTCCTAGCTCGACTATTATACCAACATACAACTCTCCCATTAAAATTAATGCCACAGTAATTACACACAAAACAAACTATTTATTCACGTGTAGTCTGGTTTATTTGTTTAATAATTTACATCAATTACAACACTTATTCATGCTCTACTTCAATAAACAGCCATCTGCAGTGTTTTCGCTAGCTAACTGTCAACTATTGGTTGCTTGCGTCATTCCTTTTATTGATCACGTCCGATTTGTCTGACAGAAATATTCAAGTAGCATTTGTTTTATATTCAACCCTGACGTAGGTTCATTTTGGAGTAAATATCTGTGTTGGGTGTGAAAAATGTATTAAGTCACCAAATCTCATAAAATAAGTTTTCCCATTCATCAGAACCAGAAAAAATCGGGGAGCGTGTTTGTGTGTGTGTGTGTGTGTGTGTGTGTGTGTGTGTGTGTGTGTGTGTGTGTGTGTGTGTGTGTGTGTGTGTGTAGTGCGTTAAGTCGAAAGTCCATAATGATAGAGTTTATTCATCTGTGAATAATGTGTTAGTTTATCAAAATCTGTGATGTGGCTGTGCAAAATATGTTATGTCAGTTTTTTGTGGCATAACACAGTATTCACATTCATATAAAAATATTTGCGATGACTTAACACATTGCACATTAATACTAATAAAATGAAAGAAACAAAACATGCCCAACAAACTTTATATTTTGTAATAAGATGCCGCCACTTACAAAGAAACCAAGTGACGGTTTTTTATTAAATATTGCTTATTCAAATTTGAAAGCAAAGGATAGGAGACCGCTATTGACCACCACCTGCAGGTCAATAGCTTATCGCCAAACTTTTTGACGTGAATACGTCTTTAAATTTGCTACCATACTGGGGCAATCCAAAAAACCTAATGATAACAAAATCGGGGGATACAGTTTGGTGTTGTAGTTTCGAATCTTTCCTCTACATCCAAAATTAAATTATACCACTGGATAGCTAAAGGATCAAAGAATTCATTAGCGAGAACAGTGACGCATTGCGCGCGGTGGAGGGGGAAGCGCCGCCATTTTGAGGTTATTTTGCTGCGTATCGAGATTTGCAATTAGTATAACTTTTGACTCGGAGAACCTACGATGTTCGTTTAAGTTTTAATCGTCAGCTGTCGTCAAAATCTATCAATTGTATATAAAACATTAGTTTAAAGTAGTGACAGTGAATATAATAAGGTGTTATAATATAAAAATATTATCAAAATACAGTTTGGCGTTGTAGTTTCGAATCTTGTAACACAATAATTATTTGTTTCCTTGCTTTTATCCTAAATACATAAATAAAAATATTTTATTTAAAAAATTTAACCCGTTTCATAAACGTATTCACGTACAACACACGGCCGTGTCCATGACACAGCCACACCACATTTTTTTTGTCTGTCTCAGTCGCGGCTTTCGTGATCTAGAGTGCTCAGATGTCACCTTTTTGAATCTCAATTCCATGAAATGAACCTTGCGATTAAAAAAAAAACCAAAGTTGACACATGTGCTACTTGTGATAAGTTGGTTCTTCAAATCAAGACCGGGTATGACACAACTGATTTACAGCTACAGTTAGATGAACATCATAAATTAGCTGAAATTGCTTATAATGCCAAGAAAAAGGACAATATATTATCAGATTGTGACAAAACAGAAAATACAATAACGTTTGATATACATCAGTGCCTTCCAACACCTTATGTTCATAGTTCTGTTGTCTTTTATAAGAGACAGCTTTGGACCTACATTCCTACTGTGCATGATTGTGATGATGGGCAGCCATATTGATATCTGTGGCACGAAGGAATGGCCGGGAGAGGGACTAACGAAGTTGGTTCATCTTTGCACAGCTTTCTAATCAATTACCTGAGGCCCGAAATTAAGGATTTAACCATGTACTGAGACACACGTGGTAATAGTAGGTAAGATAGTTCTAGGGGCTTCCTTAACACTATTCATATAATTAAAGTGACACATACCACATGGATTATCATAAGGCCTGGTTTGCTATCCTCGTAAAGATATACCCTGGTCTCCCAGGCTAGTTCCCAACAAGGTAAGCTAACCTTAACCATTAACCACTCCTAGCGTCATCATTTGCCTCGGGCCCGGATAATGATACGGATATACAGCTAGAAGCTGTAACCCCCTGCAGTGTCCATTGACAACCATGCCTCAAGTCTTATATCATAATATATATATATATATATACTAAAGAGAGATACAATAATAACATTTTCTACGGGAAATTGACGTTAAGTTTATTTATCTTTTTACTTGCAGCAGTTAGTAGGATTCCCATTGTACTCATGTTATATCAGTTAGGAACAGAGCGAGACGAATCTTCATCAGCATCCAGGGTACCACACAGAAAACTAGAGTCGAGTCCCGAATTTCCGAAACGGAGGTCTTATAATAACCTCAACGAAAAGAACTTTGAAAAATGAACTACGCACAACGCCACCGTGACAGAGTGAACTGTGAACTAGCGGAACAAATATGTTGACCACTAGGAGGCAGGAAGTAAGCCGAACTGTGAACTAGCGGAGCTAATATGTTGACCACTAGGAGGCAGGAAGTAAGCCGAACTGTGAACTAGCGGAGCTAATATGTTGACCACTAGGAGGCAGGAAGTAAGCCGAGAAGTCCAGTACAAGCAAATATTAGAGGAACATTTGCTTAAGGACCGCTTGATGCTGAGCGATCTTCGGTTCACTTGTAGTTGTTGTTGTTTGTTGTTGTTGTGTTGTTGTTGTTGTTGCTAAGTCACTAAGGAAGTTCTTAGTTCGTGTCACAATACCTGTTCTGTTTAAAATAGAATTAATTTGACTCGTGATTGGTTTGTTTTTTTGCAGGTGCTGGGGTCTGGGAGTGAGTTCAATTTCTTGCACCACGCTTTGCCACACGCCCGAAGTAAGAGGAGCGTCCCTCACACACGACGCCTCAAGGTCGACCCGTTGGTAAGTGAGGGAATGCTGTACATACCTAACATCACGCTTCAGCGTGGCTATTCTAGTGTGATCTATCATCGTTCAGTACATTCCTGTAAATTTAACTCATCGACTGCAATTTATGTTTCAACCCACATATACATTTGATGTGTTCTCAAACTTTAGTCAAAGGAAATTGAGTTTGAAGAGAAATTAAGTAAAAAATAGGTATTGATATTATAGCTTATTAATTGTTATAGAAAAAAGTAATCATTATTTTTGGCTTAAGCTAGGTCAAAAAATGTATATGGTCTCTTATATATCACTAATCGTTTAAAAGATTATTATAGCATAGTTATTGTCTATTGGTTTACAAATTAATATATCGTTTCTTGGATAATTTTAAATACGTTCCATGATATTTGAAGTTAATCTTAATAAACTTTTTTGGTCCAAATATTTCCAATTCAAAATTTGTTTAGCTATGTATATTTTTTGTTGAATCCAAAAAATGCTCATTACGGTAGAAATTCTACATGAAAATAAGTGTGAACTGTGTTCTTCTTTTCATTGTAAAAGCCATATTGTGTCCGTACCTTTTATATGTTTCTATCCACCTTTCCTGTACTTTCTTCTAAATATTATACAATTACCTCATAAAGAGAAAAGAGGTTTTCCTTATAAAGATATATACTATAAGAAAAAATTTTGTCAAACCTTTAATTAAGTAAACTTGAGCTGTTGAATAAAATAAACTCATTGATATAGTATAGCTCAATTATTTAGTTTGATATACAAAACACAACGTTTCTTTTAATTGAAAATTTTACTCATTACCTAACCCCCTTTTACTAGGCCATGTATACGGGATTTAGCCGCATTAATATGATTCCAACGACAGTTCAGGCGCTTAGTGACTTTTGCGAAATAATGCCTCACAGCTTGATCAACCTTTTTTTTTATGGGAATCGACATCCATACATTCAATAATCAAAGTAAATGTGTATAGTGTCCCCCATATTGAAAACGCCTAAGGAGGCAGACAATTCTTCCAACCAGGTACTTTTAGAATATAGCGGTGACCATCTCAAAATATTTCAATATTTATCTCCCATAGGTCAGGATATCGTAAATATAAAGGAATGAACCTTAACTCCAAGTGCTATTACAGGGATCACTGTTATAAATAAAATATCAAGCTACACCTATTTAAGTAAAATAATGGTGTCTTAAAAGTGAGTAGTTTGAAAGCTTTACTGTAAAGAGGAGATAAATTCCTGCCTACTCTCAAATTTAATTGGTCACTACTTTTAGAATAATAAAGTGCCTGTTCCTTTCATTACATTAAATAAATTCTTTATGTCCGATGATTAAATATAATTGTATTGTTAACGGATGATTTATACCTCCGTATTTAAAGGTTTAATTAGTTTTATACAACAGATGTATTGTAAAGTGTATTGAAAAGGGATATAACCTCCTCCCCCCCATCCCTAAGCTACATCGGGAACTTTCTTAATTAGTTTGGCCCTTAAGAACACCCTTAGTAAACTAGGCTGGGATCTGAACCCAACATCCTCATCATTAATAAACCAGTCCAGACGAGGTTGATGCCCTAACCCGGGTACCCACCAAAATGGGTGTTAGCAAATAACGTATATTATTTGTATTATATATTTTCTTCGCTCTGTGATTTTATAACCGGTCCGGGATCTCTACAATTTCTACTTTGTCCTTATTAGTTTTTACTTATAATAACTCTGGACAATAATAAATGGTATCTCCTATTATTTCAATGGGGCTTATAAAAATTCTGAATTAATTCTTCACTAATGATGGCAGAACATTATTTCACAAACTAAAGGTTGTAAAGGGGATAATAATGATAATTATTGTAAATGTCAGTTTGAAGATATTGCTGTGTAAGATGTCAGAGTTATTTGGAACAAGAGAAAGATTACTTCAATATAAATTAATGAAAGTTGTTAAGAATGTAATTCTATCTAATGAGGCTAGAACATTAAAATAAAGAGCTTGGGGCTGTACAATACAAGTGTTCTTTTGTTAAAATTTGTAATTATAATAGAAAGTCTTATGAGTATCTATATAGTAATAATAATTATTTTTTAAGAAACTTAATCTTACTATCTTCGAAGCAAGCATACAAATTATTTAAGCAATATATTGTATGACACATTAAAATGTTTTTCAAAATATATTTTATCATAACCTGAACAGTTGGTAAGACGTGGTGCTAAAAATATATATATATTGGTGTGGAAAATTAGTTTATTTAGCCATTAGGGCCATGCAATCGCAAAGAACCTTGATTACTTAATTTTATTTAAAAATACTGATTAAGGGATTTCCAGCGGGTATTCATCAGACAAAACAAATCTACAAGTACTAGTAGCTAGGAGTTACTTTACCATCGTAAGAAAGTTCCAAACACTATTAACCCAAGCATATTTACTTGTAACGTAAAGTTTGGTTTATATCTGCCACATCATTCAACTTTATAAAGTCGACGGACCTTGAATTTAAAGGCAACTTCCTTGTTTTTAACGACTACAGAGAGTTTAAAACTTTCCAACCAACTTTTCTACGGGCCTTGACCAACTTCACCATCGCTACATAATGAGTTGAGAATCATTTGTTCATGTCTTAAGGCCCATCAACTTTTCAGAAGCTTAAATTAAATTACTACGACGCATTTCTTTTCAAGTATTTGTATAAGTATATTTTAGATCAAGTTTTATATATAAGACTATTTGAAAAATGTTATCCTTAAATTAAATTTTAAGGCACTTTTTATTATTGAAGCGTTTAACCAAACTTCTATTATTAGTTTATATGAAGGTAATATAGCATAAAAGAAATACATCCACGTTATCAAGATAGAGGTAGGGAAATCCCCAATGAAAATAACAAAGTCATCCATTGTAACCGGCTGGGATATGAATCTAGATCGTCCTGTGAACGATGATCAAGTTCCAATTCAAGTTTTACGTCTCAGGCAATTTTATCACAGATCCAAATTATTGTTCAAACTTATATTATTAATATTGTATATCATTAATTTGTGGTCACACAATTTGAGGGGTAAGGAGCTAGGTTCACATTGTATTGGGAGGTCAAGGATCAAATCTCTTTCGGGTATATTGGAGGTGGTTTTCTCAATGTGATTTATCACTTTAGATTTTACATCCCTTCTCCAAACTAATGCAGGTTCATTTAGTTCAAGCTATGGTCCTTTCCAATAACTATTAGAATAAGTCATTATTAAAAATATTGTTTTTCCATTTTTACTATCTGTTCAGGTTATACGCTTATGTACTAATTACTCGAATGAGTAAGGGTTGAGAAAGTTTGAATTTAGATTAAACATAGCCATATTTGCGTGGAGTGAAAGTGGAAAACCATTTTGGAAAGGCCACTCTCAGTACACCTGACCGGGATTCGAGCCCCGATCTCCCTGTCATCGGTAGTCTAGTATATTGCGAGAGTGATGCCTTAGCTTAGACCATGCGGCCACCGAAGAATGTCGATAATTAATTAAGTGTATCTAAAGTTAAGTTTATGAACCAGTTAATATAAAAAAAAATTGCGGATAGAGGGTGTCATGTTGTCAGCAAAACAAGCCTTCTGGATATTAATCTCAGTTTTCTAAACCATAGCAGTTACTTCTTTATTCAAGTAGCTCCATATTTGTCCTTGCGAGGCTGAGTCTGACCCTGTTCCAAATCCACTACATCACAGTTGTATTTTGGAAGCTCTGAGGATCAAACCGGGAACTTTTGAATCAGTAGCCAGGAACTCTGACCACTAGACCATAGAAGCTGTTGATATTAACTACACTTGATATAAAAATAATGTCGCTATTCATAAAAAAAACTTGAAAATAATATTATTTATTTATAACCGCGTCTTACTACCCGTTCAGGTTATACGCTTAAGTAATAATTACACTAATGGGTTAGGAATTAGGAAGGTTGAACTTAGAGGAAGTGGACCCGCATTTTCGTGGAGGGAGAGTGAAAAACCATTTAGGAAAAACCCCCTCCAGTTCACCCGACCGAGATTCGAACCTCAATCTCCCCTTCCTCGGTGGTCTGGCTCAACACGACTGGCGCGTTAGCCAACTACGCCACCGAGGCGGGTAAAAATAATAATAAAATAAAAGACTTATGATGGGTGTGGGGTATGTAACTTATTATTATGTAACCTCCTCCACTCCATAACGTATCTTCATCTCTTTTGGATTAAATATGTTCCTAAGAACAATGTTTTCTAACACCCTAAATTTATTTTTTTCAAGTAAGGTAGGATACAATGTTTCAAACCCACAGAGAACAGCCGCTAAAACTATAGTTTTGTATATTCTTAGTTTTACTTTTCTTGAGAGCAGGCAAGATATGAACAGCTTACAGACCGGGTAATAGCATGCATTCCCCGACTGTATTCTTGTCTCAATCTCGACTCTAATATCGTTATTAGTAGTTAAGATTGTCCCTAAGTTTTTAAACTCATTAATCATGACAAATGATATGTTGTTTGAAGTAATCTCTAAATTATCGTCATCAATTTGTGTTCTTTATGTGATTATATATTTAGTCTTTTCAGCGCTCACTACTAAACCTAATTCCTTACTACCCTCTAATAAATGTCTGAATTTCTTGCAACAGTTTTATTACAACTGCCTAACAAAGCTAAATCATATACATATCCTAACCTAATAGCTTCATTTTACTATTTAATGTAAACCCTTCTCTAATCTCTTGCATTCCCTTGGTAGCACAATCCAAAGTTGGATTAAAATGTAATGGGGAAAACTCATCTTCTTGTTTTAACCCATTGTGATTTTCAAAATTATCTGATATGTGATATCAAACCCGTACCCCAACACGCATATCTGTCGAACAAAACTCACTTAGCTTGACAAGTTTTTTGTTTATCCCAAACTTGACTAAAATATCATATAATTTATTTATTTTAACTGAATCTTAAGAATTTTTGAAATATCTGTAAAATTGACTGTCATGTTGTAATCACACTTTTTTTTCCTCATATTTGCCAAATTGTAAAAATCTGACACATTTTTTAGCCATTTCGTTGAAATCTACACTGATGATCCTCAATTACTTCTTGTTAAATCTTGATGCGTGAACATTTCCTATACTATATATACATTTTTTTTTTGCGTTGATGCCACATTATCGATCAAAATATGAAACAATGAAGGGGTAGATACCAGAAATATTCCAGTCTAAACAAAAATTGCTGCAATCAAAATTTAAGATTTAATATCTACATTTTTAGTTTTTTAACTATAAATATAATATTTTTAAATAACTAATTTATTTATTTTATTTTTAATATTGAAACCTATTTTTTAATTTACAATTTATTTTCTGTGGACTTATTAAATATAAGTAAGTTGTCTTAAAGTTGGAAAATCTAGCTTAGTTTGTTTGGGACTTTTCAACATTGTCTGGTGTGAACAACATATTTGTTATAACTGGCATTTGGCATAAGCTCGGAATTCTTTGGTGATTTTCTTTACTACATATTGTGTAATCTAGTACTATATAAGAGATATCCCATTCTACTATTAAACGAGTAGATTGCACATTTTCCACAGTGAAACGTGCTAAAGAAAATGCGTCCACGTAGGAAAAATTCAGACATATGGTTTGGCAATTATTTCTATTAACGATACATTACTAACATAAATAAAAATAACTTTTTAATTTTATGACAGCGTCATTGAGTACCTAGCTCGTTAAATATACAGTGATAATAATAATAGAGTGGATGTAGTTGAAAGGAGTATTGGATATTTACTTTGCCTATATTGGTGAACCTGCGAAATAATGTTGGGACTTAGTTTGGTGCACTGCTGATGAGAAGGAAAGGCTTATAATCCAAGCTGGGTGTACTAAGGATTATTTCTCCTAAATGTTTTACCATTATTCCTTCAAGCAAGTGCGGAAACACTTTCTCAACAATTTTTACGACCTACCCCATACCACCTTAAAGTTATCAAAATGCGTATAGTGCAAGCAAGTAATAAGAAAAGGAGTGAGGAAAAAATATAAATTTATATAAACGCAAATTTCAATTGAATTGATCCACACTAACAGTTAGCGGTCAATTTAGTTGGTTGAAATGGAGATAGACTTGTTTTGCCTCAAATCCAATCTTAGCATATAGTAAACATCTAACTTCGAGAGCAAAGTTGGTGGGGATGCCATTCGATGCAGAGCCTCTCATCTTGATTACACGAATCTAATCTGCATCGTGAAGATTCAGACTTGATTAGTCTAGCGTTCTATTTCAAGTTTTGTGACTCAATAGACGTCAAAATAACTTCCCCTTTTGGGCATCTGAAGCCACTTTCTTGGCAACATACAAGGAACTCTAAGGTAATAACTCTATTTGGTAAAGGTGAAATTGCACCAGTGGTAATTTAAATCTGTCTCTCTCTAACGCTCCCTCTACCACGTTCATAAGAGCCCTTAATTATCTGCATGGATTTAAGAAAAGGTATATTGCTCCTATTAGCTGCGAAGTAGCTCAGAAGTGAGACCATAACTTTAAACAGAATATTTGTGGCAATTAACAATACGTTTCTATTGTCAGAATGATGTATTAAGATTAGCATGTTCAAAAATGAGGTATATACGTTCAGTACATACATCTTGGCTACAGTATTCTTTCATACCAACAAGGTCAGTAGCAGCAATCCCAAGAGATTGTTGTCTCTGTCTCCCATTTCTTTCTCTATTTCAATCTGAGCTCCCTTTATTTTCACATTTAGTGTTTATGTGGATTTGAAGGGAATGCGGGAAAAGGTGTGTTTGCAGTTTTTGTAACAAAACATGTTTTTGGTCAAAATAAATCAAATATTTCTTTAGTACAAGAATAGAACTTAACTTTCTTCCTATGGTGACCTAAACATTTCCTGAATAATCTGTCAAGAGTGTCCTGGAATTTAATGAAAACTTTTTATCTTCATTTAAAATATTTGTCATCTAATGGCACTGTGTTCATGACAGATATTCAAGAACTGTTTATATCACTATGTGAAAAAAATTAAACTACATGTTTGTACAGAAGACATGTTTTATTTATTTTGACCAAAAAAGTTTTTCTATTAAAATTGAAAATACACTGGTCTTTTATCGCATTCCCTACATACTCACTTTAAAATAGCTAGGTAGTAGAAATGGACTGTTTATATATTAGAGCCGTAAGTATAGACCATTAACTTTCTTTCCTTCACTCCCCATTTTTTTGGGTATGTATTCGCCTTATGAATTAATTGTTCAAATGAGAAGGAAATGGTTTTGGGAGGAAAGATACCAAATGTTGACTTTTCGTATGATGATACACTGTTTAAATGATGTCTTTAACTAAACGTGATATGAGTGAACTTAGCTCAAGAAATTACTATAGTCATAGTTTGGTAAGTTTGGTGTATTTATTAAATCACCTAAGCCTTCATTTTTATTTAATTTTATGTTGTAAAATAACCTCTTGATTCGAGAATCTAATTAAGGCATAAAAGGCTAATTCTCTACCACTGAGCTATCCACGTTCATCTCGTGGTTAGGGTCAATAATAATAATTTACAGTTTAAGATTCTATGATTGATTTTTACGAACAAAATATTGCCCCTTTTATTATTATTTGGATGTGCATGCATATTACAAAATACTCTAAAAATATGTTAAATTTATTTATTTTCATGAGTAATTTTTTTAATGAATGTGTAATCCGTTTAAAAATGAAGGAATTCAATTTTCACCTTGATTGGAAGTAATATTCCTTAAAATAGATATGATACAATAATTTGAAATTATGTGATCAGCATGCTCTATGATTTAGCTTATCTAACACTATTACCACGGGATTATACTTATATTTTTCTTAGACGTTAAATCCATGCCATTGCTTTGAAGATTAGATCAATAATATTACTTTGAAGGTTGGATCCATAGCATTACTTCGAAGGTTAAATCCATACCATTTCTTTGAAGGTTAAATCTATACAATTACTTTGAAGGTTAGATCCATACCATTACTTTTAAAGTTAGATAAATAACATTACTTTGAGGGTTAGATCTATAAGATTTACTTTAAAGGTTAGATTTATGCAATTTTATTTGAAGTTTAGGTCTATAAAAATACTTATAAGGTTATAATTATCTATAACACTTTAGATGTATAGGTAACATTTACTTTGATCTCAGGAATGTGGAATTTTTTATGAAATAATCTTATAAATGAGTTGAATTTATATTTTCAGGATTTATTTAAAAAATTATAAAACCTTGAGTAAAATATTTTCACCCCTTGAGATGTGTTTATATCCATTGCCAACATTTTGGCACGAATTATAATATTTTGCAAATAACAACCCACTTCTTAAATTACACAGGGATTTGTTGACGTCTACAGCGCATCTCAGAGTGTTGTTTTTATTTAACGAGCAAAGCGTCTTACTAACCGTTCGGGTTGTACGTTAATGGGTTAGGAATTGGGAGGGTTGGATTTAGATTAACTGAATCCGCATTTGTGTGGAGAGAAAGTGGAAAAACATTTAGGGAAAACCCCCCACAGTTCACCCGAGAAAGATTAGAACCTCAATCTCCCCGACCTCGGCAGTATAGCTCAACATGAAACTAGCGCGTTAGATAACTACGACATCGAAAAGGGTTCTCAGCGCTATAATCTCTGGCCTTCTAATCCCACAAATGTATGATATCAAATAAAATTTAATATTCCTTTTTCTTTGACATACGTCAGCTGTTCATAGCATGATTACAATGGTAAGTTTTATTTATCCCTTTGAAATATTAATATAATTTCGTGTATGAGGAATATAATAACAGAGGCAGACGAATATTGATATTTTACAAAGCAAAAAGTAAGTTACATGTCATAAAAATATATGTATGTACCTAATGTGATATTACGCCTCGAGATAAAATACCCATCAAGTAAATAAACAAAACTAAGTTCGTTAGTTCATGTTACGGTTAGTTGGTTGCTGCGTGCAGTTTACCTAACAGATATGGTTACTCCTCAAAGCGAAATGGATTTAACGTAACGAGTACTTCAGAGCATTTCTCATTGGAATTCATTTTAGAATTTAGGGAACTAAATTTCAAGATATAGCTTTATATTAAACTATATCATAAAACATATATTTCACATTAAAAACAATTCTAATAAGGTAGGATGACAGAAAAATGAATTCTTTGTTTATGTTTTAGATTAAATGAGTAAATTATATGAAATAACATTGAAATAAATTTAATTTCAAGATATTGTAGTAGGATAACAGAAAATAAATACGTTTCCTAGCTAATGGTTATTTATTTTGGTCTTAAAACATAAATTTGTGCTTTAGTTTATTGTCTTTGTTTCATGGAGAACTTTTCTCGATCACTCACTGATTGTTATTATTTTATTTAGCTTAATAAACAAATCTCAACTCTGTGACTTAATTTTTCTCGCCATAAATTCCAACCAAGATATTCCACTTTGTGGCTCAAATTACCCGGTTAAAATATAATTGAACTACTTCATCCATATTTGTTGATTTAAAATAGTAATGCACAGTGCAATATTACAACTAAATGTTAGTGCTTCTTTATTTGGGTGTTATTTAAGATACAAAAACAATTATAAAATAAATTATTATTATGTAAAAAAATAATGTTTCAAATTTGACCAAAACATCCCACAATAGTATTTAATTTAATACACCCTAAGTAGGCACGTTTATCAATGTACTTAGAAAATATTCTAATAGTAGAAACAATATTTAATAGTACCGGTTATTACAGGATTATATTTAGCTATTACGGTAAATTAGCTTTTAATATTATTGCTCATATCTTTCAGGATGCTAATCTTGAATGGCTACTCCAATTAATTAATGCTAATGATAAAGAAGTGAGAAAGTAGGTTTGGTACCATTTATTCATGTCTTACAAGTTACTACCCATCCTGGCTGTCTGTATTCTTACACTAATGAGATGAGGAATAAATTACTGAATCTTTTCACATTCGCATTGAGAGAGACTGGGAAACTATTTAGGATGATGGTGTATCCATCCGGGATTTTAATCCCGCTATCCGCTTAGTAGGTACACCATAAAGAGCTAATTGAAAGTTTTGTCCTCGTACCCAATGGTGTGAATCATAACTTGACGATTGAATATACTGGTCGCTCACATAATTTACACAAAACATTTAAAAAAAATAAGAACTTGGACATCAACACAGCCTTTTGAATAATTCTTATTTCAAAAAATGTAATCTAATAAGAAAAACGGAGATTTAGAGAAAAGATGGATCACACATTAGTAATTAAGTAATCAATAAGAAAAAGAAAAATGCATTTTACAATAATTCGCATAAGTATTGATTGAATGACTACTTGGCTGAATAATTGTATTCATTTATCTATGTTTTATCAATTTTAAGTCCAATACCAAAACCTCGAATGATTTAGTACTATGAGGTTTAGATCAAACAAACTGGAGCCTCAATATTTAGGAGAGAGGTTGATAAATCACAAGTGGAAAATCACACCCCCAATAGACCCAGCTGAGATTTGAACCTTGACCTTTCCTTTCACCAACAAGATATTCTAGCTCGGTAAACTCACGGATCACCGGCGGCGTCCGGCTAGTGAAACGTATCTGACCGGTCTACTTGTTTGAAACACTTTTCTATCACTGCCCAGGCTGTGGTTATATACAGGTTAGGGCATAACGTATTGACACATTAGAAATAGTTAAATTAATTTAAATGTATTAATAACACAATTTAATTTAATTTTACATTTTCGGATGGATTTAAAAATTAATTTATCTCAAAATGCAATGTTGTTTTGCTATGTATTTTATTGATTTTAATTAAAATGTAATATGTTTAGAGAAATCACGGTGATCAATAACAATTTACTTGCTCCATAAAAAACAATTTGTCGAGATATTGTGACCAGCACAGGCCCAATCGGGGGAGGGGGGAGGCGGGGCATTAATTCTACAAAACAAAACAGAAAGCTTTTAAATTCGAACATTTTTACTGCCACATCTGGAAATATTTTATATTTCTATAACAGTTATTTTGACGGTAACTATGGATTCAAAAGTATAATCTATTGGTTCACGTTTGACATTATTTCCTAATGTGATTATTTTCTTGGGGTTTCATGTTCAAGAACTTTATGGGTCGAGTTTCTAAATAGGCTGGTGATGATCTTTATTCAAATGTAATCATTTAATGCTTCACTTCTCTCTTAAACACAATCCGCGGTGGTTACAATCTGCTTCTGTTTTTAGTTCTTTGGTGTATTTCACTTCAGTATTAATTATTAATTTAATCAGTGAATGGTTGTGACGGCAACTCTAATTTTGGATTCGTGGAGCGTAGGGTGTATTGAGGGGAGTTTTCCCCAAATCATTTTACACTATCTCTCCACGCAAATTTAGGTAGACTTTCTCTAAATTCAAGCTTTATCATCCTAATAACTTAGCATAATAATTAGTATATAACCGTATAACCTGAACGGGTAATAAGACGAGGTGCTAAAATAAATCTCAATATACAAAACACGCACACACGCACACACACACACACACACACACACACACACACACACACACACACACACACACACACACACACAGAAACACGCTTTACGATCAGACTATAAGAAAAACATTACAACTCACAGATATTTCCGTTGCATCTCTTCCATTAGTTTATGTCTTTACGGTCATATACAGATTTGAGGGGCTAATCTACGGTACCTGTTACTATTTTGGCACGTAGATGTTTATGTTTTTGGTATCTTTAAATTTATTTTTGTGGTAAACCATATTTTTAATAACAAAACAACTTTTAGATATTGTGAGACAGCTGAACCTCCTCATTGTGTTTCAACGCTCCAGAAGATAGGCTCTTCAGTGAATATTTAAGTCGTTTGAGTTAAAATAAGACGACGTTATTAACGTTTATTGATCCACTGAAACGGAAAAGGTGGTTTTGACAACTGTCTGTCTCTTGGCCTAGAGCTGGAGCCATTTTACCGATATGGCTAAAACATTGTATCTAGGGTTTCTATAATGTTGCCCAGAGGAGATTTTACGATTAGATATTTAACCCTAAATGTAAGTATAGTTTGCTTAAGGGTAAAAGGACAAAAAAAATAGATTTTATCTAAGTCGGCTTTAATGATTTTAATTAGAATTCTTATCTAGCCATTATTTAACCACACAAACAAATTTATATTCTCATTTTCCCTTTAAAATTATTTTGAAGGTTTTTTTTTACACAAGCGGAAAATTCCGATTTTGATGACATTTCCGTAACTTTTTGAGATACGAAATAATTTATCATTGCAAAAATGTTGGTACATTACAAATTTAAAATATTTATTATAAATATATTTTATAAGCTCAATAGTTTCCGAGCTATTAGACAAATAAATTTAATTTTCATTGTGGTCTTTAAAACTGGAATTTTATGTTATACTCTTTGGTGGGTAAAGATGTTCCTTATTTATTAATTTTTCTGTAACAGGGTAAATTATTTTAGTAACGATCTTTGGTGTATCCATTTTTAGGTAAATTAGCGAGAAAGTTGGTAATATGCAACGCAACATTCATTCTAACCACGTATCTTACCAATGAGGTTTTACGCTATTAGCTACCCAGATGTGATAGGAACAAGGAAGGTAAAATTTTAGAGAAAACATGCTCGAATTTATGTGGAAGTAATGGTAGAAACCTATCAAGAAAGAAAATTCCCATACACCCGTTTGAGATTTGAACCCCAACCTCCAGATTACAGAAATATGGAATATAAGTTTGACATTTAGGACCATGTGCTTACTGACGTAGGCTATTAAAAACTTTGAAGAAACAATTTAAGAAACAATTAAAAATAAATATCGTTCAATTTAAAACTTGACTTATTTTATTGTTTGTTAATCTACGAATTAAATATTAAGTTAGAAAAAAAGAATTTGCAAATTCAGGTAACCTTTCAGGCTACTCGGGTAACCTCTTAGATTGCTCCTTCAAGCGAGTTTTATAAGAGAAATTAAATTTTGTGATTCAGATGATGTAATTTCATTTAAGACCTCCAAGAAGAGATGACTGCTTTATCAAGTTTCGCTTTTAGACACAGGATTTAACAACGGTTTTACGTAATAGTATTAATACTTACGTTTACGTGGAACAATATCTTAACACGCTTTTGTTGCTCCTTTTACTAAATATTTCTTAATCATGTTGCATTATTGTCACTAACTGCCCTTGATGGCAGATTGACCAGGTAGCTGTTCTACTGGAGGTAGGAAATACGTAATATTTTAACTTAATATTTATGTGCTGGCTCTTTAGGCACAATGTTGTCCTTCCAAAAGTACATTGCTATTGCCAGAGTTGGTTTGAGATAAAGACAGTATTCTAGATGCAACCTCAGTAAATACTACTTATCCTATCAAATTAAGAACTGGTATATGTTGGACTTTTAACGATTTTGATTGAAAGTAAAATTATATTCATAATGAAATTGAAAAAAATTAACTTTAGCTAAAATAATAATAAATTTATAAATATTATATTCAATAACGTTTGTAGGCCTAATCTTATTTTATTTATTTGCAAACTATAGATCAAAATGTTTTAATTCAATTTTAATATCCCCCTATATGACAGTTACTTCACAACCTGAAATGTTTTTAACTGCTCCATATCATTTTGAAATGTACTGTAGGTAACTGCCCGAAATTTATCTCCAACTATTTTATTTGTTTGGCATGTCAACGTATTTTCAATTAAAAAAAAAAGTACTTTGGTGATCATTATTTTATTATATTTGGTTCGTTTTATCAACTTTTTTGTACCAATAAATATTTTAACAATCTTTTCAATAATCTTATACTTCTGTCATACCGCTAATTTAACAATTACTCATTAAAATTACTGAACATAGTAGGACTAAGATGTATGTTCATACTGCTGTAAGGATGCTTGCGTTTTATCAATAAGGGTATAACACAAAGACCAACATGGGTAGCCAAATGATCTTATACGTCAGGCTCACAATAAAGAGGATTTCTGGTGATTGGGAATTCGAAGTGAGCATATAGGCCGGATGTAGTCGGGGTGTTTTACATATGTGATTGATTTATCACTCTGGTTTTCCATCCTCTTTCCACGCGAGTACAGGTGAATTTCCTCTGTATATTGATAGAACATGGTAAAATATATATACATACTTTGCTAGTAAAACCTTTCTTGCTTAATTTGTTTTATTTTATTTTGTTTCATTGTATTTTTTTGAAGTATCCTACAACCCCATTCATGGTTTATTTTATCTCATCCTATAGCGTCTCCAACTCAACCTGTCTTTGGTGACAGCAACAATGCATAAATATCCCGCAGCTTTCGTCTCGAATGATATTAAAAACTAGGGTGGAACGCGAGGGTTCTCTCCAGTGACGTATTGTGTTGTCACTTGCAATGTCTGCCAACTTTATGGAGGGTTGTTGAACAGTTGCCATAGAAACAGATCTAGGAGGACGTCATTCTTCTCTTCTTTCTCGGAGAAGAACGAGAAGGCCCTTTTCCGCTATTTATTTTCTTTTATTTTTTAATTCCTCTCGGAACCGTCAAGACTTGTCAAACTCTCTCTTATTTTTATGGTTCTGGGCTGTGAAGCAAATAAAATGTTATCAAAGAAATGGTAGTAAATTGACCCTTAAAAGAGTGAGAGATTAGAAAATAAAAACTTCTTTATGTTCAGAGGGGATTCGGATGATTAATCGAGGGATTTGTGACGTAGTCGTAATTATTTTCTCTGTTAGTTTCGATCATTTTATCTGTGAGATCATTGATCCTGGTGATAAATTGAAGGATACTATATCACGATCTATGGGTTGTAAAAAACTGCCCAAAGCCAAGAATGAGACCAAGGACTGGCAAAAAAATTGAGAATATTGGGACAAAACGACTAATTTTTGTAACTTTTTGAGGTGGACACGTAGACTAGGGCGTCAACCTCATTTGTTTTGTCTTGCAGTTTATAAAGAGGAGGAGATAGAATCTTTGACGGATGTACTAGTTTATTTACAAAATTGTTTTTCACTTTTCATCCAAGCAAATGAGTTTAGGCCCTACACTTTAATCAAATTCTACATGGGTAGTCCCTACACAATTAGTGTAGATAAATGAGAATAATCTGGATGAGTAGTAACACGTGATGAACATAATAATGTTAGTATTAATAATAAACTAAATAGAATCTATAAATATAGCTACCTCTTTTCATCTGTTTTAAAAACACGGGTGAATTTGGAATTCAGCTCATCGCAAAGTATTGAAAAAGTAGTTGGTAGTTAGTGATCGCATTTTAAAAACAAAACCATAGCTATGCAACATCCTCTTGTATGTTCTTTGAGATTGATGAATACATTGATACAGGTAATTAGCTACTTAACCTATAAGTAAATTAAATGTATCATCCTTGGGTTGGGTAGTAAGCCTGTCTCATCCCAAGGATAACGTTGTTCGAACCAGGAGTTCCATCGCAGTCGGGTAACTTGGAGTCTTCATGGAAGGACCGAGCCGCCGTGACACAGGGCGATAACGCGGTGGACCGGTTTAATTTGGGCCATCGCAACTACTTTAAACTATAATAAAACTATCCAATAATTTGTAAATTACCGTTTGTATTAAGTTTTAATCAAAATCCCCAGTGAACAGTTCTCAGAGTTTTCATCGTACATAATTTATGAAGATTAATGGTGGCATTAGATCTACATTTAAAACCACTCAATTGGTTAACGGGTTTCCCCTGTTGCCCAAACTACCCCACCAGTCATTAGAGTCAATGACAAGTATGGGTAGTCCTGGCTGATTTGTTGTGCGAGTTACAGGTTGCTGTCGCAACCCTTATCCTCGTTGTATGAACTTAAATTTAAATGATTTGGTACCTTTGATTTTTTTGCACAAGTACATGTTTGATATTGTATGTAACCCGACCCAGGATGTCCACCTTGACAGAAGCGCCAAGCTAGGTCACCTGAGAAAGGGCTGTATTGTTTTGTGAGTTACAGGCAGCATTCGCTAAACCCTTATCCTCGTGAAATAATAATGAAATGAGATGATGAAATTTACCGTGTTACCTTTTTTTTACCTATTACCTTGTTACCTTTTTTTTTTTACCTTTACCTTCTTACTCTAGTCTTGGGCGTTTGTAAGGTCTCTCCTCTTGTGGGTCGTAGTCCCCAGTGATCGTATTATGGGGTTTTCGTGTGCTGCTGCCCTCTGGTAAAATGTCGTTCTTCTATCTTGAAACAGCTCAGAGAGGGGCTTGATTTTTGTCATGGTATGTATATGTTCAGTTCTTGTCCGGGTGTCTACTCCTGTTATTGTTCGTAATATTCGGTTTTGTAAAGTCTGAAGTTTTCTGATGTGCGTCTTTGCTGCGTAGCCCCACCCTATGCAGCCGTAGGTGATGATGGGTTGAATTATGGTCCTGTAGATTGTTATCTTTGTTTGTTGGCTTAGATGATTCTCTTTAAGAAGCGGATAGAGTTGGATGAATATGGCCATTGCTTTACTCTTGGTTACGTCGACGTGTTTCGACCAAGTAAGTTTTCTGTCTAAAGTAATTCCCAGGTACTTGACTTCATTTCTGAATGGTATCTCTTCTTCGAAGAGGGTGAAGTTCTCAGCTGGTAACAATCTTCTCCTGGTTACCACCAGTGCCGTGGATTTTGTGGCGTTAACTTTGATTCTCCACTTTGATAGCCAGGTCTCAAAGGTTTTCAGAAATCGTTGCAGTGATAGAGAGGCGTAATATATGTTCCGCTCTCTGGTATATATTAGCGTGTCATCAGCGAACATTCTTACTGTCATTTTAGGATGTGTCGGAATGTCTGCGACATAGATGTTGAACAGAAAGGGAGCCAGTATTGAGCCTTGCGGTACTCCTGATTTAACACGAGTCCTTTCTGAAAGTACGCCTTCAATAGAGACATGGAAGTCTCTGTGTTTTAGATAGCTGTTTATAATTCTGACCTCTCCTTGTGAGAATTTGTAGTGGATCATTTTGTGTAGTAGTCCGTAGTGCCACACTTTATCAAACGCCTTTTCTATATCGAGGAAGATTGCTAACATGTTTTGCTTTTGATTGAAACATTCAGTGGCATCCTCGATGAAATTGAGAACCGGGTGTATTGTCGAGTGTTTTCGTTTGAAACCGAATTGCAAGTCGGGGATTGTCTTGTGTTCTTCAGTATGTTGTGTTAGTCTGCTTAGGATAAATGTTTCGAGAAGTTTTCCTGTTGTATTCAGTAGGCTGATTGGGCGTCTGTTTTGTGGGAAAATACCGTTTTTACCTGGTTTTGCTATGCTAATCACTTTAGCAATTTTCCAGGGTTTTGGAAAATACTCTAGCTTAAAAGTTGCGTTAATTATTTGCGTGAGGAGAGCTAATGCGTTCTGCGGTAAGTTTTTAAGAGTCTCATTATTGATCCCGTCTAATCCTGGTGCTTTATTTGGTCGGAGAGTTTTAATAGCTTTTTTTAGTTCGTCGGCTGTAATTGGTGTTAGTGTTTCATTTTTCGGTCTTTCCAAGAATGCGTCTACTCTTCTAATAATGTCTCTGTTGAACGGTATGTCTTGAGGTTGGTTGGGCTGAAATTGTTCCTCTAACGTTTGGGCTATTGCGTTGGCTTTGTCTAAGCTGGTATAGGCCATCCCTTGTTGCCCATGTATCGCTGGTGTGCCTGTTTTTTTTGCCGTACCTTTTAATATTTTAGTTAGTGTCCAAGTATTTTGTAAGCTAGTTGATGTGTCGATGACAAAATTGTTCCAGTTAGTTCTTTTGATATTGTTGACAGTTCTTTTTACCAGTGCTTTTAGTCGGTTGTATTTTGTACGTTCTTGAGGTGTTCTTAATCTTTGCCAATCCCTTCGCGCTTCTCGTTTTAGGGCTATGAGAAAGGTGAGTTCGGGGTGCTCAGTCCTGAGGTCTTGGTGTTTCGGGAGGTCTTGGTGTGTTGTTTGTAAGTTTCTTGTACTGTCGTTGTAAAAATGTCTATGGCTGCGTCTACGTCTTCTTCTGTAATAATTTCTAGGTCTCTTGGGATAGCTTGCTGAAGGTCAGATTTGAATGTCACCCAGTCCGTTGTTTTGATTGTAGGTCTGTTCCAGTTTGTTTGATGTTGTGTGGTCACATCCCATTCACAAAGCACAGGATTATGATCAGAATCTAATTCTTGCAATACTGTTAATGATTCAGTTGTTATTTTCATGTTTGTTAGAATGATGTCAAGAACGTCTGGTCTGTGTAGGGGATTACCAGGATAAAAGGTCGGTGAATCTGGAGCTAACACATTGTAATCATTTTCGGTTGCGTGTTCTTCCAATATTCTGCCATTTCTATTTGTTAACCGGCTGTTCCATGTTGTGTTTTTACTATTTAGGTCACCGCCTATGAAGTAGTTGTCGGATGATGTAATAGTGTCTAAGTCATGTTTTATTAGAATATTGGTCGGAGGGTTGTATATGGCCACAAATTTGATGTCTCCAGTTTTGGTGTTTATTGATACCGCTGTGGACTCAAGGTTTTCGGTTTCATAGTTGTCGGCCCTGTAGTGTGGTAGACTGTGTTTTATAAGGATAGCAGTACCCCCTCCCCTTCTGTTGTCTCTGTCGGATCGGTAAATACAGTAACCAGCTATGTTTAGTCTCTTTTCTGTGTGTAGATGTGTTTCACATATGAGCGCAATGTCAATCCCATATGTCTTTAGTAGATCTTCAAATTCTTGTTTCTGTTGAAGAATTCCGTTAGCGTTCCAGGTAAGAATTCTGAGCTGATTTTTGTTTATAGTTCGTGCTTTAGTCATCATTGTCACCAAGATAATAGTCAGTGGCTGCTTCGATTATTATCATTAGTTTGGTCATTTTATCTTCAGCCTGTTTAATCTTAGTTAAGTAAGTTTTGAGATGTTTAAGTAGGCCACATATGTTCATCTCTTTAAAGAACGTAAGTAGTTCTTTAAAGTCAAAAGGGGTCGTTTGTTCTTGTTCCTTTGGTTGTTGTGATTCGTTTCGTTTGGTAATTAGGATGTCTCTGTATGTTCTTGTTGACGTACTAGGGTTGTTTGGTGTTATGGTTTTGGTTGATAATGTAGGAAAGTCGACTTTTGTTGGTGTCACCTTATGTGTAAATGTAGAGGGTTTTTCTTTTTTGTGCTGTCTTTGTTCAATTTTCTTTTCTACCATTTTTAGATATTCCGGGCATTTAGAGTAATTTGCGGAGTGGTTTCCTCCGCAATTTACACATTTAGCTGGAGTTGAGGTGTCTTTTTTTTGACAGTCCTTGGTCAAATGCGGCATCAGGCATTTGACACAACGAGGATTATTTGCACAGTTGTTCTTTGAATGGCCGAACTTTTGGCACCTATAGCATTGTAGGATGAAGTTTTGTGATTGTATGTAATGTTCAATTTTGACTCTGGTGTTATTGATGTAGTTTTCCTGGAAGAGCTTGTAGTTTTCGTCAGTTCTTGAGAGGGTGCAAATGAAAATTGGAAGGAATTTGATGTTATCTTGGGTATTGTTATCTGTCTGTGTTCTTGCTGTGAATTGCCTGACGTCAGAAGCTGCGTAGCCCATTGCGTGTAGTTCCTCTTTGATTTCGTCCGTGTCCATGTTGGGGGGAAGTCCCTTTATTACTATTTTTAAGGGCTTGTCTCTAGGAAGCGTATAAGTATGGTATTCTTGTCCAGCTTGTTTGAGTAAGTCTTGTAGGGCCTTGAAGTCCTCGAGTGATGACGTATGTATTTTTAAACCGTCTTTAATGTAGAATATTTTATAAGTTCCGATCATTTTTGTCTTCATCGTCTTTGTTATTATTGAGTAATTGGTCGTTCCTGATACAACTATAGGTGGTATTTTAGATTTGGTTTTTTGGGTTTCAGGGATGTCTCCTCTAGCGCTTTCGTTTGGAAGTTCTACTGTTTCCATAGGCTCTTCTTGTACTGAGAGTGTCTCATATTTATTAGTCACTTTGATTGATTTAGGAGGTTTGTCTTCCTTATGTTTAAAAAGCAGTTTCCTCTTAAGGATAGCTGCTTCGATAAACTCTCCGTCCTCAGATTCACTGTCAGTCAAGTTAATGTCCACGTTCTCTTCATCTTCAAGGTTTCTTGCCCAGTCCTGGGTTTGCTGTCTTTTTAACTGGCCGTGTGCGTATTCAGTCTTTTTGTCCATTTTTGATTTTTGTTGTTGGCCCTAAAGAGGGCCGACAACGTTTTTGTTTTTGTTTTTTTAGGTATTAGTATGTCCGTTGGTTTAAGTTAATGATTGTCAGTGGTTCGACCACTTGTAGAATGCTCACCTTCCCCTGCTATCTTCCGTTAACACAAGTTCTATCGTAGAAAATCACTCGTACGATGTGAACAATATCAGCGTCCAATAACTAATCGAATTGATTGACGAGAGGTGAAGTCAACCTTCTAACCTCTGAATCAATCCTTTGTTGATTGACGAGAGGTGAAGTCAACCTTCTAACCTCTCTTCCTTTTTGTTCTCCTCCAATTCCACTCAATTGGTTGTTTCTTGATATTGTTTATAAACAATTTATCAAGACAAACGTAGAAAATTCCGTTTATCTTTGTAATATAAACAAGTGGCGTGTGGTTAGAAGGTTAAATTTATTGAAAATAGACTCCCAGCTATTGTCTAACATGTTAGAAGTATTTTAATATAAGGAACGTACTTAGATGTTACATTTATTAAACTGATTGGTATAACTTCTTTGGTAAATTAAATCCAGATAAAAATAAGAAATATAACGTGCAAGATGATTTATTTAAGGAAATACCTAATTTATCATGAATTATGAAGTCATTTAAAACAGGTATAATAATATTTAAAAAAAAGTCATCAGTAAGATTGTTACAGTATTAATATCCTGGAAGTATTAAATTAATAGATAAACAAGGAAAGAATAATAACTATGATGATTAAAATTATGTTAAATAATAGCAGGTTACAGGACTAGCTGATAATTGACTAGTAGATAAACTGGCAAATTGACTATATTGGAGTTATTAAAACCTTGAAAACGTTAACAAAGAACTAATAAATTTTAATTACTTTGATATAAAATATTTAAAGGATATATGAAAGGTATGAGTTATCAATTATAATAGGTAAATTTTTATGTTATGAATAATGAACTTATTAGTTGAATTAATTACATAAACCAGTAAATAGTTTGAAAACAAGTTAACAAGGAAAAACGTGTTCTGTACTGATTAAAATATTTTAAGCAGTGACAGTATAAAAATGACTAATAGAAGGTTAATTAGTTTGACTAGATTGTTATTGATGTACCTTACACATGTGAACAAACAATTAACAATACACAATATCAACATGAAACATATTAAAATGAAAACTATGACACAACAATAACTTTTTTGACAAAATTATTAAATAAGTTTAAACGATCTAATAGTACAAACTTGTTATTCATGTCAATTGTTTGTATAATTTTGCCTGTGTTAAGTATCGAGATAATAGAGTAATTTGGGAGATTTAATTGAAAAATTAACGGAATGTGTGTCATCCAGGTTATACTTGTACTTTGTTTTGATTCGTTGCAAGGACAGGATAATATAAATAAGTACAAGTTGATTAATATGAAAGAAATGTAACAATAGTAAAAATTAATATCTTAAAAGTTTGTAATAAAGTGACGTTCCTTTTCTGTTTGGTTTTAATTCCTCTCCTTAATTTAGTGTTAGTCTTGGCTGGGTGACGACATGTTTCTGTGATTACACCATCTTCAGGTCTGAGACAAAACCAGTGCAAAAATAATAAATATTTAAGTTATGATAAAGAAACATTATAAATATGTTCTGATCAAGAATAAGACTAGTATGAAATATTACGAAATAAAGAAATATTAATCAGAAAACTTACATTTGAAAAGTTGATTAAGCTATAAAAATAAAAATGTGAGATTGAAAGTTAGATCTTTACTGAGTTAAATATTAGGAAAACACCTAAACTATCAAGCTTACCTTCATGCTCATGTCAATAGAAAGTAGAAACTGATGCTTTAAATTGATTTATATCGACGTTATCATCGATAATGTATCTGGAATAGCCTAGAAATCAAATTTATAGATAATAAACACTTTAGCTAATAATTCACTATTTCATCTTCACTGGAACCAAGTTTCAGTGGTATCTATGAATGCGTCAGATTAGAACTTTCCAGTTCATCCCTGGGTCTTCATTAGACATAAACGGAATTCAGACCAATGAAATGGTTTTACTGAATTAAAAAATGCTTAATAAAATTGAAGTATATGTATTTTAAAATCAAAAAGCTATAGAATGTGTCCTAATTATGGTACTGTCAAATCAGGAATACATAAATTCACACTTATGTGCGAATTTTGGTTCAAACTCTTCAAATCTCTAACAACGGCTGTTGTCGATGTACAGGATAGCCATAATGAATATATACATATATACTTACATAATATATAATAACATCATATGTCCCAATAGCTATGTATGCCCCTCCAACATTTATTAGTTGCTTAAAACATATAGGTCAAGACACATGCGTATAAGGGACGCAATGCATAACAGAGAGAACGTAATGCAGTGATGATTTAACTGAACGAGTGACAGAGACGCTCAATGTTGTATTTACCAATAATAATTGGTCGATTTGGCATATTTTGAGCCTGTTTGAACGTAAATATGGACTTAAAATATTTTCCCGATTTATCTACGTTTCCAATCTTTGGAGTACGGCTACATGTATGGTAAGGAGTACCTCTATGTAAAACAACAGCTCGTTACGCCTCTCAAGGACAAATCAGGATCCCTTAAGCACTTTCCAAACAACACGGTCATGAAATAGTATTATTATAGAAATCCTGATCATGTTACTGAGCATGGGTAAAAGTGTATCTTGTTCATGGAATAGCACTCTGCGTGGCAGTTAATCCACCGGGTTGAATAATTGCATGTACTATTGTGATACCTGACCCCACCCCCATAAACCCCCTCAGACATTTTAATTACAACCAACCTGCAGGGAAGGAAGCAATTTCAATTACACAACCTGCTCAGGTTCAATTTCGAGTCCAGTGGCGCGTATGACATTCAGCTAGCATAGATGAGATCTGGGTAATAAGCAATTAATTCCAAACATTGCTCAGCGGTTTACATACACGAGGTGACAATACCCTTTCAGGCTCATCATATACTGGATTTCCTATGATAGAGAAGCCGTGGTTTGAATCTCAGCTGGGTGCATTTGGGATGGTCGTGTACATAGAAGTTTACTTATCTTCTTTTTAAGCTAGTTCCGATGCATTTCCTCCAAACTACCCTTCACATTCATACACAATATAATGCAGTGATAAATAGCTCAAATGTTAAAACATATTTTAACTTTGTGTGTGTGCACAGTGTCTCATAACCTATCCAGGCTATCCGCATATCTAGACTATTGGAATAGGTATAAGTAAGGATAGAATATTGATGAAATGTACTTGCATTTGTGTGGATGAGAGTGAGAAACCATAAGCGCCTTCCTTTGTACACCCATCAGGAGTTGAAACCAAGACCTCTCCATTATTTGCAATCCAGTTTATTGCAAGCGTGACGCCTTTTACTGTGTGAGTAGATGAACATTATTTTCCCACAAATGTGGGAACAAATCCTCTCGATATTCGGATAGATCAGACGAGTAATAAGACGTGGTGCAAGCTAAAAAATATATGTTTCAAATTATAAAACGATTAACATAATATTATATATACAACTTATTTATGAACGGATTCTTTAAGGGCCGGTTGAATTGTTTTTGTGATTGTGTTTCCTACAATAAAAAGTTCAAGTTTTTTCAGAAAAATAAATAAAACTACGATAGTTTACAAACCTAAAGTTTTTTCGTATTAGTTAATATGGTACCTTGTAACACTTTAAGAGCTTAAGTCCTAGTAGGCTGAAGTGTACAAGTGTCACGTGGGTTCATTGGTGAAAAAATAGCTTAACTTTGTGGTTGTGTCATCGCTTTTGGGGGTGATCCCTGTGAAATCATTCTGAGGTCATTGCCCCTTTTAGAATTTTGCCCATTTTATGGCTGGATGTTGCAATACAGGCTATTTTGACACATTTTTTGTCCTATTTTATTTTGTTTCAAATCCCTGAGAGGATGTTCTTGTGTCATTTAGAAATATTGCCCATTTTGTCCCATTTAGTTTTGGTTTAATTTGACTGACTAACATAACTGAGACGAAATAAGAATGTAATGAAATCAATTAATGCTTTGTACATTAATAATCATATTAATTAATTAATAATCACTGTCAGCATTTATTCTGTGACAAGGTGCTTGACTCTGATTCAATAGACAAGGGTTCTAATATATTGAGTTCCTGCTACTTGTTTTTTAAATATGAATAATATGGGAGGTATTCTCATCTCCTTTAATTTGTAAACTAACTATTATATTCAAACTTGTACTTAAAATAATGTGTTAATCTTAGTATAGATATAATATTTACTTATAAATTTAATCTACAAGTTAGAGGGGAGGAGATTGTATTTAAAGGTAGTTTGACCAAATTATCTTAAAGAGGGCCTGGGTAAATTACAGTAGAAAAAATGGATGCGAAAAACTAAAGGTTGGGAATAAAGTATGAACACATAGGCAAAAGCAAAAAAAGACACATATTAATCAAAGCTTGACAACATTTATAACATGTAAAGTGACGTCACCGTCCAATTTTGTATGTATCTTTATGTTTGTAAACACATAATACGTATATTTTCCTATATTTGTGTATCTGTGTATTTGATTATGTGTCCAGACTTTATGGCCACCCTGTACATCCAATGAACCTGGTCAAAATTCTAACCGAGAATTCCTCATCACCAGCTTTTACTCTATTACGAGTCTGACGTGTTAAATCACACATAAGATGTTTGGTAAGGACTCTATTCTTAACAACAGGATGTTAGTAACTGTTAAAATGATGCCCAAATAGACTCGTTCATTAGTAATACTTTGTTTAACTAACTCGCATCGATAAGTATGTGGACTAAATGTATATAATTATTTTCCAGTAATTTGAAGGTAGTTGGGGTGCGTGTACATAAATCTAATCCTAAATGGTTTTCCACTTTTCCTCCACGTAAATACAGGCTCATTTCCTCTATAATTCTACCCAACTCACCCCTACACCTTAGAGTACTAAAACTCACATATACCGGATGGGTAGTAAGAGGTAGAAGTGAAAAATATTAGCTTTTCCAAACAAATCCAACTTTAACAAACCTGTACTTGAGCTGGCCTATTCACTCATCTACAGAAATGTGGGATACTTACTATCGTAATATGTCTAGCCAAATATTCCCGAGAATTGGTTGAAATACCAGTTTACAGTATATAGCAACCATTATTAGCATCCAATTAACTCTCTCCCCTCCTCTCCATGTTCTAAAGAGGAGAGAGGACAGAATGATGGAGCGATCATGTCGGCAGTAATTGTAACTAGCAGTAAAGTGCAGCCATGTCCTTGAAACAGTAATCCAAAATGTACAACTGCCCAATCAAAACTAGCTGACGTCACACCGACACGCGCTGTGAGATAGCTAAATCCATAACTGTGGCAGTTGAAGGTTTTTATCGTAAATTGTGTTACATTGCTATTATCTTATTCTGACAGTCAGGACGTCATTGCGGAACGGGTCCTTTTGAATGGTTCAATATTGACCGAGCAATCGAGACTGGTCATATATTAAACCTTGCGATGGTAAAACATTCTCAGGTGATTTACGGGGATAGCAAATTTTCCTTTATAGAGTATCCATCATCTGATAACACGTAGACTTTTATCAAATCTATAATCTGGATAAATACATTTTGGGAAAAAGTCACATCATATTTTATTTTTACTGTGACATGATGTCACAAAGTGGACGGTTTATAGTATGATATAGACTTGAAGACCAGGTACCTTTAGTAACTGTGCTTATACATTTCCGACATTATACATTAGCTTTTAACAATTTTTGGAGAGATTTATGAGTTTAAAAAAATACATTTCTTCCTTTTCAAACTTGTTACTCATATTTGTCCTATAAGGGCTGTTTTTATTTTATATTATTTTTACTAGCATATTTTTTTAAGATTTAATATGTAGAATTTGGATGATAGCTTAGAAGAAATTCACCCACATTATCATGGTGAGGGTATTATAACGATATAATAACAAATCAGATACAGAAAATCACCTCTAAGCGAACTTCACCATCTTCGAACCTTGACCACCATCACAGAAAACTCTTTCTATTGAAAAATTGATAACGTATACTGTGTGACAACTGATACCTACTACACATCTTTCTGAGTGTTCCAGTCTATTTGTTGTACCAATATTCTTTATACGGGCCTTTAACAAGGAGGGGGAATGGCTGAGAAGTACTCACCACAAGAGGTAACAATAGTTTTGTGGTGACATCTGAAACTAATGGTTAACATATCGATGAGATAAACTGATCAAATCATTACGTTCACTAATAAATAGAAACTAGAAAGCTCAAGAAAGGTATTTTCAAAACCCTTTTTTATTTTGTAAGTTTTAATTTCTTTTTCCGAACATTAAAGTTTCTCCTTAATGAAACTATTCAGTAGTTGAAGAAATTTAATATCTAATATGTAGATTAACGTTAGTTGTGAATGCATGGACGATATTATAAAAGGGTTGTACAAAATAGTCTTAAGTCTTTAAAAAAAGGTATTACGATGTAGTTTTGCAAAAATATCATATGTTTGAATTGTTATTGAGCTTTACGATAAAATCTGTGATTTGGAAATCGGAGAAAAGTTAACAAAGGTGATATTTTTACCTGGATACGACGACTGCACATTATATTCTGGCTCTATTTGTAAAATTCAATTGTATATCAATGTTGCCCTCTTGAAGTAATCATGTTTAAGTTATAACACAATCATTTGTACATATTACACGTTCTATTCATCCTGGCTATGCAAGGAGGATAAAGAGGAATACTTATGAATACATTTATAAAATATTTGATTAGATAGAGTGTGGGAAACCGTTAAGAGAATTATATTTCTGTACATCAGACTAAAACTCGAACCCCAAACTTCAAAGTCACTAGCAAACAAGACAAGATGAGGCTTTGTTTCTTGTTGCCAAACTATGGGGGGGTATCCTTTATTTCATCAAAGTTACTCAACTATTTCCAACTTGGCTGAGTTTCAGCAGATGAGAATTATGTCTAAATTTATTTAGTTTAAACCCGCATTGGTGTTCAAATGGTCTAGCACGTCACGCTCACATTAGACTGGATTGTAGATGATCAAGAGATCGGGGCTCGAATATTGCTAAGTTATACTGAGGGTGATTTTCGCTACATAGTTTACTATTCTACCTACACTCAAATACAGGAACATTTCCAGTAAATTCTACCCTCCTCATCCTTACCCTCTTAGATACAGTGTACAAAAAATGGTTGATGTAATAAAATTTAATAATATTATAACATAACCTTTATTAAATATGTTAAAATATATGTTACAGTCTTAATATGATATAATCAAATATTGACCTGGAAATCTATTTCCATGTTTTATTTGAATTAATGCATTTTCTTTTCTTTTTGTGGATTTTAACTCGGAGGTAAGACAATTTCAAGGACGTTTAAGTACCGAGTTTTCCTTGTTTTGTTTTTAAAACACAATTTTCCGAGCCTAATTTAAACCTCGAAGCAATACTGAGATAACCACTTAAGAGTAAATTTAAGAGAACGAGCTTCAATTAAAAATAAAAAAATCCCTAAGTGCTTGTGTGAGACGCATTTATAAAATTAACGCTAAACGTGAATATAGGAACATACCTTTTATTAAATGAGGTTGAAACATATTATTTAATATTTTGAAACCATTTTAAATTAAGATCATTAAAGCTTGTTAGAAAAATGTGTATTCCGTATTTTTTTCAAACTAAATGGTTTATCTCGAATTAATTTTAAACTCCTTTAATTATAGACTATACAATTTTATGCTGTTTATTAGTCAATTTTATTTATATTATTTCAAATAAAAACTTAGCTGAGTAAATATTTCAAACTTCACTCACACTTTGTGACAGCGAAGCGAATATAAAATTAATCAAACCATTTTTTGTCTATTATTTGGGCTACCTAATTTTATGCCAATAAATAATTTATTACTTAACATTTTCATATATATATAAAATACCTTAAAGTATATATTGAGGTTTATTAATATTTTACTCATTAAATCTTCAATAAATTTTGGAATTTGTAAATAACAAAATGATATAGTATACCCAACAATATTTATTTCAAAGATAAGTTTGTTAGTAAAAACAATGATTATAATTATGCTCGCTCATCTCTTATTCGGACTGTACACACCCAGTATGAACCAAGGCTGTAGTGTTTGTATCTCGAGTGATGCATCGAGGAGAATTAATGAAGTGTATTCATGTCAACGTTTGTCTACGTCAAACTTTTGAGTTTGAGAATGTGTGTCCGAGCGATTACAGTAGCTTCTAATGCTGGAGGGAATGGCCCAGCATTTAAGAAGAAGAAGGTTGGCTAATGATCATATTATGGCCTAGCATAGAGAATACTGGGCAGTGATCGAACAGATTGCTCACCTGTGTTATGGGCTAGATCCTTGTGTGGCTCCATGACCTACTAAGTGGTCAGTAGTGCAAGCTGGGACGTGGTAGTAGGCTAAATTATTATATAACTATTATTAGCACCGCGTCTTACTACCTGTTCGGGTTGTACGCACTTACGCTAATGTGTAATGGTAGGGTGATTGTGAGATGAAATGGAGGACCTACAGTTTAACGTGGAATCCGAACCACGGTGGAGGTCTGGCATTCTCAACATTCACAAGTTGTGATTAATACATGTCTTCTCAGAGGTGAAGGAAGGTTGAGCGATCAGATAAATCTGTGCCAGGACCGAGGAATGAATGCTGGACCTCCAGAACCGAGGTCTGAAACCTTACCCCTAGACCACCAGGTCACCTAGAAGGCTAAATTCATTTGGCATAAAAATTGAAAACAAATCGTATTAATCCTGGTTAATTTTGCCTAAAGTCGTTTGACCTAATGTTGTTTATCATAAAGTATTTAGCCTTAGGTCAATTGGTCTAAAGTAATTTCGTTCAAAAGTTAATTTCACATGCTGAAGTAATTTAGGCTAAAAATTAAATTCACATAAAATAATTTGACCTAAAAATTAGTTTCATTAAGAGAATGTTGTCCTAAAATGAATTTCTATTATCAAAAATCGACGTTATTTATTGAGTAAAACAAATGTAATTTGTATGTGGCAATGTAACATACAAGTGAACTTCGCAGACTGGCTGTTTGATTAAAGTAATTTGGTCTACACTTTAGGTCAAATGACGTGTAGGCTTGTGTATCTGGTTAGAGTAGCACGCAGTACTTAGCTGACCAACAGTCCCACAAAATGAGTTAAAAACTTCTCCTCTGGTGCTATACAACGAATTTAAGATAACAGCTTGATTTAGTATCACTGAGGACGTAGGAGTTTATAACTTTCTTGCCGTTAGTGTAAAACATGGTGTTGAGGGAAGAATTAGTGCATAAACGTCTCTTTATTTTTCATTATGAACATAGTCTGTAAGTAACTGAAAATGACAATTTTTTTTTTTCAGAAAACTTGTCCTTGTTTCTTAGAAGACTTGTATGTAACATTCATCTCTCTTTAAGTGGGTAAACATAATACAAAAAAATCTCGATATAAAGATCTCAAATCAATATTTGCAATTGGTTATTAATTAAGTGAAAAACAAAAAATGTTTAAGAATCAAGATAAAATTCCGAATAATAACATCATTTACTTCAAATGAGATAAAATAAAATTAACCGAGTTTAATAAGTGTATTACTAATTTAACCATAATATTAACTAATTTGAAAACTAATGAAATTCATAAGGATTAAAAATTGTTTTACATATTTTTTATTATTAATTGTGCTTCGTAATAAGCAGTTAAAACACAAAAAATAACAAATTTGACTTCTTGTAAGTCGTTAAATGCACGGATTTAAAATCAAGTAATCACCAAATAATACAGCTAAAAAATAAAAGTTTTACGATTAGAAGTTTGAACTCTTGTAAATCGTTAACTGAAAAAATAACAGTTTTGGGATGAAGTAAATGGCTATAAACATAGATATAGCTTTCTTTGAAGAAATAAAATTACTTTTTGACAGGGTCACGAAAGAAAATTATAATATAATTAAGGATTGTTTAAAGGTTTGAATCTATGCTTGGTATATTTAGGGTGTTATTATCATTCAATATACATGTGAGTGCGGGTGCACTTCCTCTAAACTATTCTACAAATCCACAATAGCTTAGCAGAATAATTTATAGCCTTTGTGTTGAACACATGATTTTAATATATTTATAGCAAAATAAATGATAAGACACAATTGTGCAAAACTTCTCATTTAGTAAATTATGGTCTAGAACAAAATTTTCATAAACAGGTTTTTAGTAAACTAACGTAAAGTAAGTTTACATAGCATATTACCTTCTTAATCACAATAAATACTCTTCAAATATGGATCCCAAAATAAATTGTTTACACCAATTAAAAAAGAAAATTTTCAAAAACCTTTTATATTAAATTAAGCTCAGATTATTTATATAAGTAAAAATGTAAAATTAAATTTTTATTTATCATGAAAACCAATTCCAAGGTACATATATTGAACAGAATCTTAAAGGCAATTTTTATAATTTATCTTATTTTTTAGTATCTGTCATAAGGGAACTATCTTTAAATTAATTTACCTTAGAAAAGCAAAATATTATAGAAATACAAATTTTGAGCAAAATTGTTAGAGCTATTTCCAAAAAATGGAATATTTAAAAAAATAACTCATTAGTAAACTACCATTAAATGTTTTAAATAAAAAATTATACAATCATTTAAATTGTTGAAAAAACACCAGATACCAGTTTTTACCAAATCGATAGAGCAAAATTTTTTTCTAAACATATTTCAGATTTTAAAATGATCAATCTATCAGTAAACTACCCTTAAACGATTTTTTTTACCAAAATACAAGCATACAGTTTTATTTGTAATTCCATACCTTCCCCCAAGATATATATATATATATTAAACAATATCGTTACAACCATTTTCGAAATATTTAGAATTTCACCAAGTATACAGTGTTGGTCATACACTTCCTAGGTATCCATTTCGAACACAACCATTAGAGCCATTTTCAATAAATTTGGAATTAAATAAAATCACTTTTTATTCTTCCACGCTTAAATTAAGATCTAGGGTTTAAAAAAAACCAAGGTGTAGCCATTAAAAATGATAAACTATCAAGTTTGAACAAAATCCATCATAAAATCGTTTCAGATCTGTGTCCAGGGACAGATAGACAAACAGACACACGTGGGGTGAAAGAATGGTAAAACCCACTTTTTTGAGTTCGGGCCTCTTTAGCATATAAAATGTAAGAGATTCCTCATTATCTTGAGATATAAATATTTCACGATTAAAATAGATTACTTTCTCTTTATATATATGATAAAGTAACAAATTAATTCAATTTCTATTTATTTAAGTTAAAAGCTTACATTTAAAGGAAATAAAAGTTTCAATTGTTTTCAGTCCAATCCTAATTGTATACCATCCAATTTTTGTGATGAGTACGATACCCTTGGACATATATTATTATCTTACTTATCCCAAAAATTTACGACACTAGATAATAAATTTGATAAACGCTTGCTCGTTAACAAATTAAGTGCTGCACTTTCTTTAAAGCAAAATTTACTTTAGTATTCTACTATCAATTCCTGCTAATGCGGATAAATTTCCTATATAATTTATCCTCTGGATACCTAGCCCAAAATTTAATTAAATTCAGCTATTGATGAAAAAACACTTTATATTATAAGTGATTTAAAAACATTTGAGCACATTTTTATAGCGCTCACTACACGAGATGTGTCAACCAAACTGTCATTACTTGGAACGCTCGAGTTGGCCAAGGTCTAGATTGTTCCACGAGTTATTGCCGGGCAATATTTGCCTTGTGGAACGTGGGTTCGAGACCAGATGACTTGAGGGTGTCAACACTAAGCTAGCTCGTGTGACCTGACGTTGCCATCGCCAGCTAATACTGTTGATCAATTAATTCTGATTGCAGCGGTCTGTAGACCACTGGGCTGTGACTGGTAGATCAGATTACGTCAAATACCACGTGATGAGTAAGTACACTCTGGTCACGTTGTGATGGGATCCACAGGGACAGTCTGGATAACATTAAAATAGAGTATTCTTTTAATGAGTCATAACTGATTCAACAAGTAAATTATCTTATCATAAAAATGGAGTATTACTTGGTTTTATCATAGTACTTAGTTCAGTTAAGAATAATTCATAATAAAATGAAGTATTCTTTAAGTTACTGGTTCAATGAGGATAGTCTGTATCATATTAAAATGGTAGTTATATTAAAAATTATATTTAAATTAATTATTATTCATTTTAGTACTAACTGATTCAAGAAGAACAATCCGTTTGGTAAAATATTTTAACAGTTTTCAATCCAGTCTTGAATGGATCAACATCAACAGTGTGTTTTAAAAAATGAGGTAAATTAAGTGGTGTTATAACTGAATCTAAGTGTTTAGTAAGATGTCTCCTTTTTTAAGCTAACAATTAATGCTAACGGGGAGGTCAAGGCTATAATTTGGGCTGGTTACACTGGAGACAGTTTTACAAATACAATTTGTAGTTTTAATTTCTCCAAACCCCTTATTTACCTTTAACTATTAATAGCCTGGGTATTAAACGAGTGGATATAAAATACACATTTTATTATTGTGTATGGAGTTTTTTGAAAACCATATATAACTTATATATGTATATATACATAAAGTCTGTTCATCGTAGGAATTGTTTTCTGAAAGGCCTTTTCCTACCAGAAAGCTATTATATAGTAGATATTGTAGAAAAAGACCTTTCAGAGAGTAATTCCTACCGTGAATGGAGTGTATATACTTTTATCCATATTAATAAAATTGATAGTTTGTCTGTCATGAGCATTGCGTGATATCCAATGCACGTAGAGGACAGAAATTTTGAAATCAGTAGTAGCCCCTGTTCACAAATATGTACACATCAAAGCTGGAGTTTTAAATTGTTGATTAGTTTTTTTAATGTATTAAACATTTAGTTGGAATAATTGAAATGAAAAGTTTTGTTGTCTGTTTGAAGCCAAGACAACCCCTGGTACTTATTCTAGTTATATTTATAACTGAAACAGAAAGAGAATAAGTTATACCACTGACTAGCTGATAATAAAAAATATATATTTTGATTTATATGCTCAATTTCAATCATACACATATATATATACATATATATTATATATTATATATAATTAGGTAAAGATAATAATAAAATATAGCATTTAGTATAATTTAAGCTGTCAAGTCTTTAAAAATATTGAAGTTTAAAAAACATTTGCTTCTCACAATAACGCTATAAGTACAATAATTCAAGGTGACCTGGCGGTCTAGGGGTAAGGTGTCAGACTTCTGTGCTGAGGGTCCGGGGTTCAATCCTCGGTCCCGGCACAGATTTATCTGATTGCCAAACCCTTCCTTCACCTCTGACAAGATGTGTATTAATCACAACTTGTGAATGTGTGGAATGCCAGGTCTCCACCGGGGTTCGGATTCCACGTTAAACTGTAGGTCCTCCATTTCATCTCGCAATCACCCTACCATTACACATTAGCGTAAGTGCGTATAACCTGAACGGGTAGTAAGACGCGGTGCTAATAATAATAATAATACAATAATTCAACAAATTAATTTGGGAAAATTGTAAAATTATATATTTTTTTATTCAGGATAACCAACAGAAAAATTGATTACAACAGTTTTCTAAAATTATTAACCCTAAATGTAAATAGCTTAGAAAAGTTTAAATGAGTAAAATTTTAATCCGAATTAAATAATTATTAAATTAATGATTACTCGTGCTGTAACTATGACTCACTGCTACCTGTCATACTAAACTTTACCTGTGCGTTAAGTATAAGAAACAATCTACAAGAAAAAGTACACTCGACTGGGCTCGAATCATAACCTCCTTGTCCCCTACTAATCAATGGATGTGAAACTGATGACTTTATACTTTACCAACGATGTGAGTTTCACTAAAATATATTTAGGTAACTTTACTGATGAAATGATGCATCATATTAAATATCACGCTACAAAAGCTGGTTAAGTACGTGAAATCATTTTGTTAATAATTTTGGTACAGAATACTAATATTTGATTATTAAATTAATGACATACAAGGGAATCATTATACTTAGCTTTGGTATTGAACAAATAAATGTTGTTGATATATTGGTTGCTGTTATTTATTTTTATGTGTTGGAGTATTTACATAAACAAAGCATAGGTTTTCTACAGCATGCTCTCGAATCTCTACGAGAGGGGAACATATGGTCGATTGTGAGTCCATCCGACCGTCCGTCGATGAATTGATTTAGATTACACTTTACATTTTGTGAGTGTGAGCGCTTCATGTTAATTCAATTGAGTCCCCATGCGGTGATGGGAATTAATTCATCGGAGCCATGGAAAAAGAAAGGCAAAACTACCACTGAACGCTCACTACCTGCCCTGATTTCAACAAGAACTAAGCTTATCTAGTCTGGTTTTATGAAGTCGCGGAGGATAGGGTTTGAATCTTGGTATAATTTACTGAGTTCTTTTCTCAAATGGTTTTCCACTTTTCCTTCGTGTAAGTGATCGTACATTTCCTCTAAGTTTTATATTCATAACATTCGGCCCATTAGTGTAATTAAATGCGATGGTTAGCAGGATACAGTTCACACAAAAACGAGCCAATATATACAAATTATAAATATACATACATATATTTATATACAACTATAAACATATATGCTTATATCCTATTTAAAATAAATATATATTATGATATATTTATGCTATTGTATATAATTATACTATCTTTGGGCCTATATTTATGCAAGTAATAATATATATAAGTATATACACTAGTGGATTGTTGCAGCGATAGCTGCAGATTTTTTCACTAAAATATATACTAAGAGTTTGTTGAGAAAATATCTATATAATAAACTCTCCCTCTACTTTCTAGTTAAAAGTTTACTCGTCAAAAGCTATCAACTTTGTAGACCTTTCGGTGTTTGATTTGATCCAAACATATATATATATATATATATATTTCCCCTTCACGCCACGTAAAGAATTTTAAAACGAGCCCTCTCCCAGATCTTTATCTATTTTCTGCACCAAACTACTCAATCAAGAATTAGCTGTTATTATTTTTACCAAAGATAAATATTTTATCCAATCAAGATACAATTATACACATCAAAAAGTAATTACTGTACAGCTGAGTCACTGCCTACACACAAGAAAAAGATGGAAAATTCACCAGGAAAATTGGGTTTTAGTTTTAGGCTACTATTTTTGCCTACATTCTGAACCCCTAAACTTTCAAAATTAGTGCTCGTTTATAAAAAATCAGTTAAGCCGTTTTCTGGTAATTTCAGATACCACGATTAGGCTTATCAAATTATATATAAGATATAGAGTAATAGAATGAGAAAATATGAGAGTGAGTGGTGATTTTGCCAGTGTGTTATTGTGGAAGTGTGGAAGTCAGTGTGAGATTGAGCTTGTTAATAATTGAAAGTGAGTGTTAAGTATTGAGAATGAAAGAGTGGTAGTGAGTGAGTGAATGTGGTCAAGTTAGTATTAGTGTGACAGAGAGTGTGTAATAGGGATAGAGTTGGAAAATGAGAATGTGTGAGAAGAAGTGTGAGATGAAGAAAGTGTGAGGGAAAGGTTAGAGAGAATGTGAGTGAAAATATAAGTAACATATAGAGTGTGTGAGAAAGCGTGTATGTGAGAGAGTCTGTGCGAGTATGTATTTGAGAGTGTGTGTGAGTGAGAGAGTGAGAGAGAGTGAGAGAGTATGAGAGAAAGTGTGTGTGAGAGAGATAAAGTCTGTGTGAGAAAGTGTGTGAAAGAGAGTTTGTGAGAGTGTATAAAAACGAGTGTTTATGACAGAAAAATAGTATGTGTGAAAAACGTGTGCGAGAGAAATAGAGCATGTGAGAATGTGTGTGTGATTGGGTGATAAATAGAGCTTGTGACAAAGAGTGAATGTATGCGTTAGTGTGTGTGAGAAAGATTGTGATAGAGATAAATTGTGAGAGAAAGTATTAGCAAATATGCTAAAATGTGTTAAAGAGTGTGTGTGAGAGTATGTAAAAGGGAGTTTGTGAGAGAAAATATTTGTGTGTAAGAAAGTGTGTGGGTGAAAGTGTAAGCATGTGGGAGAAAGAGAGTGTGTTTTTGTGTGAGAATATAGATGGGCTACACAAAACATAATTTTGAAATATCCTCTCAAAATGAAGTGGTAACATGGAAACATAATTGAGCTTATTTGATTTGAAATATTATTTGAAAAATTCAACACCAAACCCTAGACTTAATTCAAAAGATAAATGAGATGCATAAAATATTACTTGGAAATATTATCGACATACACTCAAAATTAAGTAATAACTAGGAAACATAAATTAACTTATTTGTTTTGTGATGCTATTTGAAAAAGGAACACAAACCCATAGCTAAACAATTAAAATGAATATATAAACACCTTCCAGGATTATTTTTATCAATTTTTGAAATTAAAATACATACCAAAACCGATTTGATTTAACATAATTGTATTGTTTTTAAGTTATAACTCACGCATGAAACAAAACGTAATAAAATATTTTCGTGAAATTGATTACTTATTTAACATTTTAATTTAAGAGTTATATATGGTATTGTTGATTTAAATGAGAACTAACGGGGATCACACAACTTAAGTTAAGAACTGACAGCTAACAGAAGATGTAAAAACGGTTTGTTGTGAAAGTTTTGACTGCCAAAGATGACAATAAATTAACATAAGGTCTTGCAGATTATATGATTTGTATATCTAGTAACTTTTGTTAGCTGTCAGTTACTACCACTCTAAATAAGAATAAACTATACTAATGTTAATAAATTGGTTTATTAGCATCGTGTCTCTATGAATAGGTAATATCCAATAAAGATGAAGTATACCCAAATTGGTGTGGAAGGAGAGTGGAAAACCATTTAGGATAACCACCCCTAGTACACCCAACTCTAGATTCGAGTCCTGATTTACACGTCAATGACAGTATGGCTATAGCAAATAGGGGTCAAGCTTCAAACCCAATTGGAGTACATTCAGGGTATTTTTCAACTAGCGTTTTTTCCCCATGCTTGAGTATTTACTTAACAATTCACATCCTTAGTACTGTAATGCGTTTTATTTTGTTAAGTGTAATCTGCAGGCAGCTATAAAAAGTACCTAAAGGCTGTGTCGTACTGTACTACTTTATTAACTACCACTTGAGTAGCGGCTAGTAAATAGCCTAGTGCGACATAAAAATAGCGGCTACTAGCTAGCGCTCGCCGGCGACTGAAAAGCAGTAGCTAGAGGAGTTTGACATGTTCAACTTTTGGCGCTACTTACTAGCCAATAGCCGACCTTGAGGGTCACGTGACTCACTCGCCGGTACCGAGTAGCGTTCTAGTCGCCCATTGTGACAGTTGAATCACGGTGTAGTAGCGGATTTTATTTATCAACACGGGGTTGTATCGGCGTGTGCTGTATTTATTTTGTGTTGAAATACACTCTACACAACCACGTGATTTTCTGTACTCACCGCTACTAATCGCGGCTACCACAATGTGATATAGAATTAGCTGAAAAATGTAGTAGCCGCTACTAAGTAGCGGCTAGTGTAGTAGTACAGTGTGACACAGCCTTTAAGGGGGCCGTCTTGGTGAGCGAGAAATTGCTGTGTATCACCGCGTCTTACTTCCTGTTCCGGTTATAGACATATTTGATAATTATTCTAATGGAGTAGAGATGGACAAGGAAGCATTTTTAGAGATAATATACTCAAATTTGCTTGGAAGAAGGGTGGGAAACCATTTTAGGAAAACCACCCTCAGTAGACCCGAGCGCGGATTCAAACCCCCATCTTCCTGTCATAAGAAGGCCAGTCTGACACGAGAGGGATTCCCGAACCATTTGACCACTGAAACGGGTTGTATTTAATCATACGATGAGTTCTTTAAAAATAGAGTTCATTCCAAAATTAAGTCTAAATATCCCCACAGGCTTCTTTTTTCTTATCAACCCGATATTATGAGTTTTATTAATATAAACTAATTTGGCTCATTTTCAACGACTTTTCAAGCATATTTACTACGAGACCAGACTTTATGAAAAAAAAGGCTTCACCTTTAACTTTCCTCTAATAAATACAGTTTTTTTTACAGACTTACAACATACAATTTTAAGATATTTGAGAACTAGCAACGAGTTTTCCTTTCTACCTTGAGATAAGAAGTTTCTTAATTTTCTTTCCCCTCTTTTTTACCGACATGACAAAGTGTGATTGTAGTTGAAAGGTGAAAGGAAGTATAAGCTTAGACAAAATAAAGTAGTAGATCCAGAAAACGACACAAACCATTATTGTATTTTAAGTCATATGGGCTCACAGCGATGAATACTATTCCGACCAAGGCAGCCACCTTCATGGTTGCCCAATATCCCTTCCAATAAAATGCGGCACATTTCTTCTAAATTAAATAATCATTATCAATTAGATGTGGATAGCTTACAAGGTTGGTAAGACTTAGTGAAAGAGAGGGTTCAATTGAATTGTTGTTGACCGATAAGAATGACCCCACTGAAGGTCCGGTGGGTAATAACCCACACATTCCCATGTCTTACCATCAGTCAAGACCCACATGAGTTCACACGCGTTTTAAAATAAAAAAATGTTAATTTACGCATCAGACCGGAGCCCTTAAAGCAATTTTGCCGAAATATTGAGAGTAGCCATTTTATTTGGAATATTTATTAATGTTCATAAATGAAATTTAATCAAAATCGTTAGAGCCGATTTTGAGAAAATCGACTTTTTCTCTTTTTTCCCTTCAGTAAACTACCCTTAATTTTAGGGGTAGATATCCAATTCCAAAAACTCCTCGGGGCAACCCTATGAAAACCCTAGATATCAAGTTTCAGCTCAATCGGTAAAATAGTTTAGGCTCTAGTTGGAGGTACAGACAGACAGACAGACAGACAGACAGACGGAAATTCAAAAACCACTTTTTCGGATTCAGGGAGTCATGAAACGTCAAAATTCATCAAAATCTCGAGTTCGATTTTTTTGACGATCACCATACTTTCTCTACCTGTAAGATAGAGAGAAAGTAAAAATGTGGTGTGGCTGTGTTATGGACACGGCCGTGTGTTGTACGTGAATACGTTTAAACTTAAACGAACATCGTAGCTTCTCCGAGTCAAAAGTTATACTAATTGCAAATCTCGATACGCAGCAAAATAACCTCAAAATGGCGGCGCTTCCCCCTCCACCGCTCGCGATGCGTCACTGTTCTCGCTTATCGTAATGAATTCTTTGATCCTTTAGCTATCCAGTGGTATAATTTAATTTTGGATGTAGAGGAAAGATTCGAAACTACAACACCAAACTGTATCCCCCGATTTTGTTATCATTAGGTTTTTTTGGATTGCCCCAGTATGGTAGCAAATTTAAAGACGTATTCACGTCAAAATATCAAGATCATTTATCCTGATATGCCAGTAACGGGGAGGTTGGGGTTCAAATCATGGCCGTGTGTAATTAGGGTGGTTTCTATTAAATGGTTTCCCACTATTCCTCCCCGAAAATTGTGGTACATTTTATATAAGTTCTGCCTTTTTAAATCCTTACCACGTGATTGGCGTGTATAGTACAGTATATTTGTGTATAGTCAAAATGTGTAGTGAGACTTGGTGGAGAAAATAAATAGTTACCAACCGTTGAATCTTATCTTCTTTAACCATGACTGATGAACCAGGACTTCAATCCATATAACTGACGAGTGAATTGATAAACAAAGAGCACATGTTTGAATAACAGGGCTCAAAGTCCCTGGTTTGTTTCCCCGATAGTATGTATAGTTGGGAGAGGGGGGTGGAGGAGAAGGGCTGGAATTACATCCTGTCCGCTTCACGGCGGCCATTTTGGAACTATGTCATGCGAGTCATGCTCTTAGCTTATCCTACAACAAGATCAACTGTTTTGTTTTGTACTATCAGGAGTAGCATCACTTCGCGAGGTTGTGTTTGTGTTTATTATTAAGCACAATCTGATTCTAATAGAATTTGAATAGTACCTATATAGATTTATTTAAAATTTGGAAATCTATGTGCACTCTATAAACTCTTTTTGTTAACAGGGCATTAACAACTTATAACATAATTATACTATTCACTAAAACATTATGACAATAATTTAATGGGTGGAAAAGATTTTTTTATTCATATTATTTAATTAATTGCAGGATTTACATGCACTTGAAAAACAGAAAAATTCTGAAAATATCATGAGATTTTTTGTGACATATAAATTCAGGTTGAAATCAATGATGTTTGAAAATAATCGTTGGAGTTTCCTAATAATTTTGCAATTATTTTGGAAATACCAATCAAAAGAGCATAATTCAGTGTAAACTATTAGCTTTTATCTAAAATACATGTTGTTTTTCAAAAGGTGCTGAAACATTTTGTCTTTAATGTTTGCTTGTGTTAAAAATTTAGTATAAAGCAGTGGAAATTTCAAGACTCTTTCCATGACATTACAAATAGAGTACCGGTAAAATGCAAATATATTTTGGTACGAAAAAACTAGATAAGTTAGAGAGTTTAAAAACATGTTTATCAACCCTAAGCTACATATAACTACCTTTTTTAGATATACTAGAATTCTCATATAATATTGTAGCAGGCTATGTAGCCAATTGGACGTGCTATCCGTTCGACAGGTGAACTAAATCTCGAGATCATTTACTATTACTAGCTGATGACTGAAAGGTCGGGGTTTGAATCCTACCAGGGGCATTGAGGGCGTTATTTTCTAAATGGCTCTCTTTATATGAATAAGAACACATTTCCTATAAAATATACCTCTTCCCCTAATTATTGTAACTAGAAATTCATAGAACCCAGATGGGATTGAGATAAAGATTTGTAAATTTTAAGTACTTTGTGATATTTATCTTTGGCTCAACCTTCTTTTCACTACACGTTTTTTAATCCTTGTTCAGGATATACACATTTAACTAAGTTAATTGAGCAGGGACGGTAGAGGTAGAACTTTTAGGAGACGTGCCCCTATTTGACAGAAGATATGGTGGAAAAACATCTAGGAAAAAACACCCTCAAGACACCACACTTAGACACGAACCCCCACCATCACTAGTGAAGAATACTAGGCCAAAGCCACTTCGGTGACCACATGGTCTAAGGCACTAGTTTCACTATAGACTAGAGTGCTGATGATAGGGAGATTACAGTTTGATCCTTGTCGGGTGTACAGAGGTGCTCTCCCCTAAATGGTTTACCACTCTCTCCCCACACAAATTAGGGTACACTTCTTCTAAATTCAACCTTCCTCAGCCTTAATCCATTAGCGTAATTAATACATAATCGTATTAGCCCGAATGTGTAGTAAGACGCGGTGCTAAAAAAAAATCTTGACATTTAGTACACGTGCCACCCCCCCACCCCCTCGGGATTTGTCCCAACCACCTTAAAGTTATGAGAAGTACGTTTCTAACACCAGTATCACAATTTACACTATTTTAAATTTTACAAAAAAAATAAATATTCAATAAAACATAATAACAAACACTTTGATAGAAAAAAATGTTAGGAAACAATACCTTTGCACACTAGATTCAAACCACAACCATCTATTGTCAAAACTTTCCAAAGTTAACAAAATATGTTGTAAGGTACATGTACAGTCTTTTTAGGGTTGTCAACTTGAAATATTATTTGTAAGTTGACAACCGTTTTAGTCACATTTGAAATGAATGAGATGTAAACCATTAGTTGACAACAAACATCCGACTTTCTACAATATTTTATTTACTGTTGCCTACACACAAATATTTACTCATTATTATTATTAGCACCGCGTCTTACTACCCGTTTGGGTTATACGCACTTACGCTAATGTGTAATGGTAGGGTGATCGTGAGATGAAATGGAGGACCTACAGTTTAACGTGGAATCCGAACCACGGTGGAGGCCTGGCATTCCTCACATTCACAAGTTGTGATTAATACACGTCTTGTCAGAGGTGAAGGAAGGGTTTGGCAATCAGATAAATCTGTGCCGGGACCGAGGATTGAACCCCGGACCCTCAGCACAGAAGTCCGACACCTTACCCCTAGACCACCAGGTCACCTAATATTTACTCATATTAACTAAACTTTTTTTTAAACATAAGCATGTACAAGTGGACACGTGGTCGAAATGTTTATTTCATTTAGTCATGGATTACCAAGCTATGGGGAGCTCCAGACTATAGTTCAAGCCGGGTGTACTTAAATTGTTAGTTCATATATAATTTCCCACTTCCCCTCTACGTAAATTTGGGTACATCTCCTTTAAAAATGTCCTTCCTCCTCCTTATGACATTGGAGTAATTTATATTCATAAGCATATAATTCAAAAGTGTTGTGAGTTGCAGTGGAAAATATTAAATTTACAAACTCTAATACTATCCCTCAATCTCACCTCTACCTCCAACCGCATCCCCCAAACCAAAACATCCATTTTTACATTTTAAAGGAGATGGTATAAAATGTACTTTATATTTCCAAGAGGCCTACTCTTTTCAACCGTCGTAAATCAATATCGACGTTCGTAAATCATGTGTTTCACCAACCGGTGCACAAAACGTACTTGCAAACTATTTATAGACACCACAAGCATGCGTTAACCTTCCATTGTTGTCGATACATTCATGCACTCTCCCTGGCATGTTAGCGTGTAGCACACACTGGCGTGGCTGGAGTACAGTTTGAGTTAAGTGACGTCAAAGAAGAGCTTTATGTTCTTCCCACGTTACCAAATTAAACCTTGAAATATTGTTAAATTTAGGGCATTTATTGTGCACTTTTGAAATAAGTGTGTTTGCTACTAACCCTCTATGAAAATACAGGCGTGTATCGCTTATAGGGCTCCTACACGATCAGTCAGACTGTCAGTTTTAATAAAGTAATAATTAATACTGACAATCCGAATGATCATGTAGGGGCAGTACTGATGGAAGGACTGATGAAAATACTGTTGTGATCCTAATTTTCTGATCACATCAGTCTCAGTCCATCAGTCTTGCAAGTGGTGGGAGAGACTAACAGTAGTACTGACAGTAGTACTGACAATAGTACTGACCGTGTTCGCGTGCTCAGTATTTACTTCAGTCTCAGTAGCAAACAGAGCTAACACACATTTTTCTTATCATCCATACTGTTGCACGGTGCAAGTAGGAGCTGAGACTGATACAAATAATGACGCGAAGACTGACAGTGACCCTATTAATACATGTACAAAATTTTGTAAATGTACTAATAATGTAATTGTAAACACTGATGCAGTCTTAGGACTGACAGTCAGACTGATCGTGTAGGGGGACTCTATAAAATCCATATTTCCTCAATCTTACCTCATTATTATAAATGTGTATAATACACGCGTGTATTGCTCCATTTTATAGTAAGGACATTTTAGAAAATAAAAACTTACATTTTTGCCGCCAAAATTGATAACATTTTACAATTTCATTAGTGTTATTTTTTGATATTGATATTTCAAAAGTGATAGCTGCATATAACGTGACTTAAACGTATGAATGCGTTTAAGAGTAGGTCTAGTAGCTTTTAGCTTTAGAAATAGAATAGTAGTCTTAAGCTACTCCTTGGTCAAAGTAATTAAGAAAGCTGATGGAACCAAGAAACCTGTACAAGTGGTAAGAGATGCTAAAAAAAATACTACCTGCTTGCAATGTAATTAATTGCCTATTAAATGTTAGACAGCCAAAGCGGGTTAGAGAAATGTTACAAAAGTTCCTCTTTTTACTTTCTAAGTGCCGGTCGGATGCACCGAGGGTAGTTTTTCCTAAACGATTTTCTCACTCTCTCTTTCCACGCAAATGCGGGTAAATTTCCCCTAAATTAAACCTTCCTAATCCTTAGTGTATTAGTGTAATTAGTACATAGGTGTATAACCCGAACGGCTAATAAGACGCGGCACTAAAACAAAAGCATTCCTCTAGAATACGGTGTTTCGCCTCCAGCCAGAGAGACAAATTTGACACCTATTTTTATATTCCTGCATACACACAAATAATAGAGTTTTAGTTTTAATGTATACATACATTTTATAAACATCTAAAAGTACTTTAAACTGTTTTGAGTGTGGGTGTTTTATGTACATATTTTCATAAATAGGCCCTATTACTTCAAGTATTTTGCTAACACACATAAACATCTGGGAAAATATCAGCTCTTAAATATTTTTAACACACGTTAATGATTTTAAACACTTATCCACAAAACAGCTAGTATAGACCCGCATCGATGGGCTCACGTATTAAACGTAAGGTTCTTTTGGTCTACTGGTCTACTAGTTTGCCAGTTTCAAGGAAGTCAGGTTCAAATTTTAGCCAGATGTACAAAAGGGTGGTTTTACTAATTTTACACTTGCCTTCACTCAAATTAGGTACATTTCCTTAGAATGATATCTTCCCTAGTCCTTAACCACAAGCGTGATTAAAATGTGCATAGACCAGAAGGCGTAGTAATACGTGCTGAAAAACAAAAATATCGAATATTTCTAAACAAATATGTTTCTATAGAATGTGTGTGACTCGCAATACGTTCCAATTGGTACATTTGGCCTTTATATTTGCTTAAGTCTGAGCCCACTCTCTAGAATGATGGATGTGAGTTTCATTTCATATGTGGAAAGAATGACCTCTTGAATGGAACCATATAATTCACAACATCATTCCTGTGTGTGTTCCTGATATTGTGATCATATGTTCACAGTCCAAGTGGTGAGTAGAAGCCACTAGTTATTATTATACACCGCGTCTTACTACCCGTTCGGGTTGTACACTTACGCTAATGTGTAATGGTAGGGTGATGTGAATGAAATGGAGACCTACATTTAACGTGAGATCGACACGTGGACGGGCATTCCTCACATTCACAAGTTGTGAAGCCACTATGGTTGAGACTTGTCAGTTGTCAGAACATAATAATACTTAGCACCGCGTCTTACTACATCAGACATAATGTACGATTGCATTCACGATTCAGATGTATTAAAAGGTATGTTTGTTGTCCGTCCACAGGTAGAGTGGGCGGTGCAGCAGGCGGGTTTCAAGAGGGTGAAGAGAGGGTACAAGCCCCTCCGAGTTGAGAACCTGGTCCGCAACATGAGACCTCAAGAGGACCCTTCCGACCCTTACTTCCCCTTCCAGTGGTATCTGAAGAACACGGGCCAGAACGGGGGCAAGGCCAAGCTAGACCTGAATGTGGAGGCTGCTTGGGCCCAGGGAGTCACTGGCAAGAACGTCACTACCGCCATCATGGACGATGGTAAGTGGCGTGGCTTTAAAACTCATTTATTTGTCTCAATATATATTTGAATTTTTTCTTCGAGTTAAAGGTAGTGAATTTAATGTTTTCTTTTTTTGGTGGTACAACTATGGGGTGGGGGGGGGGAAGTGAAACGTTGGTCTCTCCCCCCTCCCCCCGACTTTATAAGATCACAAACATGTTTAATAAAATCTTAAAACATGTCAAGTACTCTGAACAACTTTGCCTACTTGCAGATTTCGCAGTTACTTTGCAAAGCGGGTTGCACCTTATCTTGGCACACCTAAGCACTTTGGTCACTATCACACTTAAAAGACAACGTATTAAATAGAGAGTGAAGAAAATGTGCATTTAACCTTTTGAGGCCTCTTATTTATTTGCTTATAACACTTTCCCTCTTCCTCTGACGAGTTTACACAGTCACTCTACCATTTGCACCTTGAAAACATTGACTTGTTTTTATTAAAACTATGTTTTTCTTGTATCCTATTCTATGCTATCATGCTATGTATGATATCTATGCTATCACATGCTACCACAGAATTTCTTACATACATCTTGGAAGGAAGATTCCTACAGACCATTTTCGTAACCAAGCCAAACAACCTAAGTTATAGATGATTTGTAAAAAATTACGTTTACAATAAAACTACATCAAGAAAAAAAACAATAATTTTGTGAGATTGTAGGAGTGTTTTTAGAATTATTGAAGAATTTATGGTTTTTTTTATTTCAACGCTATATCTTTAAAACTGCTGAATAAAACATACATTCAATAACATGGTAAACCCTAATCTTGACATTCCATGATGTCACAGTTAGGAAATGTCCTGACGATGTCTCAAAATCTTCAGGATACATTTTAAGACCATCATATTCAAATTACACACATTAAAGTTGCTGTCAATAAAAATGTCAAATACAAATTTGGTCGATTATATTATACGTATACCCCCTCCAAAATACGATTATTTACCAATATTGTAGCTGTCAGGGTTCGAAACCCAGCTTATTTTTACTGAGAATTTTTTCTATATAATGTTTCTCACTCTTGCAACAGAATATGTGGGTACATTTCCTTTAAACTATACTTTCCTCATGCCTTGCATCACAGTCACATACATGCTCTAATATTCCCTGAAGGAGAGCATGAGAACAAATTATAACACGTACCGACCAATTGGTCACACCGTGCTATTTTCGGAACTACTAATGCGGGGGTTGTCCTATTCTTGAAGGTCCTGAAAATACTGTAGTTTGGACGCTATTAGGAAGACCTAGACGTAGATTAGAGGACAGTAACTAGAATGGACCTGAAAGAGATATGGTAGACTGGATAGAACTAGCTCAAGATAGAGATGGGTGGTGTACTTTTGTAAATGCTGCAATCAAATTTCAAGCTCTTATTGCCATAGAATAAATAAGTCCAGAAGCGTAGTAGAACGCAGCGCTAAGAAATGATACACACTACATAGATTTCAAAGTATATAATTATATATATACTTATATCACAATGCATTTTATACTTATATGCATATTATATAATGTATACTTAAATACACAGTGTAGGCCTATACCCTTACACAAGGTCAAAGCCAAGGAGGAGTGATTGGGGTCCTAACTCCATCCTTCCCATCCTCTAAATCTACTACTACTACTACTACCACTATTACTAACTACTACTACTAACATACCACTACCACTACCACTAACTAACTATCACTACTACTACCCTCATACCACTACTACTACCACTACTACTACTATTACCACTACTACTACTACTACTAATAATAATAATAATAATAATAATAATAATAATAATGATAATGCCTTGTTGAGGTTCAAACAAAACAAGAAAATAAGTGTTTTTCTCTTGTTGTCACCGTTGTAACGTTAAAGTTGAGACTGGGTCCATTAGTCAGGCAACAAAGCTAACTATGTAGACTATGACAAAGTAGTAGCAATAAAGGGAGTAGGAAGCATTAGTGAATGTGGAGATAACTGTTGAAGAGGGAAGTTCTTTGAGATTTTGGAAACAACAAAACGTTTCAACTGGAAACTGTTCGAATGGTAGTTTGGAGAATACGTCGAGAATGATCGACAAAGGAAGAAACACCTCGAGGGGCGTGATATGTCAGGGGGGGCTCGGGTTCAGCTATCGGCCCCTCCACTGATTGTAGTTTGCGGGAATATAAACAACCGGGGCACCCTACTTGAAGATAAGTGCGTGTTATAAATATGTTTGTGTGATGCTTTTAGTTTTGTTGATTAAGTGTGGAGATGTAGACTATTATTAATTAGTTATATTAAGTTAAAGTGATATACTCTATACAAATGTTACATTTTGGTTTTCTAAGTCAATACTACGAATTTAGTGAACGAACAAACCAAAATAACCTACTTTCGTTTTTAGTAGGAAAAGCCTTTTAGAAATTACAAATTTTTTTGCTGTCAAAATTGACAACAGCTTACTATTTTATCAGTTTTGTATGTGCTACGAGGGGGGGGAAGAGCCGAAGGAGACCAAGTACTAATATGGCTAAAGGAAGAGAGTGTGAGCAGAGGGGACTGATATGGAGAGAGGATTGTGGAGAAGGTGGTGAATGCCTATGTTCAAACAACCGTTAGTGCTATATGTAATAGTGTTATTTGTGGGTGTTAATATCATCTATAGAATATGACTGCTGCAGATCACATGACTTGGCCTATGAATTTATGAAACAATTTTAAGTAACTTTTGTAACTGCCAAAATTGTGACTTCCTCTCTGAATCTGACTGTAGACCAGGGTTGTCGGAAGGGCAAGTTGATTACCCAGGTCACAAAACAACCTCAAATTGTTCTTCTGGTCATAGGTCACCTCTCAATATTCTGTGTCTCATAGGCATAGGAGTAATTTGGGCAGAGGCCGTGGAACGTTATTTGTGTATGGTAGAGTGGCAATTGACAAAAATGGTTTTGGGGGAAATGACCCTCACCCATTCACAAGGAGCTCTGGGGGTCCTTCCTTGCCACGTTGATGATTGGATGCCTCTAAGCTGTTTGGAATGCTCCTGATATGGAATTTATTTGAAAATTGTTCTTGTTTATAATCTTTAAGAAGTGATATTACGTCAGAATTTTTTTTTTAAATTGTGATGCTCCTAGAAGATATCTAGGACCTTCTTAACCCTATTTTTTAAATTTTAAATGTATGCCTTAGTAAACTATTTGGAGTTTGTTTTTAATTATATCATGTACGAGAAAATAAAAATAAGAATGAGATAAAGCAAGAGGGGGCAAATTTATTTCAGCAGGATAGATTCTTTTCAAGAAGCAATACTCTCCCGCCCTCCTTTGACGATCTATTCACCCCAGTTATTATAAAAAAATTTACCTTTATTTAATGTAAATGTTCCTACTTGGGGAGAGACAGGATCTATGTTAGCTTATAAATGTTTAACAAATGTATAGCACTTAAAGTATTTAATCTCTGCCCTTGATTACCCTCAAATACACTTCAGGGAGCTTCTAGAAGTATTTAACATTTGTCGTTTTTCTTTTCCTATGGCAGTTGAAATTTTTCCCAGGCTACGGCCTTGATCTTTTATAAACAATCTATAATTATTGTCCTAAATACTATGTATATTATATGATATATATATATATAGTATGGTAAAGATTCCACCATACCTTACAGATTATAATAATTATAACGGCTTTAAAAAATGTGGTGTGGCTGTGTCATGGACACGGCCGTGTGTTGTACGTGAATACGTTTAAACTTAAACGAACATCGTAGCTTCTCCAGTCAAAAGTTATACTAATTGCAAATCTCGATACGCAGCAAAATAACCTCAAAATGGCGGCGCTTCCCCCTCCACCGCGCGCGATGCGTCACTGTTCTGGCTTATTGTTAATATTCTTTGATCCTTTAGCTATCCAGTGGTATAATTTAATTTTGGATGTAGAGGAAAGATTCGAAACTACAACACCAAACTGTATCCCCCGATTTTGTTATCATTAGGTTTTTGGATTGCCCCCGTATGGTAGCAAATTTAAAGACGTATTCACGTCAAAAAACCATCAAATATAATTCATCAAAACTGAACTCCGTCTTCTGGAATTTATTTACTAATCCTATATTTAAAGTTAATAATTCATCTAAAATATGTTACTAACATAAAGAAACTGTTACACCTTTATGTATCTGTTTAATATGTTAATAAGTTTAGTGGGAAAATTCATTACTTTATTCTTATGCATTGTGATGAATAGCTTAGGACACCTTTTAAATATTTATAATCACTATTTTACAACTTAAAAATTAAATATATACTTAAATTGATTCAGTTGCATTCGGTTAGCTAGATTATGAGTAAATTAACTAGCTAAAATATTATAAAATCACTGTTGTCAACTAAATTTATAATTAATGTTACTTTAAACTTTTTTCGAATTTAAATGTAACTATAACATGACTATCAATATAATGGCTTATTGGAGGTACAGGAGCTTAGATTTAAATCTCGGGTGCGTACATAAGGGTTGGTTATCGAAATTCATATTCATATAAATTTGGGTGACTTGGTATTGAAAGGTACTAAAATTTAAAAAAATCATTAAATAAAATGTGAACGCTTCCTTGGTTCAAGAAAATTAAACGAGTAATATATTTCATATATCAACACTCGACTTCATTGGTTTAACTTTGATTGTTGAGATTTGAAACACTTATTGACGAGACTGTAGATGGGGAAACAGGGATAGAGACTAAGCAATAATAATAATAATAATAATAATAATAATAATAATAACAACTTCATCTATTTTTAATGTCTAGTATTTTCCGACTGACCGAAAAGTAAAGAAATATGGCGTTGCCTCTCAATCGTTCTTTACATAACGCAGAACATAAGAAAGTTTTCTTCGAGAAAATCAAACTTTATCGGGAATAGAAATTGCGTTTGAAGAAAGCATAATTTCCTACAAGCTATTTTTAATAAATAAAATAATTTATAATAAATTTTAACGTTACATAAATATTGAAATTGTTTATAACGTGCATAAAGCATTACTCAATAAACTAAAATAAACTTTTCCAATAATCTCCCCAGCGGTTGTTTCCATTCCGGTCAATAACCATGACCTGGTTCTCAGACGATGTCCTAGGACCGACTCTCCTCCAACCTAGATTTTCTCTGTGGTAATCTCCAGGAGTATTTGCTGTCGCTGAAGATTACTCTGTAATCCCTTGTTGAGCTTCTCCTAAACACACACACCACACACACACACAGGACACGGACGTGCTGTTCTGGCTGTCACTGCCAATTACCGACCTGCAAGCTTCCCCACTTTGGTTCATGTTTCATCTCTGACAGGGTCAGAGTTCAACCTCACGCTCTTAGGTGAGCACTGTCATTCTATTTTCTACCCGCATTACTTATTCGTCGTTTTGTTGAACGTTTTCTAAACAGACTTTGTCACCTGACTTTACTGTGCTGTGTTCACGTCCAACATCTTCAAAAGCTTGACAAAATTCCAGTTTACTAAATATCCCTACAGTAATAAATTTTAGTATTTAAAAAAGGGACAATACTCTATGGCCTGGTCCATTTTACAAACGACTGAACAGTTTTTATTAGACAAAATGGAGCTGGTCTGGGTATGTTCGGAGATTCTCATTAAAATAAAATAGGGTTTGGGGGAAAGAAGAAAGTGAACACATGAGAAGAAATTATTTTTTGTCAGCTATCATATGTGATAATTTTATCTCTAATTTACCCACCACACTCTATTAATAGACAATGAAATCCCCTTTAAATATATTTATAACTTTAAGATGTTTAAATATGTTATTTCCTCCATCAGTTTCAAAGTACTATTATGTCCCGATGTTGATTAATCAAGGACGATATACATTAATTTAATTAATACACTAAAGATTTGCCATCATATAGCTAGATCATTTAATTTCTACTTTTTTTGTTTACAAAAATGAGTGATTTCATGATAATTATGCATGTAGGTAAATTATTAGATGGACTACATATTTTTTCCTGTATCAGGAATATGTTCTAATTAAACTATATTATTATCTACTGGACAAAACTGAACTGCTACTAAGTCTGTCTGTCCTCTGACGAACACCGCGTCATGTATGATATGTGCAATAAAAAGTGTATTGTATTAAAATAAAAAATATCATTGTGGTAAAGTGGGATATGATTCTTAGTTGCAGCTATGTGGGTCTGTGTTTGTGAATTCAAAATTGTTTAAATACTCGGTTGGATAAATTGGTCACCTTTATAATCCCAAAAGTTCCAGAGGCTGTTCTAGATTAATGAGAAAACCAACACGAACCAAACAAATACCAAACATATTTGTAAATAATCAATAAGATTTTAATAACCTCTTAGATTAAGCCGGTTGGTGAGCTATATAATGTAAATAGGTTCTTTCATCAATATTTACCAAGTTTGCTTGCAGCTGTGGAACTTTTATTTAACCCTCCATTGTATGCCATAAATTAACTCATTGAAGTAGCAGGAAAGTGCATTAGTAAAACCTAGTACCTAAAACATATTTGATTTTAAATCACACTGATTTTAGGGCTCAGCTGCATTAGAAGTGCACCATCAATATTTTGTTATCTAATTTGACAACTATTCAAAGCTCACATTGGTATGAAAACGCGCCCTTGTTGTGTATAGCGCATTAACTAGTAACATCGGATGTTTATACTGCCACAAGTGTGTATTAATCTACCAAATACTGTTTGTAATACCTAGTTTGTTTACTAAACGAGTATTGAGATGTCATGTTCGGATTGATGGGATCAAGTTTAGTTTCGTGATCGTGCTTATAAACCTGTGTTGCAATATAAACTTTATAAAATCAATGGCAAATAAAGTTGATAGAAACAGTATATTATAGTGTTTGAAAAGTGCAAATATCGTGAGTTTTTATGGAGGTGTATGGCTGGAAAACGAAACGTTTTGATACATATAAAAACAATGGGTGAAGCAATGTTAAACATTTGAATCCACTTAGAAACTGAGAATAATTTAACTCCAGAGACATATCGTGATAAAATGATGTCATATGAAAAGTTTCTAGGAACCTGACTTAAGTTGGGAGTGTAAGGGCAGTATTTCTCCAGTGTTCAAAGCAAAACAATTTTTGATCAAAATAAATCAAGAATTTCTCCAGTTGAATCAACGTGTTTAATTTTCTTAACATGGTGGTTACAACATTAATAAATATCTTTCAAAAGTGTCTTAGAATTTAGTGACAACTTTATCTTTTATTAAAAAGGGTTTATCATCTAACGCCACTATGTTCATATTGATATTCAACAATTACAGTTGGTATCATCACGTAAGAAAACAACTCTGATTTTGTTATGCCGCAATACTCTATTTATTTTGGCTAAAAAAGTATTTTGCTATAAAAAAAATTCCAAAAAAATACTCTCATTAACTAGCATTAAATACACTACCACCTTAAAGATGAATCAAAATTGTAACTACTTTAATAATCACAACAGAGAATACAAACATAAAGTAACAAAACGTAAATGATTTTATGCAACGTATTCTTGTCCGTGTCCAAGGCAAATGCTCCTTATCTTTTTTTAATTTTTAAAATAGTTTACAATTTATTATTTATTTTGGGTGAATTGAAATGTGTTTAAAAGTTCATCCACGGTTTAATACGCTATGTTGTCGTGTGTTACAAATACAATGTATGCCCATCCACAATAACATGGATGGAAAATCGTCTAATATTGTTTAAAATCATTAAAATAAAGAATTTAGTAATGTGGAAGAACACTTACCTCTTTATTAAACACATTTATTCTTCTAAGAAGTTTGTTGACTCTATTTATTTTCATTGTTGACCATCATTACTCAAGACATCAGCTGGACTTGTGACAAGTGAATAACGCGTCTCGTAAGAAAGGAGAAAATAAAATAATTATGACAAGAAAAGGATTTCTAAACTAGCAGGCGTTTCAATTCCAACAGATGGAAGTAAACATTATAATTCCTTTTAAAATATTTTTCCTATTCATTGCTCTATATTTTAAACTTTTAAATTAAATAAAATGTTATTTTATATTCATGGCCAACAAATTTGCCTTTATTATAGTGTATGAACATTCTCTTTAGTCTTGAAGAAAATAACGTTTTTGAATTTGATTCTTGGAACACTGTTTGAAGAAGATTAGTGTCTTCTTCTTCGGTGTCCTTAAGATATGAAACCAAATCTGTGTGATTCCTTAACTAATTTGTTTTAAAATTGGAATCCCAGTTTAAAAGTGCAATACAAATATCTCAATAGAAATCTGAGAGTCTAGGTAAGAACCAGAGCCTAATAATATCCAGATAATGTGGATTGTGTGAAATTAATTAGGAAGAGGAAACAAATTTCCTACATTTTACTGTTTTTATACATATTTTCTTGGTGAGATCCAGCCAAATCTTCAACTATAATTATTTTCTCTCTCTCTCTCTTTCTCAAAGGTCATCCAGGATTTATTTTAAGCTATCAGAAAAGACTAAACATATTCAGAAACTTTATCTATTCGAGAGCATTAATTAATACTTTATTTTATGTCAAAATATTTATACTATTATTTTTTTTGTCAACAATACTAAAATTCTTTTGTTTGTTTTACTCACAAATAAAATAATACTTTAACGTTTTAACGTTTAAAAAAACAGAGATGAAGTACTTCTTACATTTAATTTATTTTTAAGAAGTGACTACAGGCCTCAGTAACCTACCAATTTCTCCATGGGAATGATGTCCGTAGTATAAAGTGTCCGGATAACATTATAAAAAATTAATTGATGGAAATATCAGTCTTTTAAATTTATACTTAAGCTTGGAGGTCTCTTTGATTCAAACGCACTCATTTTTTATATAAAATAATGTGCCCACATTTAATTCGCCGTTTAAATGCATGTGTGGCATTTTAATTATTTATTGATATCTTAAGAACACGTCTAATTGTTTATCAAAATATTACCTTTTTACTAACGTATTTAAAATAAATATAACACATATTTAAACCTTTAAGGAAAAAACTGATCCCTCTAAAGAAAATACCGGGAATCAGATTTAATAAAGAATATTTAAACTTTGTAATATCTCATTATGTCAAAGACCTTGAGAATAATTATTTTGACGCCACTTTATAAACAGTAAAATAGTGTACAAATATTTAATCAGCTTTTAAAATAACTTTTAAATTTATTTTTAGTCAAAATTAATGTAAAAGTAAAGTTCATCTGCTGCTAATGCGAGCCCTTGAGAAGTTACTATCTTACAGTATATAGCCCTTAATAAATTAACAATTGATAAGGCAATGGTTTAGTTCATTTAATGCATAAACCAAAAAGATTTACTTATCTTACAGAGCTGAATTTCTTCTGGAAAACTAAGTTGCTTTTCTCTGTGCAGTTTTATATGTCAGTATATTGTGATGATTTATATTTGCAACTAATCCCATGTTATGTTCATGTTCTTTGGACCAAATAGTTTCCGAAAATAGATACAAGTGTTATTTTAACTGTTTTTATTTCTAAGGTAAATTGTACAGCTTTTAATAACAATAAAATGTTAGGGTTGTGAATTCTTTTGGTAGCCACACATTCGCTACTATCGAAGATTAACCACTCATAACTAATGTATGAGTGTATTTAACAGAACTTGAAGGGCGAACAAAATACATTAAATATCTTTATTTTATGTAACAGCTTTCACGTGAGGTGCAGTTACTCACATATTTTGAGTTACCAAAAAGGTACATTTATGCCATGATGGGTTTCAAATAAATTACAATATTATAAAAAATATTGATAACTTGTTTCTTGAAATATAGTGTTTTATATCAAACAGACATTATCAATATGCTTATAACAGGCCACTTACGATTTAGGAGCTAAAATGATACAAATTTATTTAGAATATAATTAACCTAGCATTTTTTATGTATAAACAAATGAAAATGGAAGTATTAATGTTTATATTAAAAAATTTGTACTGGTTCTACTTAATTTTAAAATTAATTGTTATTAATCCTTATGTTCTCTTCCCCTGTGGATATTAATGTAAATTAAATATTTTAAGTAATAATTTAAATTATTAGTTAGAAGTAAATATTCTATTTTAAATAGTATTTAAAACTAATATTAATAAGATTTATTTCAAAGTAATACTTCAAATTGATTATGTAAAGTATAAGAGTAATAGAGAATTAGCTCAATATATGGATAGGTGGCGTATTTTTGTAAGTGCTGTAATGAACTTTAAAGTTCCTAATGCCATAAATTAAGTAAGTAATAGAGTACAATAGGTGATCTGGTGGTCTAGAAGAAGGTGTCAGACGTCTGTGCTGGGTGTCTGGGGTTCAATCCTCGGTCCCGGCACAGATTTATCTGATTGCCAAACCCTTCCGTTACCTCTGACAAGACGTGTATTAATCATAACTTGTGAATGCCAGGCCTCCACCGTGGTTCGGATTCCACTTTAAACTGTATGTCCTCCATTTCATCTCACAATCACACTACCATTACACATTAGCATAAATGCGTATAGCCCGAACGGGTAGTAAGACACGGTGCTAATAATAATAATAATAATAATAATAATAATAATAATAATAATAATAATAATAATAATAATAATAATAATAATAATAATAATAATAATAGTAGTAGTAATTAAAAATAAAAATGCATTGTAGTAATGCAATGTAACCATGTTTTGCAACATTTTAAAGTAATATAGTAAAATTGTACAAAATAATTATACAAAATAATAATGAAATGTGTCCTAGACACCTAAACATAAACATTGTTTGATAGTGCACAAGATAATGTAATGTAATTTAATGTAAATAATGTTTTACAACAGAATGTTACCTATATGCTGAATATAAATCCCACAAAAAGGGAGTAAACGTAAAATTTAACAAACTTTTAATTGCAATTTCCGAGTTCGTTCGTGGGTTTCCCACAAGTATTCCTCATGCTTAGCTTTTGTAGCTCCCCAGAGGGAATATCTCCCTAAAGTTATGTATTTGTTTAGTACGGGACACCATTAAAACATGACTATATACAAAGGGCATTGTGAAGATGGGGATAAGCTTGAAAGTGCTCTATACGTTTCTCAACTTCTCATAAAAGTTTATTCGTTAAAATTATGCCTTAAAAAAATAATTTTAATGCAATGGACCATTAGTCTTTCTAACGACAATTTAAAAGTAGCACTGATATATTCTCTGGTGAAACTAAGGGAAAGTTTAGATTTAAGGACATTATATTTTTAGTAATTATCTTTAATTACAAAACGTATCTAGCATGTTAAATAAATTAAGTATTTGTTTTAATAATTTATCATTTTGAGGCCATTGATGTTTTATGCCAACATTTTAAATCTTTTTAATAATTATAGTTGGTTTGTACTTCACCAAGCATCTTCAAATGAAAAAATAAAATTAATTCAATTAAATTAACTAAAATGTTCTTTTTTAGTTCAAACACAAATGCTATTTAGTGGCTTAATCCATCAGCTAAGGATGAGGAGGGTAGTTAGGGGAAATACAGCCACATTAGCTCAGGAGTGAATGGGGAAATTATAGTGTCGAATCAGATGTGGGAAGCTAAGCCATTTGGCCCGAAAGTGATTCTAATCTTGAATTATCACTGGCCATTTAGTGTAATTGCAAGCTTGACATCTTAGAACACGTGAACACCTTTGTGAGTTAAAATACACACAGAACTGATGATAGTATTAATAATAATAATAGTAATAATAATAATAGTAATAACACCATACATTGAACAACTTCTTCACTTATTATTTCAATTAATTGGTGGGCGTTGCAGCAGCAAATATGGGTAAACACTCAGATATCGCGTGGAGATGCATGTCCCACGACACTGTTCGATCGGCTTCAAGAGTTCCCTGACTGTTTCCAAAATTTAATGGTAGTTCGACCCCAGTTTGCTTGTTTCTGAGCCTTTGCTTAATTTATTCTTCTTTAAAATTAGTCCTTTCCTAATAGCTTTAATAAATGTAGATATCAATACAGTATCCAAATCAACTTTACCACCCTCCAGGCAAGTATAAAGTCGCTCAAGCTCCTAAGGAAGGTTGTCTAATCCTGGCTCACTTCTAAATTTCAACAAATTGCGTACGTTTCACTCATTTATTTATTATTGGCAGTTATTTTTTTGACGCCACAATAGGACCATTTCCGGTCAGCCTATTTGGGCCAACATTTAGTATGTTATTATACACACCCAATACACCAGAAAATAAACATAAAACTTTTTTTGCAATTTTGTTGGGGGTTAACTGCATTTTTTCTTATTTTGACCAGACTACTAATAAAATGTATGAAATAAAAAGTGCAAGCTTCCAATCCAGGATATATTTATATTACGAGTTAGAAATAAAATATATATCATTTTTGGGTCCACAACTGGGCACTGAGTTCCTTATGAGATGTTTTAATTTCACATGATTTGACTTTTTTAGGACTATTTTGGAAGTTAAAGCTGTTGATGTATCATGTCGATAAAACAGATTTTATCAAATTTGTTATAAATATTTTCTCTCTTTCCTTTACTTAAATTAATATTATTAATCTTCAAGAAATACACACCTATTTTGTTTGCATTGATATTTTTACTTTCTCTATATCTTACAGGTAGAGAAAGTATGGTGATCGTCAAAAAAATCGAACTCGAGATTTTGATTAATCTTGACGTTTCATGACTCCCTGAATCCGAAAAAGTTGTTTTTGAATTTCCGTCTGTCTGTCTGTCTGTACTTCCAACTAGAGCCTAAACTATTTTACCGATTGAGCTAAAACTTGATATCTAGCGGTTTCATAGGGTTCCCTCGAGGGGTTTTTGGAATTGGATATCTACCCCTAGAATTAAGGGTAGTTTACAGCAGGACAAAAAGAGAAAAAGTCTATTTTCTCAAAATCGGCTTTAACGATTTTGATTAAATTTCATTCATATTCATTAATAAATATTCCAAACAAAATGGCTACTCTCAATATTTCGGCAAAATGGCTTTAAGGGCTCCGGTCTGATGCGTAAATTAACATTTTTTATAATAGCTCCGAAACTATTTGAGATATGAAATTACTTAGCATTACAAATATGTATATATATTATAATACAAATATTTAATCCGAAACATATTTTTATAAAATCAATAATTTTCAATATATACGCAATTATATATATATTTTTAACTTTTTGGACATTAAAGTTTAAGTATTGTGACCGTAAAAAAAACTAACCTTAAATGTTGATGGATGTCGACGTCTCATGACCCCCCGAACCCTAAAAAATAGTCTTTGCAATGCCGTCTGTCTGTGTGTCTATTAAAACTTAAAATTAAGCGTAGTTTTATAAAGGGTGAAAAGAGAAAAAATAGATTTTATCAAAATCTGCTCAAACGATTTTGATTAAAATTCATATCTAGGCGTTGATTAAGATTATAAATAAACTGGCTATTTTCATTTTCCTATGAAAATGATTTTTAGTGTACTTTACAGAACCTAGAGCAGAAAGACAGCATAGTTATTGTGTACCATAATGTCCGATCTCTGCACAAAAATATGGCAAACATCCTTGCAGATGACTGGTATTCACGCTGTGACATATTGATAATGTCTGAAACTGAAACAATCCCACAAGACTTTCTCCAAATTTTAAGATATTTTTCAGATCTGATAGTGTTAGTGTCCGACACCCAAGAGGATTATTATGTTTGGCAAAGAAAGACATGAAAATTCAAACATGTAAGCACATTTCAATAGAAAATTCTGTGTTCGGAATAGATATTATAGGTTTCAAAATTGGGAATGTCACTATCATCACAGGGTACAAATCACCTAGTACACCTAACATTGAGTTTGTCACTACTTTTAACAAATTAATCCCTTCTGATAAATCTGATGTAATACTATTAGGAGATTTTAACTATAATATTATTGGACATAAAGATTATTTTTTGTTGGAATTAATGAGCAAATATAGTTTGAAACCCATTCTGAAATCTGACGAGTCTACGACAAACAACGATACGCAGATAGATGTCATTTTCAGTAATATGACGATAACCAGATTTGGAGTGTACGAAAGTTGTTTTACAGACCATAAACCAATTTACTGCGAATTTATAAATTATTTTCCCAACACTCCAATTTATTTATTATCTGTAAATACATAAATCTTTATTGTTTATATTATTAAAATTAGAGGTCAAATCTTGTGTCCCGTTTTCAAGTGTTATTACTTCCTACTAATTTGATTTTACCTTTACACAAGCAACAACAAATAGTTAAAAACTAGTATTCACTATAGCTAATATTGCACTTTCACATTATTTCATTAGTTATTGATTCCTTAGATTTTTTCTACTTCCCTCCATTCATCTCTAGTAATATAATTTTCATAAATTGGAACATGTAAAGCAGATCCGAGTTTCCAAGCTGTCAGCAAATGGTTCAAATACCATTTTATTAAGGTCTTTATAACATTAAACTGTTTGAAATGCTCTTAGGTGGACAAAGATGCGCCTCTTTTCTCATTGATTATATATCATTGTATATTATTTTATGCGTGTTCTGATGTGGAGTGGTGATGATACAATGTACATTATTCCGTTCAGAAATCTTACGAGTTTATAGAAAGAGAGAGAAAATCTGTGTGGTGCGCCGTACCATTTATTTCTATCACATTTAACCCCATCAAAGATCATAATACCCATTGTAATATTCAATGCTACTATACCTCCAAAATGTCTGCGTGGTTTGTTGGTGGAGGGGTGGCGAGGGTTACACGCTCTCAATCAGGTTTACTCTAAGCCCAGGTCCATGTAAACAGCGAGAAAAGACAAACAACAACAATATTAAGGAGGAGTGTTGGCTAGGGGGGGATGGAGGGAGAATTTCAAGTAGGGGGTGTTTACACCCTTCCTTTCTATCACAAGCTTTTGATCATGTCAACATATTGCCCACACGCGGGATAACATTATAGTAAACAATACCTTGCTGCGAGCACACAGAAGAAATTGCTCAAGGGAAGGAAGATTTGAACTTTAACGAGACTGTATTTTTTGGAGGTGGTCTTAACACTTATTTATTATGATATTAGGAGTCCACCTACCGGATGTCCTATCAAATTTGAGATGAAGTAGAACTGCCAACGCCACATATTTTCAAATTGTATTAACTATCATAAAATATTTTCTCTTTCATTATGACTGACCATGAGTGATTCTGGAAGCTATTCGGAAGTGAGAGGACTCGGGGACAATTATTTTAAGCCAGAACTATTGGAAAATTATTCATTCATTCTGTGTATCACATTTATTTATTTTTTCTCCTTAATATGGGCCTACACGATAAAATGATACGAAGTTTAATTTACAAAATAAAAACTATATTTTTCATTTAATATTTATATTTTTAAAACTATACTGCCAGAACTTTTTATAGTTATATATAATATATATCTGATGTAAAAGTTGCAAATAACACGAATTAAAATATAGGTATATGAGAGTAGTTTTAATAAAATATTGTAGCTGTCAGGTACCAAATTTCATACAATAATATTAATATGGCTCCTTACTCTCCTTTAGTACGTTCTTTAATTTAATCTGTTTCTCTTAGTATATGTCCCACAACCTCTTACGTTCTGTTTCACTATTCATCTATTACTGGTTTGTTAACTTCTTTCTTTTCTCTCGCAGTTTCTTTCACATGCTCATTCCACCACGAATCTCTTTTTAAATTTCCTATCATCGCAGATCCACGCACATCTTTCACGCACTCAACCACCACCTTTTTTTATTCTGCTCCAAGCATTTTATATATCATTAGCTTTTATTTCAAAATTCTAGTCGCGTTTCGGTTGGAAAAAAATTGTATAAAAAATATACCTCGAAAGTAAGTTTAGTAACTTTGCCAACTATCAAACAATCCTTCCTGTGATAATTGTAGTGTAGTAGGACATGATGCAGACAAAAAATAAAATACTTATAAATAATAAAAAAATAGAATATCTGCATTTTGTCAAAAGCAAGATAAACTAGAAGTTAATGATTTACACAGTAAGGTCTAAAACTCAAATGTCCACAATTTTTTCTTTTAATATTCTTAAAACAAGCAGACATAATTTATTTTTAGTGTTGGAGATATTATCAAGATTAGAAAATATTTGCTTAAATAAAGTACCCTGAAATTTATTTTAATGGGAAAATGTGATGTAGCATTTTGTTTATAATATCAAACAGTGCCTAGATTCTAATTTTAATAAAAATAAATAAGGCCTATTTTGAGAAAATATTTTATTTTCTCTTTCTATCGTGATCTAAGTGCTAAAAACCACTATTTCGGATTCAGAGTATCATGAAACGTCCATATCCATCAAAATCTTAAATTTGACTTTTGGACAATCAGAACACTTTCTCTCTACAGGGGGTCTCGAGAAAATAAAAACACAAGTTTTATGTTCAAGTGTCAAACAATTCAGTTCAAAGGTATGTTTTTAATATCTAATGACGTAGTTTATTGTCTAAAGAAAAAAAAAGAAAAAATGTTTTATCGAGAAGGGATCAGAATAGCGTCACCTAGGATTAAAATACCACACAAAGTAAACAAAAAAGTTAAATTTAAAGAAAATACTGGTAATAGTGTTTGGTAAATATAATTAATCTTTATTGAAGATGTCAACGTCACATTTAAACGGTTATAGTGGTATTATACTGATGTGAGCTGTCAGGTTTTAAAATCCTTTTAAATTAATTTTTAATCAAATTAGAAAAATAAAGTAAGCTTTAAAGCGTGGGGTCAGAGCAGTATAATATTACTTGTCCTGGAAGAAATCTTTGATAAAAACTTTTTATAGGATTTTGTTTACATATATATATATATGTACAGAATATATATAATTTACACCAGTTGGCGAATGAATAGGTGCTATTATGTGAGGGTTTCCGATATCATAAAAAAGGGGGTGTTGAGGTCTCTATAAAATATCGGTCTGTACAAAAATACAAAATATTTGAACTATTTCTGGACTTTTCTACACAGCCTTTGAGTTAAATAAGCAAGAAATTGACTTGGGCAGTTATTATTCTACTGCTACAACGACTATTTAAATTTATGTCAATATTATGTTTTATTATTTAAAATAATTAATTATATCGATCATGGTAGCTAAGTGATTCTACCAAATAAAATTATTTACACACACTGCTTACACCAGTAGAGGTCGTTGAGAAATAGTTCCAATCTTTTTGACTCGTGTTCATACTCAAGTTGTACTTAAAATATGTAAATATTTGCTAATATTTAAAAACGTTATAAATCCCTTCCTCTAGACAATTTAGTACTAAGGGTTCTCTCAGCGTGTAAGCGATTTAATAGCTTTTTTTTTTAAATAAAGTCCTGTGTTTAGAAAGTGCAAATTAAATACCTCTTCTAAAACAAATTTTGTGTCTATATAATCATAGCTAATGCAATATGTTTACATAAAAGAATATACATTGTTTACTACCACAGATAAATTCAATTACCTCTATAAACTCCCTACTGATATGACAAACCACAATAGACCACGTTAGAATTGATGGTTCAGTTAAGTGTCGCTGATCCATGGCTCAAGCTACCCGGTAGTAAATTGGATGGCGTCACTCTGAGTTATTCCTTTGTTATGAAATATTAAATCGGCTAAGGCTAACACAAAGTTCATTGCACAAATAACTCTTGGATTACATTTTGTTTGTGAACAGTTTTTATCACTACACAATTAACATATAGGTTTATTCTGGTATGTGCCAATTGGCACGTGGATGAAATATTCGTTCCGTTTGGTCTGGTTTCTGGTGAAAGGAAGATCTTGGTTCAAAATCCATTTTGATGCTCTTAGGCATATTTTCGTAAATTTTTTCTCACACTCCTTCCCCTCCGTCTAAATTCTGAATATGCGGCTATCCCTGACGGGCAGTAAAGAGTGAAGCCCTAGAAAGGTTAACCCCATGCTAAACTCAAAAATTAAAATGCTTGGGTACTATAAATATTTATTAACATATTCTAATTTTAAATTAATTTTTAACCTTCAAGGACGTAAGCAAGATTCCTAATGAAACTAAGAGCTTTTCGCTTATTTTCTCTTTCAGTTTGGAGGGAATTCTTATCAACTTGTATTCCTCTTAATTTATATATGTAAGCTATACTGTCGGATTTCTCTCATGATAAAACTGCTTGAAGCGTTTAAATTCAATAAATACCTATGTGGACACGAAACTATAGTATAATTTTGGTTGGAAGAAAATTTATAACATATTATATCTAGAAAGTAGGTCTAGTAACTTTTCTAGCAATGAGAAAATTCCTTCCTTTGATATTTGGAGTGTAGTAGGAAGTGATGCAGACATAATTAAAATGCTTAAAAATAATAAAAATATAATACTTGTATTTTTTTCAGTAACGAGAATAAACTAGAATTTAAATGCTTTACACCATAGGTTGAAAATTCACATATCTACAGTGGCGAGGTAGGTAACATAAATGAGGGTAGAAGGCCGGGTTTAAGATAATGAATATTATATTTTAAACAATAATTTTAAAAAAACAAGATTAATTCTCAGACTTTCTTCAGTTCATTAAGTTCGACATAAAGATTTTTTTCCATATACCGGTAATAATTCTTTTACGGTTATTTCATAATGTCGTTCTAAGTTAAATTAAAATTTCTAAGGTAGATCTTATTATTTTTTAAACGTGGGTTGTTGAGAATGTTTTTTTTAAATAAGACTATATAGACCAAACAAAGAAACCTGTGAATAATATACCACCAACCGGGTTGACACCCTTGTTCTGAACCCACCTTCCAACTGAGATTTCACTGAATCATCGTCGGTCGATCAGAAAATACACTTTAATTCCTTTAATTTTAGACTACAAAAACAAGTTAAAGTTTGATAGACTCGTACAAAAATCATGGGTCTTACATCAAAATATATGTATTTTGTCATCAAATGATCCTTGTGTTTATATCAACATATTTTCTGTATCCTTGTTTTTTCTTTAATATATTTATTTTTATTCGCTCCACGTTTTACTACGCATTTAATAACATTAATTGATTAGGTCTAATGAAGTTAGAATTTAAAGGAAATGGACCTTAATATGCATAGAAGGAAAGAGGAAAGAAATAATTAATAAAAAAACTACCTTAGTAGACCTAGCCGGGTCTTGAACTTTAACCTCCCCACCACCAGAAAAAATAAATAAAAGATCATGACATTTGGTCCACGTTCCCAAAAGCACGGCTTTCTCTTCCTTCATGACGTATTCTTTTGACAAATTAATTTAATTAACCACGAAATACATTCGATAAATTGGTGCAGAGCTTGTTAAACCCAATTTTACATTCAATATTTTACTGGTATCAAATTTATTAAATAATTATGTCTTTTGTGGCTAGCTTTTTGTGTTTTCTCTTGTTCACTAAATAAGCTGGTAGATTTATATTTCATCTTTATTAAATGCTCACGTTTATGCTTTTCTTTTTATTGGCGATATTAACTCATGCGATATTAATCCAGGGTTTACATGCACAGCTTTATTACGTTTAGTTTTCTGACTAATAATTTGAGTCAATTTACTCACAAAGTTAGTCACGTTATAGAAGTTGTTGTGGCACGAGAGGGAAAGGGTTAATAAACGTGATATCTTATGGTGAGGAATATAAACTGTAAAATATCACTTACTTTGCAAGTGCATCCTTTCTACTATTTACATTTTTGACAGCTTATAAATGAAAAAAATATCACGCGTGTAAAACAGACTTAAGTGGATGTCAGTAAATGATAGAATACTAGTCTATCGTTGAGGGATGGTTACTGCTTATTGCACTAATCTAAACATTGTATTTAGAAAAGTTCTGTATAATAAGCTCACACTTGACTTTCTAGCCAAAATTTGACTCACCTAAGGCTTTCAACTTTACTTACATTTATTGCTTTTGGTGTGTAATTCGAATTAAAATATATATTTTCTCCCTTCACGACAGGAATAAAACTTTAAAACGAGCCCGTCCATCTCGTTTGACCAAACCACTCAAGTAAGAATTAGCTATTATTAATTAAAACCAAAGATAAATATTTTATTTTTAGAATGAGTTATTATTATCTATCCAAGGAGAATATTTTACTTAAAGGTATACAACCAAACACAAATCAATGTTTCCATTGTGGTACAATCAAAGATTGAAAAGGCGAAAATTCACTGGGAAACTAATTTTTTTTTATGAGATCCTGAACTTATAAACTTAAAAATGAGTGGTCGTTTGTAAAAATAATTTCAAATACTGTAAATGGGCTTATCAAGTTAGATGAGTTAAAATTATCCCATAGAACTACCATTTTATATAAGATGATTAGTAAATATGAAACACAAATAGATAACGGATCATCAACGTTTGCATGTGTTCAATCTTATATTTTATATTAACTTCTTATAGTAAAATATTTTAATGTATTTAAAAAACAACGTAAAAGTAGATTATAGTTCTTTGAGGGTGTTAAACAAAGCGTTACAAGTTTTATATAATTAGAGATATTATATATACAACAGGTATGCACCGCGTCTAACCGCTCGTTCGGGTTGCCTGAATATTTACACTAATAGGGGAAAGAGGAAGGCAGATTTTAGAGGATATGTACTCGTATTTGCATAGAGGGCGGGTGAGATACCCCAAAGGAAAAATACTCAATAAACTCAGCTGGTATTCGAACCCTGACACCCCCGTTACTGTTGAACCATGTCAGACGATACTATACAAACTAGTACACGTGCTAGCCTCTGTATTGTAGCTTCACTACAAGGTGGTAAAACTTTTCGACCAAAAGTAGTTTAGCCTCTATCTAGAATATGTTATGTTCCAACCAGTATCTAACATATTGTATTTGCATCAAGTTAACAATGGTTTCTGTTAACTTAAGTATAACGAAAGTATTCATAATACTTGAATAAGATAAATAACTTCTCACATAAATATTAAATATGTATCCCATATAATTTGTTTACGCTAATAATACACATATACATATCACACATATATATATATTTATATATATAATCATATATTTACTATGTATTCATTTATTATAAATAAACATATAATACATTTATACATCGTATATATACGTCATATAAGTATAACTCTTAGGAATAAGTTTATAATATGTATATTTATAATATTGTTTTACTTATAAATCTATTTAAACCTACATCATATATTCATACTTATACATAAATACACTTAAATATATATTTAAATATAACAGATTCCTAAGTTGATATCATAATTAAGAATTTTAATAGCACAATATATGGGTACAAATACCAAGATATAAACTAAACTGGCCTCTTTTACGGTGATGCGGAGGTCAGGGTTTGAATGTATGATGGGTTTTGTTCCTAAATTATTTTCTACTCTCCCTCCACGAAAATGAGGGTATAATTCCTCTAAATTCCTATCTTTCAAAACTTGACCCATTAGTGTAAATATGCGAGTTGTCCTAATGGATAGAAAGTGACAATGCACACAAACAAACTCTGATTTATCTGATATTCTTATTTCTAAATAATCCCAAAATCAAGAGAATCTAATAAATGTACATAGCAAATAAAAATGTGTACTTACAAGTTTCCTTTAAAATAAATGTTTCATGTTTGTTACAGGAGTCGATTACATGCATCCGGACCTTAAGTACAACTATGTAAGTATATAATTGACTATATCATTAATATCTTGTCGTCAGTAAACATAGTATATTTACAATAATTTAAATATATTTAGAATATTTTCTTTTTCTTTGATTAATCTTGACGTTTTATGTGCTCCCGAAATTTAATAAGTGGATCCCACAATAATTCTGTCAGTCCATCAGTATGTCTGTCAGTACCCAGAGCTACAATCTAAAATATATAAGGGATATAGTTCAAAACTATATTTCTATAGTTGGAGAGATCTAGATCTAATCTTTGTTTTGTTTCTAGCTATAAAATTAAGCAAAAAAGACATGTTTAAAAATTCGAGAATTTTCGAAGCTGAAATTAACGATTTTGATACTACGGATAACTGTGGAGTATCTTACCTATTAAGTAATACCGTAAAAGATTTTTCGAGAAAAATTTGTCAAGGTTATTTTAACGAGAATTGATTTTTGAAAACGCAGAATTTTAAAAATGGCGTCAACAATTTTGCTATCTGGGGAGTGTTTAACATGGAAATTCAAATTAATTTTCATTAGAAAAATAAATTAAAGCCAGTTTATTGATGACCGATTTTTGAACTTTCTAAATATTTAAAAAATAGCTATCAAAAATGGTTTAAATCTATAAATGAAAAGTTTTGCATATTAATATCAAATAATATCTTAGTTTTTCAAAGGAAAATTTACTTTTACATTAATTTACTTTTAAATTTACCTTTAACAGATTTTTGAAAATTTGGTTGAAAACTGTAAAATACTTATAAGACCATATGTACTGTAGGATCATGTCATACCATTTATACAAATAATTACAATCTTCTTCCAGGCACACTAATTTGCCTTGCAGGCTTGTACAAAAATAATTTACATCTAAAAGCTACTATTCCCTTGCTTTAAATCCATATTTGTTACGATAAAATAAAAATACTTATAACAATTTTGCCTCCTAACATTACGTTACATAATAAAAGAATAATTTGATAGACGACTTAACTTTCTTTTGCACCTTCGATTCCCGTTGCAATGGGTGTCCTAATATATTGATTTTGTTACTAGCATTTGACCGTGGCTCCGCTCGCGTTTAGCAATACGTCAACGCAGGATCCGATGAGTACTTTTTGAGTTTAAGGGCAACAAACAAGAAGACATACAATCGAATGTACAAACAAACATTAGAGTTTAATTATATGCATAGATTACACAATTACTTCTACTAGTTTTTAGGGCTACATTTCAACGAACAAGAAAAAAAATACTAAGCTTCTAACAAAATTTGTATATCATGAGATGAGGTTTTCTTAAGTTATGGGGGAAGGGGAATAAATTTGGACTTTTATCTTGATGTATTTCCTTTGATACTTTGCATTTATCTTTTCTAAATTCACAAGGCAAATGTTTGTTTTTATGCTTGAATACATAATTGGTAAAATTATATAGTAAAGCTCACAGAATCTTTTTATTTTTTATTCTTTTCTTTTGTTAACTTATGTTTCATCCTTTTTTCTCTTTCCTTCATAATCCCAACATTTTCTCATTTCGTTTGACTTACCTTATTTTTAATGTCCTTAATCTAGACATTTACCATCACATTGTAAGTATTTCCCAACGGAATAAGCTCCTTATTTCTAAGAATTAATGGGAAAATTATAGTACATTTCTTTACATAGGTGTTTTATTTTCATTAAATATAAAGGTTAAATTCACATTGGTGTTAGATTAAAAATGTATCCAGGACCAGAAAAGTAAGTTTGAATGAACTGTAACTATTATTATTATAAATGTTGATTTAACAATTTGAATTTGGTATATTTTGTTTTATTATAAGATAATATAATATGGATAGTCCAGATGGACAGTAAAGTGCGGCACATAAAAAAGTTAAAACAAAAATATAAGCAAACTTATAAACTCTCCTGTAAAATATCGACATTTTTAAAAATGTATTCTTGAATTATTATATTTAATAATTGAATCTATAAAAGATGAAATAGCTTGGAGTTTTGAGTTCCTTGTTTTCATCTCAACTACGATTTAGAGGTTCAATGCAAGTCATTCTTGCGATACTTAGTTGGTATCCCGTGTGACCTTCATTGAGAGACACGTAGATTAAACGTCATTTAGTTGAAAATACAAATCTATTTCTTTAATTATGTTTCTTATGAGACAGCTTTGTCTGCATGCCCATCGCGTATAGTCAGTGTGTCAAAATATATTAACCAAAAAATAGAATGTGTTTAATGGAGTCTATGAGACATCTATATACTTTTTTCTTTGTGAACTATTTTTAAATATTTAAAGGCCCTTTAACAAGTTTTTGAATGTAGTTTAATAATTTTTCAAAAATGGTTGTTTCTCAGAATGCTCGTGCCAGTTATGACTTCAGCAGTAACGACCCCTACCCTTACCCGAGATACACGGATGATTGGTTCAACAGGTAAGAACATTACTTATTTACTAGAGTTATTTTAATATCTCTTTAGAAATATTTTAACCGCTAAACAAATAAAAGGCGAAAATATGTAGTTTATTGTTGTTCAGTACTTTTTGATTTTTACGGGAGCTTCTGTTTGCGAAATGTTAAGCTGTGCCTGTTTAGTTACTCTTTATTCTTCTTAAGTCAACAACCCGAAGGTTGATTTGATGTAATTTATAACAATCTGAAGCAGGGCATGCACTCAACCTGTCGGCTGGTTAGTGCTACCTGCACTATCTGGTAACAATTCCATCTACTATGGAAGTTAAGAAAGCGTGATAGTTTCCCTATTGCCTCATACATGGAATTTCTATGAGCGGGTGCAAAAGGACCTACCGAAAAGGTTATTTTACATAAATTCGAGAGTTATTTTTATAAAACTATAACTAAGTGTCCTAATTCATAACTGAAACATTTACCTTAATTTAAATTAATTGCTTGTCGTACAAAAATGTTCACTAATTCTCGGAATAGTATTCCCAACACAAGCACTAAAATCTAAGGTCAACCAGTACTTTCTAGTTCAACACTGATCCAGTAATTCGAAATATAAATATATATATTCTAGTAATATAAAGTATTCAGTATTTTAAAAGTTACAAAATATAAAGTGGCTGGCAAACTAAAATAGGAACTAACAGATGAAACTGTCTTTTGGACATCAGGACAGAGTGAGATTTATTTCTGACTTCTTTTTATATGCTAAGCTCATCAATTTATCTCGTCTTCCCTTACGGATTGCGCGTGGCTTAGGGCTGTTATAAGTAATGTACCAGGGAAGTTAATGTATGTTGGTTTGGTAACACCAAGGTTATATCACTCAGCTCTAAAAAGATAATGTGATCTGTAGTTAGAAGTTATCATCTGTGCGTGAAACAATATGGTTATGATACAAGTCGTTAATATAATAACTGTGCTGGTCTAAAGTTAATTAGTATTATGTGTTTCAACTAACACACAGTAGCACACAAAACAATATACACGGGGTGCTAAATGGGGTGATGGTGGTTACATCACAGTGTTAAGTAACACAGATCTTATATTTAAATTATAGTGTTGAAAAAATAATATAATCCATGTTTTAAAATAAATTATATTCAGGATTTAAAATAGATTTTGAGTAGTCACAAAAGCTTCCCTATTAAAAATGTCATTCACTTTTGATATGAAAAGTTAGGTAACACAGGTGGGAGGGGAGAAAGGGGTGGAGATCTAATGTCGACATGGCATTATTACTAGATAGTAAAATTACATTTAAGTGTAACAAAAGTGAGGTAAATAGGTGCTTGATACCCAGAGGTTATGTAGACGAGAGTTAGCGTGGGAACAGCTGACTATGCGCAATTTAATGAGAAAAAGAATCACCAAATATGTTATTATTATCATTTAATCTACCAGGTGAAGTTCTGGTAGTGGAGCCCACATACATATATATTTAGAGAAAGCAATTTTTTTTATTATCTTCCGTATAATAAGGAAAAATAGTGATAACCCCGTAAAAATATTATAGATGTAAAAAGATTCTACTAAGTACATTCACAATATTTACCACTCCAAACAACACTAACTAAAAAATGCATACGTTATAGAAACCCTTCAAAAAAACACACAAAAAACTTACATGAATGAGAAAAATCTACAACGCACATATGTTGTTAATATAAAATATATGTGAAATATTTTATAAATACAAAATAAGTTATATCAAAATATCATCACAATTTTAATAACTGACCCGGTACAACCCCAAAGGAAACAATTACACACTTTAACAAATATGACCCGCTTCGGTGGCTTAGTTAGCTAACGCGCCAGTCGTGTTGAGCTAGACTACCAAGGACGGGAGATCGAGGTTCGAATCTCGGTCGGTGAACTGGTTTTTTCTAAATGGTTTTCCACTCTCCTTCCACGCAAATGCGGTTCACTTCCTCTAAATTCAACCTTCCAAATTCCTGATCCATTAGTGTAATTAGTACTTAAGCGTATAACCCGAATGGGTAGTAAAACGCGATGCTAAGTATTATTATTATTATTTAACAACAATATATCAAATAAAAGTATAGTTGTGGCTTTAATCTAATATTATACAGAAGTACTTTACAAATACAAACCAATTAATGACAACAAATCGTGTAAAGTATAAAATATTACATCAAGGAAAATTAAATACCTGCAATAATTTTACATTTAACGTAAATATTACAAAAAAATGTTCATTTTTCTAGTAGGGTAATTCGAATATTGTATACAAAATACTTTTATAAAACAATAAAAGTAGATATAATCAACAAATTAGAAGTAAAAGAACATATTCTACATGTAAGTACGTAATAAAACCTTATCTCAGTTGGTAGCGTGTCTGCCTACTGAGGTAAGGATCCCGGGTTCGATTCCCCGCATGGCAAAATAAATTATCATAGGTGAAATGTGGGTTTACCCTTTCACATTGATGAATTAATGGCTGGGGACTGGATGTTGTGTCTGTCCCAGTCTTAAGTTAGATTATAAAGCATATGAAGCTATGACAGACCCAGCCAGCCTAGTGGAAAATATTATGTCTTTAATAAAAATCTGATTCAGACCACAGACTGTAAACGGTAATGGATGTAAAGTAATTATGTAATACAGCCAATGCTAAATTATTTTTGGCAGGGATACTTAACGGCCAATTTGTATTAAAATATATCAAAGTACCTGTGTAATACTCTTCGTTATGTAACAGCAAAATATACACAAGGACATAATTTTACATTTGATGTTGGTTATTCATATTTAATTGATTATATATATTTTAAATATGGTGTAGAGGAAGAAATATATAGTTTAAATTATATATATATATATTTATTAACAATAACGTATAATTTAAAATTTTAAATAAAATTAATTGTATTCCTAATTTAATGTTATAAAATTAATATTTACATTGAAACAACGGTAATTTATTTGATAATATATATAATTCTAAAAATAATAGACAGTATTTATTGATATCATGTTTTTCAAAGTATTTACTTTAATATTATGGAAAAATTGGCCACCAAAATTTAGAAAGCATTCTTAACAAAAATAATTTTAACATTAGTTGTGTTACATACTTATATGTAGAATATGTTCTTTTACTTGTAATTTTTGATTTTTTTTTGTGGTATAAAAGTTTTGTTTATACTAGTTTAAAATTAAAATCAAAATTGACTTATTTTTGGTACTATTTACATTAAAAGTAAAGAAAGGTAGTTATTTAATTTTCCTTTGCATAAATAACTATCTTTTTCATGATTTATTGCTATCAATTAATTTGTATTTGTAGAGTATTTCATTTATATAATATATATTAAAACCGTAAACCTACTTTTATTATATATGCGATTTGTTAACAAGAGCGTAATTGTTTACTTTGGTGCTGTACTGGGTTTGTTATTAAAATTGTCTTTAAAATACGAATAACTCAGAACTTGTGATGACATTTTGATATAATCTATTTTATATTTGTAAAATATGTTGCATAAATTTGATACTAAAAACATAATAACCGCTGTGTATAATTTTGTCTAGATGAAAGTTTATTTGTATCTTTTATGACGTACGAATTTTTGCTAACTTTGTTGAGGGTAGTAAATATTGCAGATGATCTTTGAACCTATTTACATTTCTAATGTTTTAGGGGGATGCACATTATAAAAAGAATAAGAAAGTTAAAATTGTTGTGTTTTTATAATTACTCTCATAATGTGGCTGCTTTATACTCTCTCCTAAAAAGTTTTCGTATTTAATTCTTTTGAATAATTTCCGCAAGTAATGCTCATGAATATATTCTGTATGTTTAAGAGGAAAAATAAAAGAATGTAAACCATAAAGTGCATTATGCTTTAATATTCTTCTGGCAACATGTTAGTTAATATTTATAAATATAAAGTGTGTGGCTTCTTTGTTCAGGAAAATTAAGTCTCCCTGTCATACTAAATGTCACACTTTGTTTAGGATTAGTAAATTTTATTTTATTTTCAGTTATATTGCCCATCCAGGATATTCTCATATTTAAATTATTGGATGTGAACGAGTAAAGTAGAACAGGCGAAGTGTAATCGATATATATGAAGGTAGAGTGGGACATTATATATGAACTAATGCTTCATTACACACATCCAGGATTTGAATTCCAACATTATCACCACAAAGAAACATGTCTAGGAACCATAGATGAAAGAATATTAAGAACCTACAAATTTTGTAACGAAAATAATCAATGAAAACAGAAGTAAATTGAGGTTATTAAATTTAACAACATTCTTCAACTAAATATTCAACGTTAATAAAATTGTTAAAATTGTGTCACATTTTATTTGGGCTGGTTAGGATCAACTTTATAAGTGGACTATGTAAAGTTTAAAATATTCCCGATAAGGTCTCTTCGTTATGGTTCTTCTTAATTTTGTAATTAATTATGTTATATCATAATTTTAAGAAATAGTTTAGGTCTATAATATACACAAATTCGGTCTTTCGCATGATTACAGAGCAAAAGAAAACTCATAATTAATTATTTATACTTTTTTCTCGTCAGCTGGTGATGCTTCTGAATACTTTTTATGGTTCGAGTCAAAGTTTACTCTTCCTAAAGGGTGCAAAGCAGGACTTTGGAGTTTCGGAGCTCACTTTCAACTGCTCATCATGGCCCCTTAGATTGTTGAAGTGTTTTGCAGAAGTTCCTAAATCTCTCCCTATTACGCAACTAGTTTGTTATTTAGGAAAGTGTAGCTTACTCCAAGTAAAGGCTAAGCCTACAAACCTTTAGTTTAATTTAAATTTAATTATTTATAAAATTGTAGGTAAATAAATAACTACCTTTTTTAATTACGTTTCCCATGAAAACTCATCAATTAAGAGATTAATGATATAATGAGAAAATTGATCAACCTTCTTTAAACAGATAAAGTTAGTTCTATTTGGGTGACATTATTTTAAGATTATTAAGAATTGTTTGTGGTTTTGAAGCTTCAGAGCTGTCGTTCTAATAAGATTTACCATCTTGTGAGGGTGTCAAATACTCTGTACACAAACAATATAACGTAGAGATTTTTAAATTTAGTAAACTGGAAATACTTTCTGGTTTATCTCTGCCAGACAGATTTGTTTATTTTATTCCTATTTCTTTCGCGTTGCTCTATATTTTCCTCTCTCCCATATGCCTTCTATTTCATTCCTCAAGGCTCTCTAATGGTCCCCCCAGATTTTAAGCTCTATTCTCACCCCTTACCCCTTTCCGACCCTTCCCCAACCGGCTTTCATGAGTCGAGACGAGCCTGTCTCCGGGAATTAGCAATTTAGTGCAGCTTTTGTGATCCTCAGCTATTCCAACAGAGCAGATTGTTGAATCTGATTACGTCACTGGCTTCCCCTGAGCCAAGCACGTGGACTGGTGCAAAACAAGCCCAAGGGAGGACTTATCCTACGTGCTTATGTTTACGTTACGCGAATTATATTACGTGCATTATCTTGGAGAAGTAATTGATCTTCCTAGTTGCTGGTTTGCTTTCCAGATAGCTGTACATTCCGGGGACGGAAACAGAATATAGTTTTGGTTAAAAAGTTCCTTAGATAATTATTACATTAGTTTTCTCTGTCGTATTTAATTTAGTTTACTTAATCTAAAAATATATATAAAATATAGATTAATTAAATATGTTTACGCCTATTTGTTTATAATTTTACATTTCTAAAAATTGTTGCTGAATCTTTCAGTTCTGTAAATCAAGTACCACAGTAACAACCAACAAAATGTTTACAACACTGAACTGAAATTGTGGTAAAATGAACTCAACCAACAAGGTTAATAAAATATAACAATCTTAATCTAAAGAATCGTAACATGGATACAACAAATCAATTTTTTAAAATGGCGAATAAATGTGGATTATGTTTTTATTCGTTATGTTCCACTCTACCAAATCTAACTGTGATATCCTTTATATACGAGGTTGGTGTTACAATAAATAATACAATATCATAGTTTATAAGTATTAGTAATTAGTAAGAAAGTAAAAAAAATACAATTAATATATGTGTCCTTCATGTATCAAAGATGATTAACTAATGAATAGCATTTAAAAAAATTATGTAAGAAATATAATTAGTGCGAGGTCTATAGATTTTAAATAGTATTTCTTTAAAAATAACAAAAAAGTAAAAGTAGTTATTAATTTTCTAATTGTTTATAGCTGGGATGTTCTGAGATAAACAGTTTGGTACAATCTCAGCCATTGATATGATCCCAAAAAAATTTATGTGCCAATTTTGCCATTTTTGATTGCTTATAAAACTACTAGCTCTTCTCCACTCTTGATGAAAATCAAATTCAACGCTGCTCAGCTGATTAGTCTTTATTTACAAAAGTGTAATCTACTTTACTAAACATCTTCCGTGCACGAACACAGATATTTATACCCATTAAAATATTGTTAAAATAAAAAGCCTCTTTTTTTTCATAACCAAAACTTGGTTTTTCCTTGCCAACTTCACATAAAAAAGGTACAAATACAATAATTAACTCGGGAACAATATTTACAATGAGAATACAAGAGAGGGTTAAAATAAAATCAGAAAACCTTAGGGTTTGCACCTAAGGAATTTAATATAAAAAGAGTTCAAGGCTTTAAACCACGTTACCCTAGTGTGAGATGTATCCAAAATCAAGAAAATATACAATTAAAGTTATAATACGTAATTAGGGAAAACATAGGTATGTACGACCTCAGGTGATTTTTTTTATTTTACATAAGCTATAATTGCCCTGTACTTAAGGTGGCCACCTTGGTCAGAAGAAATAATCAATCTCTGCCAGGCCACACGGCCTAAAATACATTGATATGTGCCCGTTTTCTGGAACTACTTCTATATTTGTTCAAGCTTATAGTCTCTTTGCTCGTTGCCTACAACCACCCTTTGTCATTTCAATAAGAAAGTTGGAAAAGAAAACTACGACATTTCTTATATCAAGGTAAAGAGGAGAGCTTGCTACTAGTTCTCAAATAGCTCAAACATTTTCGGTTAGCCTATCAAAAAATTACTTTATTTGCTAGAGGAATGCTAATATAGAGCCTTTTTTTCATCAAGCCTAATTTGGGAGCTACACAAACATCTTAAAAGTCGGTAAAAATTGAGCTAATGTTGATATTAGCATATTATTTTTCTATTAATTAAACTAAAACTACATGGCTGATAACGAAAACGAACTCTGTTGAAATATTTTGACTTTATTTTGGTGTGAACCATATTTTTAAATGATAAAATTTCAAGTGTTATTTTTTTAAATCCTAGAGCAGCGTGACTCTAAAACTATTATCCACGTACCATCAATAGACACAGGGAAGAATTACTATATATTTGTGGAGGAGCTTAAGTGTTCAAGATTAACAGGCTAAGTCTGCTAAGTTGATGACTTTGTACTACAATCAGTATTACATGAGAAATGTGAATAAAACAAAGTAAAATAAAAACTAATCTCTCTCTCTTTCTATATTAAATATATGTATATATTTACATATAAGAAAGAGAAAGGAGAATTTTATTTTACTTGTTTCTATTACATACAATTTATATATATTTTACATATATAGTATTATATATATATATATATATAATCTAAACAGGCACTTTATACAAGTAACGATACTAGGAAGTAGATATATTATATTATATATATCCTATTACATATTAATCAACCATGCACTAGCAAATTAATACCTACCCTATCGGAACTTAAACCAAAGTTTTGTTCGTCTAATATAAAATTTAAAATTATCAACCTCAAGCCGTGAAAACACTGTTAAATCTTAATATTCTTACATATAAATAAATATTGAGGTGAGCCACTGCTTGTACAGTTAATTAGTGAAGCGTAAAAGATGAAAATGACCTGTATTTACGGATCTAGCCTCAACAAACATATTACAAATAGCACTAGTCTTGTATCTGGCCAAGCTCACGAGAATATTACCTTACTTCTAGTGGGGCAAGACGCAACCTCAGGGCAGACTAGATTTCTCTATAGGATATACCCTGACCAGATACTCTAGCATTATCGCTTTAGTGTATCAAACAGAAAATGTCCGTCATGCACCCCAGCACACACATTCACACTCAATCAAATACTTTTTTCTCAATATCCCTAACACTCATATCTTTACCCTTATACCTCAATATACTTCAAATACACTCTTACCAGTTTACTCATATTCCTTCAAACGCACTCACACACGTTTACTCGTATTCTCTCATAGACTCACACATTCAGTCTCTCACAAATACACAATATTTTATTTTCCAAAATATTTTCTTTACTGGTTAAATCTCTCCATGCGCTCATCTATTGATTGCGTGGTTGAATTACTGGCTCTCTTAACTATTTGAAAAATCTGAGAGTAGTTTTCATCGGAACGTGTGTCGCCTGCCATCGAATTGATTTTCCGAACGTCATGTGGACTCACGAATGTAAGGGGATAAATCGACTTATTGAATTGAAGGAGACATCGCTTCATCAGAGAGCTTTTTTTTTTCTATTATTAGTTTTTCAGATTCACGGGTAGAAGATAATCCAACTATAACAGCTTCGTTATAATCCAACCGTGCTTTGAGAGCCCGTCACAGCGCAAGGATAAGAGCATAAATTAGTTAGGAATAACAGCTCGAGTCAAGAGTCGCGTCGTAGAGGGTTAGCTTAAGAGTCATCTTGAATAAACAGTAAAAATAAGAGAAGTGAAACTAATTTATTATACAGGATGATTTAAAAGTACCCGAACTCGGATTTAAAAGTTGTATCTAAATTCAATAAATATTGTACATTGGAAATGTTTTGCATAAAAACCTTTACTAACCTTTACAAAAGGGGCTGTAACTGTCCCCCATTTTGTAAAAGACACGAATTCACCCAACGGTATATGTTTGTGAATATTTTTTTCAGTACTTAAACTGGGATATATTTCATGGCCCTGTTGATGTTGTTCCACAATTCCTGCAGTGATCTAGGGTTGGTGCGATCACTATCTCATTCAGATAACCCCAGAAAAATATATTTGTATTAGTCAATGACGGTCATTGAGGTGGTCAAAGAGTTTAAAGATCTTTGAAGAACTAATGGAGCATCTCTATTGTTTTGTTGAACGAGTGGAACGTTGCACTGTCTTTTTGAAACCAACAATAACGTTCGTTAGCTTCAAGCATGACTACACATCGGTGTATGATGTCAGCGTACACAGCCGAGTTAACAGTTGTTTAAAAAAAGGGGTGTGGCTGTGTCATGGACACGGCGGGTGTACGTGAATACTGTACGTTGATAACGTGAAATACTTTTACAATCGATAGTTTACAATGACGAAACATCGTAGCTTCTCCGAGTCAAAAGTTATACTAATTGCAAATCTCGATACGCAGCAAAATAACCTCAAAATGGCGGCGCTTCCCCTCCACCGCCGCAATGCGTCACTGTTCTCGCTTATCGTAATGAATTCTTTGATCCTTTAGCTATCCAGTGGTGTAATTTAATTTTGGATGTAGAGGAAAGATTCTAAACTACAACACCAAACTGTATCCCCCGATTTTGTTATCATTAGGTTTTTTGGATTGCCCCCGTATGGTAGCAAATTTAAAGACGTATTCACGTCAAAATTGGTCCCACAATTCATCTTCTAGACATGGCACACCACCCTCCAACTTTCACGGAGTGAAGTGGGACTTCTATCAATGCGTGTGGATTAACCGCAGCCCAGATTCTACAGTTTTGTCTGTTGACGTACCCATTCGAGTGAAACTAAGCTTCACCACTGAAATCAGTCATGTTAAGTGGCCACCATACTACTTGAAAGATATACAGAAACATGTGTGTCTTATTGAACTAATTTATCAGCAACTAATAGAAGTACGTTGAAGAAAAAAAAAATCCGACAGAATTAAGAGTGTCTCTTGGATTTTATAGGTTTTTTTATTTTTTATTTCATTAACGAGAAATAAAAGTCATTTGTCAAAAAAATCTTCGTTTTACTAGAGAAATATGGAGAACTAGACTAAATAAAAACCATATGGTCCTAGCTATGAGATGTGAGATAAAGATTTCATGATAAAATCCTGTGGTCCCAACACAAAAACGTTAGATATTAGTTAAATTAGAATCTATATCTGGGCCCAGCTAGTGCTGCTGCCTAGTGTTGGCTGTCCGAGCGCACGGCCATCTTGGGTAAGGATGAAGGGAGGAGGGGGCTACAAGGAACAAAACTCAGCGGTCTTCTCTTGTAATAAATGCAATTATTTTTCAGAAATACACTTCGGGGGTAGACATATGAATCACTCACTATTTAAAAACACATCCAAGTTAACAACTTATTTTAACTAAAAAAGACTTTTCTACTTGTTCTGATTTCTCTTTATTCACGTGAATAATCCAAAGCCACACTTTTAAAGTAATTTTATATAAAATATTCCCGTCAAACTGCCGTGAGATACCTGTTAAGCTAAAGCAGGGTTCTTTTCCCAAGTTGAACAAACTAGTCCAAGCAATTAATATTTCAACGGATAATTAGAGCTTGAATATTTATGCCTTTGGATAACCATCAAATATGTATATAAATATCCTCTTAATAATGTAACAATATATAAATAATATATAATATAATATATATATATATATATATATATATATATATATATATATATATATATTAAATATATAAATAGTAAAGCTATGTTGCCTTAAAATGTTCACCACACCAGACAACACGAAAGATTATAATAGAACCTTAATAAAACTCACATTTCCTCTCAGTACAACTTTGACAACTGATCAAATTTAATAATACTGATCTTAATCTATCTAACCTTACTTAATTTTAGTTAACCTGAACTATTGTAATCTAACTTATCTTATATATTTTCTTAATATAAGTAAAGTTAGTAATAGTTTAATTTTATCTCCCTTTATAAACATCTGGCCACAGTCCAAATACCTATTACCGGCAAGCAATGAGACATAAATAGGTATACAAAGATAAATTACATAAATAATAACTTACATTGGAATTGGATAGTAAAAATTGCATTCAATAGCTGTAAGGTCATATCCAAACAAGAAGAAACATTTTCGACAGATTCAAAATATATTAAATTATTCAATATATTAAATATATATGTAAAGTCATTTGATATCGAGCTGTCACTGTTAATATAACATAATATAATATACGCGATATTAATAAAATGAAGAAATGTTTGTTTGTCTGTAATAAACTTTGCGCAATATTAATCAGATGCAATGGCCTAATATTTTAAAATTAGTAGCCCCTGATGGCACCTCGAAGCTGTAATTTTTAATTTTTGATAAGTTTTTTAAATTATTAAATCTGGGTCGGAAGAACTAGAATGAAGAGATTTTTTTTATCTCTGTTTGAATAAAAGAAAATCTTTGCCAAGTGATGCATCGTTATGAATTGCGACGTTACCCCGGGCAATGACAGGTACTTGTGTTAGTCTCAAATAATACGTAAAAAGATGTACTAACAATATAATGAAATTTTTCCAATGTTGGAAGAAAATAATGTTTGTAGTTTCTAAATATTTATTGCTACCAGAATACTACTATATAATATTATGAATTGAATTAACATATTTAAAAATATAAATATTTATAAATAATATTTAAAATATAAGATATAGGAAATGCACCCCCATTTACGAGGATTAAAAATTCACACTCTTGGTACACGCATCTGCAATTCAAACTCCATTACTTTAAATTTAATCTATAACTACAATGACGCTTAAAACTATATGACCACAGCTACAGATAAAATATTAACTTAAAATCCATTAATGATATATATGGTCCTTAGTTAACTCTTTAAGTTTGGTTACTCCTTATGATAAAAAACAATTTTGAGAACTTTTAAATTAGTAGGGCCTAATATGAATACAATAGCCAATAAGGTTCAACTTTTAGCAACTACTTAAAGAAGATGATAATACAATTTAAAAAATGATAACCTGAAAACAAAAAAAATATAATTTTAATTCAAATAATACAAAATGTAAAAATACCTCTATACTTCACTCACAGGTCATTTGTTTGATATGTCAAAACGATAGTAACAAAGGTTTGGTGTATAAACATAAAATATATTCAAAAATATTTCAAACGCCACTTTTTTTTCTTAATTTTCAAACTCTTGCAAACGATTAAAAAAAAATAACATCGAACAAAAAATTCTTCACGAGCAAATGAACCAAGATTTGACAGGAAAATTACACAAGAACAAATTAATTAGCTTTTAATTTATGTCAACTAGGGTGTATTTTTTTCTAAAAAAAATCTTGTTTTATATAACTGCTCTTTTAGTCTATTCAAAGCAATTTTGCTTTATTAATTTAAACAAAAAAGTAGCTTTTTTAGTAGAAATGGTAGTGTGACCCGTTATTCTCACAGTTAAACCACACGAAACTAGATCAAATTAAGACATTCAACATCCGGTTGCATCATTTCGATAGCTCTTCAATGTACAGTATTTGTTAATTTATTTGTGGTAATTAACGTGAACTTTATGAACTGACTCGTTATATCAGCACACGAGAATTTCTATGCGGTAGAAAGAAAGGGTGTACCAATTTTACCGGGGAAGGTATTTTCACATTCCTTCCAGGGTTCTTTTACATGCCACAATCGATATGGGACCGACGGCTTTACTCCCCCTTCGAAAGGAAGTTGTGCTACAGATTTTTATCGCTCAAGGAAAAAATCTGTCGATCCCAACTGGGTTTGAACCCATGATTATTGAGTCCTGAGATTAGCACTTTACCACAATACTACCGAGATCGATTACGACCAAGTGTACAATACTGCGCTAACCACGGTAATCACAAACCAATTATGGTAATTAATAAATTTACTAAAAAAAATCTTTAAAATAAAATACTCCCTAGTCCTCAAACTGAGTAGACAAATAAACGCTATCCTTTGACAACGCAAAATTTACCTAAGAACGATAATAATATAAGTGAAAGGAAGTAATAGACCTTGTTACAGAAACATATGAAATATTGAGCATCATGATTTCTCAAAGATAATCATGGTCCTAAGATATGTCACCATAATTTGTTCATTTTAATTGTTATGTCGCTCCTAGATAGAAGTTAATTTATCATTCTCTTTTTAGCTATCAATTTGTAATACAAATGGATCCCCTTTAAGATAATATTTAGTTTAATTTCTATACATCTTTCGTCTACCTTTACAAATTCAAAGTTTTCGACCATTTTGAAAAGGATTTTTTACCATAAGTTTAGGAAACCTTGAGGGTCCGCTCCCATTTCCCGGCAACTAATTTTTGTAATGTCGAACCTAGCAACTTTTATGGTTATGTAGATTAGTACTTTTACCCTTTGGCTAGTTTAAATTTTCTTCCATACTAAAAAAATAGTTAGGGTGCACGTTCTATAAAACTACATTAACAAACCCTACCCATTAAATTAATTCGTTAATGATGTTAATGATGGGATTTGACTCCCTTGTTCTAACAGATTAGCTCCTTCTATAAATATGAATGACTACGCACAATTGGACCGTGAAATGAATAAAAACGTACCCACTTCTGTAGTCGAATGGTCTAAACTCTAAACTAAGACAGGGTTGTCCACTGATATGTTGTGACTGTGGTGCAGCGCGTGTGTGATGTGTGATTAGGTGTGATACGTATGTGGTGTGACTTTCAAGTGACAAAGCCAGTTAATGTGGCGTCTGTACCGTCAAAAAGCCACACGTCACGTGACGACAGACATGATGGTTCCAGTCATCAACATGGACTATTCAGAAGATGTACTCTACTGTGGACTATTAAATTGGTGGATGTGGGACAGTCACCATGCAGCCGCTACACACATTTAAACATGTCGGAGGCTCGTGGCTGACGCATGACACCACGTGATACGTCACATGTGCTCGCTCACGCCACACGCCATACCCATACAGGCGCCACGTTACCGCCAAACACCACGCTCGCCGTCTCAGTGGGCGCCCTGTCACTATCGCAATAGATTGGACCACCGGTGATGGGTGTATCGGGGTTAAAATTATAGCTGACTGTACTGAGGGTAGTTTTACCTGAATGATTTTACACTTTACCTCCATGAAAACTCGTGTACAATTCCTCTAAAATTAACCTTTATCCTGCCTAACCCGTTGGTGCAAACATTTTAAATGTGGGTAACACAACGGGTAGGATGTGGTCTTAGAGTTAAATAAATTAAAACCTCATTCACTTACACTTTCCAAATTCAGAATTTCTCCTAAACCAGTATCCCAATGGTTAAAACTGGGTCAAAATATTTTGAAAAATATGTTTTATCGAGTATTTTTTAAAACGAAATCTTATTTCAACCAACATTATTGTAAATATATTTTATAAAGGTTTTTAATTGGTTATGATTTAATTTTAGTATTACATATTTCCCTGACATGAGAGAGAAATTTCTGTTTTATAATTTGTGTTAACTTTATAGAAATAAGTAAAGTTAAGCATTGATTTACATTTAATAAATGTAATAAACTACCAATAAAGAAGAAAAGATAAAAAACTAAAATAGAATTTAGTTTTACATGTTTGAAAATATGTCCAGAATAAACGAATATTGACTTTTTTAAACGGAATGTGTGAAAACTTCACTATTACTTAATTTTTTTAAGTGTCATGCATTGGTGAGCACGTTGATAAAGAGTCTATGTTATTGGACCGAGTGTACTTAATTACTTTCTTTCACAATGTGTTTGTTTGTATTGTTGTTTTTTTGTACCGGCGTCCTCGCCGCATCCAGCAATTACTTCCTATTCAAGTCGACGTCTATGTAGCGCTCGACCAAAATGTTGTGCCTCTTCTCCGGATGTTACAACAAAGGTTCTATTTTTATATAGTGTTCCATTCTGTGGACTTTATTTTAGAACTAAATTAATGCGTTATTCTAAAGTTTCGCTCACCTAGATTATGGTTTCTAGGTTAACACAGGAAGCTAGACTATAACTATAGGTGTATTCTAAGAAAATTGGCCTTGATATACCTTTATATATATATTGGCCTTGATATACCTTTAATATATATTGACCTTGATATACCTTTATATATATATGACCTTGATATATCTTGATATATATATTGACCTTGATATATCTTTATACCAGTACTAGATGACCGAGCTGCTGAGTGAATGGAGGAAGTGTGGAATTATTTATTTAGTCAAGTCTTACAACCCTTCCGGGACATCCAAATTTAATTATAATGAAAGCGTAGGAATGGGAAATTTAAAACTTGGGAAAACTAGCCCAAATTTGTGAAGAGGAAGAGTGGGAAATCACTGGGATAAAATATCATTTGGTAAACTCTGTCCTAGTTGGAACCCCAATATCCCTGTTGCTAGAATACCAAACTAGACTAGTTCGACCTTCTGCCCGCATATCCACCGATACGGGTTCTGTTTCGCCGCTCGGCGGCTTGCGTCTGATTGCGCTCTTGCCGTCTGTATGATTAGCAGTTGGTGTTTTTTTTTTTTTTTGGGAATATTTTGAGTTTGTTTTTCTTAGATAGTTTAAATTTACATATCGTTATGTGGGAACCGAGCACTTTAACTTGCAGATAAGTGCATTTAACTTTTATTATTATTATTATTATTATTATTATTATTATTATTATTAGCACCGCGTCTTACTACACGTTCGGGCTATACGCACTTACGCTAATGTGTAATGTTAGGGTGATTGTAAGATGAAATAGAGGACCTACAGTTTAACGTGGAATCCGAACCACGGTGGAGGCCTGGCCTTCCTCACATTCACAAGTTGTGATTAATACACGTCTTGTCAGAGGTGAAGGAAGGGTTTGGCAATCAGATAAATCTGTGCCGGGACCGAGGATTGAACCCGGACCCTCAGCACAGAAGTCTGACACCTTACCCCTAGACCACCAGGTCACCTTTTAACTTTAAATATTTCAAGCTTATCCTATGTTGTGGTGATGAAACCAATAAATTTTGTGTAAGTAAATAATTCCTTGATATTCTAGATTTACATTTAATCATGTGGGAATCAAGGGCTTTAACTATAAGCGATATGCTTATTAAAATTATTGATTTGGAAATTAGTATTTGATTGCGCGAGAAGGAAGTTCTTAAACTCTTAGCGTAGTGCTTTGTATCTCCGAGAGCTCTAAATTACATTAGATTGCTATGGGAAAGTGGAACATTTTGGTTCCTTAGATTTATAGCTTATCACTGAATGTCTCTAAACTCCAGTTTGGGCTGAGAACATATATATTTTAAAACTGTTCTATTAAACTTTGACGTATTTGAACATTGTTAGGATTGTAAGATACCTCCAAGAATAGCATTTATTATGTATCTTAACTTCAGTTATGTTAGAGTACATATTATTAGCGCATGAATGGAAGGCGCTTAGTAAATGATGCTGACATTGCGTCCTTTTGGGACTTTAATTATTGCACAGTCCAAAATACCTTAGCCATTAGGCAGCGGGTTTATTATATTTGTTACTTTTCTCTAAAAACATGATGGTAGTACAAATGATTGTCACCAGGTGAGTATATATTTTAAATAGTTTAATTCATATTTAGACCTTTGAGTCGTACCGTGTTGTTTGCTATCCTTGATGGTAGTTACAGTTTTCTCTCACTTTAAACTTAACTTTACGAGCAGACTAATTAAATAAAACGTTTATATTTAATTTTAGTCATTTTTTATTATATATTATTGACTTGGCTTGCCTTGGGTGGTACCACGGCCTTTGTAATATTTTTTGTGCATCATCTATTTCCAATATGTCAAATAAAATAAATACTGTTATTCTCTGGCAACTCCTTGGCTATTATTTATCACGCTTCCATGCCAGCTAAGGTAGTTACATTGTTAAAGACATAATTGTCTCCTTATTCCACAGATTAGGCGATTAATTTATCCCTTGCACTAAAACGTATGAACAGTACATTGATTATATTTGGTATTATTGATTTTTAACGCTCTGATTACGCAGTAAATGTTCATATAAAATCTATTATGAGAGCATTTTTACTAACAAGTGTCCTTGACACATTATTATACTCAGGTCTCAATCTTGTTTGGTTGAAATATGTTTCTAAACAACTGACTGACATATGAGACAGCAGATTCCTGAAGTTGACAACATATCATTAATTTAACATTCTTTGTAAATAATAGCCCTATACAATAAAATCATTTCTTCACAGAACTAATTCAATTTTGTAAATCACACCAACCAAGTTGTAGTCTGCCCTAATATTTTCGGTTCGTCCTAGCTGAACAATATTAAATTACATTTTCTCTGGGCTTCCTTTTTATCATTTGAAGATACAAATAAAAAAGTGTCAAATAACTTGGATAACATAAAATAATAAAATGGGGGAGTATAAAGAAAGTGGTCTGAGCTATTTAAATTGAAATATCACGGGAACAAGCTACAGTTTTATAAAGTGAAGAACTGGAATTATATTGGTATTTTGTCTTGTTGATTGTGTCACACCCAGAGTGAAGGGGGATCCCAGGCTAAAGCTTCAACCTCACCTCAACAAGTTTCCCTCAACTAGTAGGTCGGGGTTTATATCTAAGACGGATATACTGAAGCTACATTTTACTAAATGGCTTTCAACTTTTTCTCTGCGCCAATGTAGGTGTATATTTTCGCATGACATTCACTGGACCTAAATTCACAAAAACTAAATTCTAGTAACTATGACTTTATGGGTGGTATACAAGAAGGTTAGTGAAGGTTTAGTGGACCAATAGTGTGGTCCTGAGTACATTCAGACTCAGTGTTTTAACCTATGATGACGTAAACAAACCCATACTAGTGTCCATTTATCATCCACTTTGTGAGGTTTATGCATACGGTTCTATGTCTTTTAAGCTAGGTGCAACGGAGTTGGGTCCTATGAAGTTAAGCTTTATGGGGCTTAATTCTTACTACGCCAAGGTCTAGTGAGGTTTTGTGGTGTTAGGTCATATGTGGTAAGGTTCAATATGTGAACATTTATATTTCATTAGAACGATTCAAACCCAACTTTACCATCAATTACGCAACAGCAAAGGAATTGCGTAGAGAGGTGGATGTCACTATGAATGCGTTGTCTATCCGCAACATGTCTAAGGGTGAAAGTTGACAATAACAGTTTCAATGCCACAAACTCTTAAGCTAGTATTGAATTGTTCTAGATGTATGGACCTGGAATAGAACCAAGTTCTTGTGCATCACTCGTGAATCTCTATATAATCATTTGTCCTAGTGGAGAGGATTGAACCTTTCAAGAAAATTAAAATGTATGTCATTTATTTAGTTACCAAATAGAACATGTGAATTGTAATTGAACCCAGAAACTGTAAAGGTAAGTAATTCAATTTGCTAACCTAAATCTGACTTGGAAGCTCATTATATGATAAGGGCTTACGGGTTACACACATTGAACTTAATATTCTAATGTGTTAAGAACGAGAAGGTTGAATTTGGAGGAAGAAAGCCTGCATCTACGTTAAAGGAGAGTGAAAGATCATTTAGAAAATAAACCTCTGTACATCTGGTCGGTATTCGAACCGTAATCTTCCTGTCATCGTAATTCCAGTCTATTGAGAGATACGCCTTAGACCATTCGGTCACCGAAGCGGGTGATAATTAAGTGAAAGAATACACATGTAAAATGTTTACTAATAACAGACGCAACATATTCTAGCTCAACATAGATAATTTAGAGAATGTATCAACATATATTATACTAATAATACTTTGATAAATTATTTTTTGCGTCTTAATAACCGTTCGGACTATACGTCTATGTACCAATTAGGCTAGCGGGGTACGGATTAGGAAGGCTGAATTTAAAGCAAGTACACCCAAATGTTCATGGAGGAAAACCAATTTAGGAAAAAACCACCCTCAGTACACCCAACTGGTATTCTAACGCTTATCACCCTGTCATCGCACAGTCTAGTCGATGTGATAGTGACACCTTAGACCATGCAGTCACCGAAGTGTTCTACGCCCACTAATGATAAACGAAACAGAACGATCATTTTATTCAACTGTTTTTTTGTGATATTTTCTTGAATCAACTTAATCCAAAAAATGTGTTTGATTTCGCTCCTAATAGCAGCTTTGCTCATCAGACCATTTCTTTTTATCCGCCTTACTTTGATGGAATTATAGTCAAACGACGAACTCACAATAAGCCAACAGCTTATTGCCGACAGAGAATAACTATTTTTATGCAACTAAGCACAATGCATTCCGGAACAAATCCGCTTATAGTTTTCCATGAAACCATCTCTCTTCTGCCCACACGAATGTAGGAACCAGGAAGGTTTGAGGGATTTGGTTATAGAGCGTGTACAGTAATACCTTCATTAATCATATATTCAACGTGAGTTTAGTACAATACCCAAAGGGTCACCCGATATTATAATAGTGTAGACAGGACGGACACACATAACAATGTGTTGACCTGCCTAGGGTTAGCAGCTCTTTGGCTTGAGAGGAAGAACTACCTCTGTTTCACACTTCGATACACTCCGGGCTATATTTATATTAACACTGTTGAGTAGCGATGATACATATATTTAATAGAGTTGAAAAATAAAAATTGGACACGGAAATTGGATCCAGGACTATTGCCTTAACGGCCTTACTCAGTGCCATTCATAGTCCATGGCCATAGGCCATAAGGTAGCAGAATATCGATGGATGCTGGAGATTAGTTGGACACTTGGAGCTATCAGAAAAACTGCTACAGCTAACCTTTTTGTGGGCATTTGGGTTGCATTTGCACAATCAGAGATCTATATTTTGGTAAATAAATATTTGATTTATTTAAAAAAAAAAAATTGTCTTAAAAATCTCAAATAAAAAGCTGGTCCTAAAAATGCTTTTATAACGCCTAGAAAAATCTCAAAAATTAAATTTTTTTTACAATAGATTAGACTTACAATTAAAAAATAATTGTATTGAAAAAACTTGTTTTGGACTGGCAAACCCTTGAAAAGTATACTTTTTACAGGCCTACAAAATAAGGCACGGCCTATGTCAAATATTTACATTGTTTTTGTAATTCAAATATCATTAAATATATAGATAATAATCTGCCCCCGAATATAGGCAGCACCCTAAAATTAGGATCACTTTGAAAGGAAAAACATATTTATGTAGGATAATGAATCCTTTAGCTTTCATAATCTCACATTACTATGATTTTACATTTTTTGTTATAATAAGCCTTAATCATTGCTGAGAAATAATTTTAAATTATCATCTGTTATAGTGTGTTATTTATTATTTGTTAATACATAATTTAATTCTGAATTCAAAAGTGAGGTAAGTAGGTTATAAAAGGCTTGCCCTTTATTCAGCCTTGATAAAATATTGCATCATTTTATTTCATTTAATAATGTAAAATAAATTGAAATTTAATAGTAATATTTTATAGCAAAAAAATAAAATAATAATGAAAGTATTTATTTAAGTAGGTAATCAATAAACCTCTACAAAATTCCCTATAATAAGTGTGAAAGTAGTAGTGTCAGCTATAAAAGGTTTGGTTATTTCGTTTTTTCAGCTATTTTGGCTCGAGTTAAATTTGAGCTTTTATGTGATAATATTTCAACGTCTACACGAGAACCCCCTAACTCAACAGGGAAAGGGGGGGGAAGAGAATGTAATCGTAGTGTTGAACCATTGATTTAAAATACGGCCTCTCTATTTCTTGTAATTAATAGCTTGGTGGAGAAAAATTAGTACACTTAGAAAAAAATAGAAGATTAATTGTGGCTACTTTCCCTTTTTTTCTCCTACTTCGAGTGAAAACACTCTAATAGCTTTTTTTTACCAAACCATGTTTATTTTAGTGATAAACTTACTTAAAGGCTGATAAACCTTGATATATTAAAAAAATGTGGACGAAGTAAGTAATGTAAAAATGTTTCTTTTTTGCACTTCGTTTTACTACCTATCCTGGCAATCCACTTTTATCCAAATTAAAGGAATAGGTATGAGTATGGCAGAATATAGATAAACTTGTCCAAAATTGAGTGGAGGGAGGATGAGAAACCATTTATGAAAAAAATACTCCCTCACTACATCCAGCTAGGATTTAAACCAGATATCCTGCCACCAGCAAACCTGACTAATGAGTTGACTTTACCCACTACTCAATCATACGAGTGAAACAATCATATAGTTTTTTCACTAAGCCATTGCACTATCTTAGTGCTATAATTTACCTAAAGTTTGTTAAAACCTGATGTATACTCCATTCACGATAGGAATCACTCTCTAAAGGTCTTTTTTCCTATCAATACCATATAATATTTTCTGTAGGGAAAAAGGCTTTCAGAAAAAAATTCTACGCTGAACAGTTAGATACTATACAAGCATGAGAGTGGTTAAATGAATAATAACCTAGAGCAGCTTGGAAGAATGTGGCAATATAACCTGGTTCATGATCATGTTGAGGATTATAAGAACAGTTTTATTTCGTCAATATCTATAAATCCATTGATTTTTAAAAGCGCTTTAGTGTTTTCTCAATTAATTTTGTTACTATTTTTGTGTGAAAACGTCTGTAAACTCCCGATATTGATAATCATGATGATGATGATGCTATAATTATAATGTAGTCATAGTAATACAAACAATCATTACTCTTAACCTCTCCTGCTGCCCGCATGGTTTAACGCACTATTCTCGTGTTATAGTAGACTGCCGATGACGGGGAGATTGAGGTTAGTTAGAATCTCGGTCGGGTGTACTGAGGGTGGTGTTTCCAAAATGGTTTTCAACTCTCCCTCCACGTAAATGCATGAACACTTCTATAAATATAACCTTAACAACCCCCATAACATTTAGCGTTATTAGTACATAGCCTAAGCGTATCCCGAACGAACGACACAAAACGCAAACATATCTTTGTACAGAATGAGCTGGTAAGTTCATGTACAAATAAGTTAATAATGAACATTAAGCAAAGAGTAGAGTTTCAAACGTATTTTTGCCCTTTCGAGAGTGAGGAAGGTAAAAATTAGAGGAAATGTACCCCTATTTACGTGTAGGTAGAGTTTGAAGCCGTTAATTAAAACAAAACAACTGAGTAGAGCAGGTCGAGATTAGGCCTATAATGTTGACCTACCTAGCCCGGTCAACTACAACAGACAAGACAATTCTGATATATTTATCCGTGTTGGTGTGAACCTTTTATTTGAGTTGGTGCACTTGTCTTGTCTTGTGAGGTAAAATTACTAATCGATTATCAGAAAAGCACATGCACCAATAACAGCTGAGTTTGGTGACCTTGTCACAAGCTGCAGCAGTAGCTGAAGTTTTAAGTCTGTCTGTCAGACTAAGGACGCATGAGGGGGTTCCACTTGTGATTAATTCCAGTAATTTCCCTCTCATTCTAGTCCAGTGTTTTACTTCCTTTAAACAAATCGCATATTCTGCCGAGCATCCACGTAGTAAACAATGTTTTAAGAACTTTTATGGTAAAGCATAAACTACGAATATAAAGCTTCTGTAAAGCATCAACTATTCCCTGTTTATGATAAGATAGAATGTCTGAAAATCCCTTTCTTCTGTCAGAACCTTACCATATATTAGGATTTAGCTATTCATTCCTACCATAAACATGGGATAGTAACCTGCACTGGCTTACACGCGAATAAAGACGTCAATATCATCAAGTATAACTTGCCGGCGACAGGGTTGGGGTTAAAATCCTAGCTGAACGTACTAAAGGGGGTATTTCCTAAATATTTTCCATTAAGCCTTCACAAAAATGCGGGTACACCTCTATTAAATTCTACATTTCTCCCAGATGGGTTGTATAGAAGCAGTTAAAAAAATAATTTTTATATTGGAAATATTTTTATTGTAATAGAGTTGTATATCTTTGAATGACAGAGATGAAGGAGTTCATCTCGTATCGGGAATGAAGTCTCTTCCTAAGGGCCTAACCTGGTTTTCCGCTGATTAGCGGAGCTAGGTTACGTAATTCCAAGATCCCCAAATCGAATAGGAAAGTCAATTTGCTGTGTTTGTTGGTAGACGTGGAGGATGGGTTGGGGGGTGTTCATTCAGTGTCTTCTCTCAATCGAGTTTCCCCTTGACCACGGAAATTAGGTTTCCCTGCGCATCCTGTCGAGAAATACTTTCAGTTCAGCCACCGCCCGCGCGTCTTCGCTCCAGCATGAGCCACATTAGTCTCATCGAGTTAAGATAAACATGTTAGGGTTCAACGTAAACTTTCTAAAAAAAAAAACCCCCACAGGGATCTATCACAAAGACACCTACAAAATAACTAATTAACCTACAGTAGCAACATCTCACAATAATTATCTAACAGTAGCGATAGAATTCCTAATATTTGAATAAGAAGACGAACTTACAAATATTCAATTCCCTTTAGTCATCCATCTTGGATCAGTCAAAATCCCGTTTTCCTATTGGGCTCTTAAGTGCTCCAGGCTCGAAAAACTTGTCATTGGGGATTCTCTTTCTAGTGATACACCCGCCTCGTGGCGTAGTTGCTAACGCGCCAGTCATGTTGAGCTCAACCGCCGAGGATGGGGAGATCGAGGTTAGAATCTCGGTCGGGTGAACTGGGAGTGGTTTTTTCTAAATGGTTTTCCACTCTCCCTCCACGCAAATGCGGTTCACTTCCTCTTAATTCAACCTCCATTTCCTAATCTATTAACGTAATTAGTACTTAAGCGTATAACCCGAACGGGTAGTAAGACGCAGTGCTAAGTATTATTATTATTATTATTATCCTAGTGATAGATTCACATCTGGGGTTTTGGATGTTGTTTGTGGTCTATATCTAAACTATTTTGAATGTTTTATGCTGTTATATTCATTGGATCAATATGTATCTCAAGTTAAATTATGATAATCACTTTCACTCCCATCTGAGATCAAATTGATGTAATTACTTAATACCTGGGATTTACCTTCCTAGCCTCTTAGTCATGGTATTATTATTATTACTATTATTATTATTATTGATGGTAATGCCCTGTCTTAGAATTAATTTATAATAGCTATGTTAAATTATTTAGTATTTAATATATAAATTAATCATATGACGATCATGTAAGTATATGATAATTTTTGAAATACTTGATGATTTTAGACCAACTATTATCATTCCCAATTTGAAGGCAGATGTAACCAAATATACAGAAAACAACAATTTTGTTAATTCTTTGAGCTAAAAATAATAACATAGCTAAATGAGTTGAACTTATCAAAGTGGACTCTAATTATTTATCTGGTGCTATAGGTGGAATAAGTAGCTTGATAGTTGACTTAAACAATACATTATGTCCATAGATAATGAAATATAAGATATCTTAATTTGGTCAAATCAAGTAAGCCCACAAGCATTTATAAAATGCAGGGTGGCCCACGGAAAAGTTGTCCACCTCCTATATCTAGCAGGCGCCTCACTCTGAATTAGAGATCAATCCCCTTCCACCCATATTGTGACATGAAGAATGAGCAAGTGAACTGCTTGGCTAAAGCACAAGACGGGGAGGGGGGGATTGACCTCCAATTCAGAGTGAGGCGCCTGCTGGATATAGGAGGCGGGTTACTTTTCCGTGGGCCACCCTGTATAATATAATTGATATGTGGAGATTTCGGTCCTTTGGCTGATCCATGTCTCCAATTCCTAAAATAAGAGTAGTGATTTATATCACTTGGAAAGTATCACAAAAAAATGTATACCACATATAAAAATCGTTAAATATCTAAACGAGTTTTAACACTCAAATTTTTAAACAAAATGAGCTGAAATTTTAATAATTATCAAAATATATCTCTTAATTGTGTTTTCTTATCATTAATATACTATTTAAATACGTATGATAATGTCATGAATAAATAGCACACTGTAGGCCGAAAACTTACGAGTATAATACATTTTGAGAATATCTCCTTTTTTATTCTAAACACCTTTAAGATACGTACATATCTTAGGGGAATGAATAAAGGGTTTAAGTTGCCCTAAATGAAAAAAATCTAAAATAATAGAGGCAACCTTTGTATAGTAATTCTTGGCTTTGTGGCCCACATTAGTCAGTTGAGTTGTGTCCAAAAATTTGTAAAATATTATTGAACTAACACCTTTAGTGTTCAAAAGATGACATACATTATTAGGCTATTCTGATAGATAATTACTAAGAGAAATTACAACTTTTGAAAAGTGGGTTTAAAGTAGGCCAATGTTTTTAAAGTATTTAATTTTGACAGATTTTTACACATACACTTAGTTGTGCTGTAATCCCAAGGAAAATATTTCTCATTCTAGATCCGAGAGTTGAGACAGACCTTCTGTTATTTTTAAGAAAGGTATATGAGTTATATACATGTAAAATCTCATACTTTTTTCAGACAATAGCAAAGTTATTGATTCAATAATTATTTAATTATCATCGCTAAGTTTTAACAAAACGTTCCAATGTCAAAATATTATAATTTGCTTCAGTAAGCATATATTTTGATAATTAGTTTAAGCGCTTACCTATATTTTATTATATTTAATAAACTAAACTTATTTCTCTTAATTTGAATGAGACCGTTGGATAAACATTTTGTTGGTTTATTTCAAACATCAGCACAGCGTTTGTTGGTTGACACTGTCACTGCCACCTTGGGGGGGCGGGGGGGGGGGTGCTACTGCAGCACGCTATATCTTACACGACAGTCATGTAATGTATCATCATAATATAGATGTCGAATGTTGTCACGATTACAATACTGTCTCTTGATGTGAGAAAGTATTTATTATTAACACCACGTTTTACTACCCATTCGAATTACACGCTTATGAGAAAGTAAAGATGGCAATTGCCCTCAAAACTAATCAGGAAGCAAATATATTTTAAAACAGGATTTTATTATGTATGACTAATAACTTCGTGTATTCTGATTCTGATAAAATCCTACTATAACTAAAAAATTATGGATCCAACTTCAATATATTTGAAGATTTTTCATTACATGAAAACTAATATAAATATATAAAAAATATAGATATTAATTAAATACCCACATATTGAGATCTGAAATTTCTCGTTCCCGATCTCATCTGAAATGCGTTATGTTCAGATCTTGAGCTGAAACAAAAAAGTCGGTATACTACACCTCTTTTATATTTACTCTGATTGTAGCCTACAGGGGCGATGGTCTGGACAGAAAATATACGATTGTAGAAGCCCATCAAATGCGATGTGAAAAATATAACGAATGATTATTTTAGTTTCATCTGTCAGGATTTAAATAAGGGAAATAATTCCGACCATACAGCTCACACGAAACATTTCGTAACAAAATTTTACAGCATTTAATATTGACTTTTCTGTTTTTTTCATATTTGTGCTATTATAAAGAATAAAGAGTACACTTTTAAAAATATATTTTTATATTATTTTAATTCTTTTGTGATTTTTTTAAAAAATTTTATCCAGAATAAATTAAATTACGTGTTTACCAAATTACATAATTCTACGTAAATGATTCTGCCGAGTGCATAAAATTGTGATTTTAAGTCAATATTTTCATATTTATATTCAATAAATTTAAAAAAACTATTGTTTAGAACCTCAATCTCTTTAATACTATAAGATTTGTTTTAACCATCTCTAATTTTAATAAAATAATTTTAATAAAACAAAATATGAATCATAGCACCGATAAAGAGATTTCAATAGCTAAATTTTAACGTTCCATAAAGGTTGTGTGTCTTACTTCCAAAGAATTACAACATTCTCCATAATTACCTAATGTGTGTATAAATGTGTATTTCCGCACCCTAAAGAAACCTCTATGGCCTAAAAGGCTGAAACTCCGCACATTTAAATGATATACCCTGGGATAGAGCCTAGCAGAGCCAGATTTTCAAACCAAATATTAACTCTCATGTTCCTTTAAAAATGACTTTAAGGTTACTTTACACAAGCATAAACAAAACACGATCTTCCATGCGTCTACCAATAGAAGCCTAGGTTTTTTAAGTTAGTTAATATTATAATCAACCTCTCGTAGACAAGACTAAAAACTAGTATATTTATAAAGACCAAAGAATGAATGGCACGTCCTCAATGCCTGGAATACTCAAATATAGATTCAACTCTAGGGGTAGACCTTTGACCTATAAGAAGTCAACTAACGGATACACAAAGCACTCAATGAGGTAATTAATTTTAAGAAGTTAATACAAACGTATTCACTCACGGAAAGTTCTGAATACTGACTGATGACTATGTACTTTTGCAGAAATGTTACGAGAGGAAAAAAACTAAACAAAAAAAACCTGGTTGTTAACGGATATTATCCGTGCAATAAGAATTCACGTTTATATTAAAGTCCATTGAAATACGAGACTTTTGTGATTATTGTGCAAATTAAAAACTCAAGATATATTTTTAGAGATCTCAACAAATTAATTACTTATGACATCGAGAATCCTGCCATAGTAATATATATATTCATAGATTATTTATTTTGTTTAATAATTTATACTTCCTCAAGCGCCATCCATTTTGACCAGTGACACCGGAGTTTATTGTTACTTTTTTTTTACCGACTTGTTCTGTTAATCTAATCCTAAATTACCCGACAATGTTGTGAGGTGTTTAATATGTTGCTATACATTTAAATAGTTATAAGTTTACAAGTCGTCTGGATTTACAAACTTGCGTTTGGTCGTTAAATCTCCTTTAGGTAAAAAAACACACTCTTTGCTCCGTAACGCGTCGATACTTCCATATCCTCGTTCCCTTGTTCTCTCCTACATTCTCTCTCTTTCGTCGGTCGTATTTGCACAGAAAGGATGCGGGCAGACGCAATCGTGGTTTCTCAGATGTAGTGGGTCTTGTTTACTGAGGACTCGGCCATCCCTGTTCAAATGTTACCACTAAGTGATGCGCTACACTGCTCAAAATAAATACTAAGCTCTCACAACTAAGGCTAGGTAAGGACAGAATTTTAATTATTATTATTATCTACTGGGGGGAGGTACCCCTTTACGAGCCAAACTTTTGCATCAGTTAACCGCTTCGATGCTCACATGGTCCAAGGTAATGATAGCCTTTTTTTTTTGTTCGCCTAAACCCACATCAAATTTATCTTCAACTTGGTACCCCCACAGTTGTTGGTGCTGTATATAATTCAAGTTATAAATATTATATTATCTACATCTTAAACAAAAATGGTCATCCCAAATCGCATGCTCTCTTGTGACTAACCTAAATTTCACCCTGATTATTCAGTGTTTATCATAAAAAATATATATATACTATTTGTCCCGTCCGAATAATTTGCCTTCTTTTAAAACATGCATTTTTAAATTGAACGTAAACTCATTTATTAAACAAATAATATTTTTAATTTTTTTATATATAAATATGTACAACATTAAGATAACATGGATTTTTAAATTCTATATTTCATAACAAATTATATAGGCCTACTTTGATGAAGAAGTTTAATTATTAGGTTATAAATATAGTCTATATTTTAATTAGCTAATTCTTCAGATGAATAAATTAGAGAACTTATTTATAAACAACGTTATTTGAGTATAAAACATTGTTCTCTACATACCTTTTTTTTCTAGTAAAGTATAATTTTATGCATTGAATGAGCGGGCTCAGCTGAGTGTAATATATAATTGTCCATGTGCAAAGAGAAGTTTAGGTAATAATGTCCAATTTTTGTAAAAGTTGGGCCACACACTATTATTTTTAAACGTAATGATAAACATACAAAATAATAATAAAACGCAAGAATGCATTTTTAGATATCCCACTAAGATTATGTGAGATAGAATGAAAATTAAATCTTACCATCACCTTTAAAATAAAATGAACTATTCAGAGCACACAAATATTATTTTTATTTATAAATACACAAATTATATTAATTTATAAATGAGTTCAAGGTTTTGTATACTATCCCGTTTTTTTTAAATAACAAAAGTAGACTAAAATAAAATATATTATATGAACACAAAAATAAATCTTTGAATAAAAATGGGAGCCTGATAAGCTAAAATTTGTTTTAGTTATTTGCAGAGTCGAACAATACATGTAGTTTCTAGAAACGTTCAATACTTTGCTAACTTAAACAATTTAATAAATTATTTATATATATAATTTAATAATTTATTATATAATAAATTCCTAGTCACATAGCACACATAAGCATACTATTTAATTATATACGCTGAATGTATGTAGGCACTCTTAAAGTTTTTGAGTTTTTTAAGTGTTAAATTCACAAATATTGCCTTAGCTAAATTATTTAGCCAATAATGTTATTCTTTAAAAAAATAACATTGTAAAATATATTTAGAATCAGCCAAATAGTTTGAGTATAAAAGAGGAAAGGTTATTTTTAATTCTTATTCAAATATTAATTCATAGGATCCTGAGATATTAAACTAAATACTCTGATGTTACTTGCCGCCCTACTCTACTTTTCCATTTTCTTGTCTGATTTATATATACATATATATGTTTTGTGAATTAAAATATGTGTTTCAATTTTGTCCGCAGCTAAACACATTATGTTCTCGTGCATGTTACAATACAATTTACGTCCATTAACCATAATACGGACGGAAAATACTCCAGCATTGTTAAAAATAATAATAATACATTTTGAATTATGTAAACACTTACCTCTTAGCCTTCGAATAAATGTGTTGACCTTTTCTTGTTTATTCTCGTGGTTGGCCTCAGCCATTAGTATTCGTCTCGTGGTATAATCTGGACTAGTAACAAGTGAATAGCAGGTCTTATTCGCTAGTTTAGAAGTAAATACATCTAGAGCAAGTTTCGATTCTGACATTTGGAAGTGAAGATTTTTATCTCTCTCTTAATCATATTTCATATTAATTTCTAAATCCTTTCAACTTTTTATATTATATTAAATGCTATTATATATTTATCCCTAGTTCATGGCCAAACCTTTTACCTTTGTTATGATGTATGAATAGTCTCCTTGGACTGGGAGAAAATAACTTTTTTTAAATTTTGTTCTAGAATAATATATTTGAAACACTGTTTGAAGACGATTAGGCTGTTCTTTTTCAGCTTCTTTAAAATATGGAACCAAATCTGTGCTGTTTCACACTAAAATGTGTTTTAAAAGTACAAGCCCAGTTAAAAAGGTGGGATATAAGTGCATCAATAGACAGCTGAGTGTCTATTGAAGAACTAGAGACTATTGATCTATAGTATTTGTGGAGTTGTACAATTCAGAAGAGGCAAAAAATATCCTAAATTTTTGCTGTTTTCAACATGGATATACTTTCTTGGTGAGGTCCAGCCAAATCTTCAAATGTAATTTTTTTCTTTCTTTCTTTCATCAGTCATCCAGCATTTATTTAAAGCCTTCAGAATAAAATATTGCAGTATAATTCCAGAGCATCAATTAATATCTTATTTTATGTTAAAATATTAATACAACTATTATTTTTGTCAACAATACTAAATGACTTTTGTTTGACTTACTCAAAACTTAAATAGTATTTTATATATTCACATTTTTTCACTCTGGTATTATATTCTTTAAACTCCCAAATTTAACTATTTTATGAGAATTTGTTTTATTGCTTATTTATTTTGTTCAAAAATAAATATAATAAAATATTATTCTATTTTATATTCTGTTAATTTGTAAGATTAGAATTTTGATTAAGAAAGGACGTCCATAGGTAGTATTAGGATGTGGACACATTAAAATAATAATAATAATAATAAATCACAGCAAGTGAAAATAGTTGGGTTTTTTGATTTTAGTTTAACCTAGTACAATTAATTCCATTATTCATTTTATTTAGATTGTTCAATGTTATATTACATGTATTTTCTCCATTTATTATATATATTTCGGTCGTACCATTGTTGTAAGTAGTGTAGTTGTACAAAATAAATGTATATAGCGTCTATACTCTAAAAAGTGTTCCCAAGCACACGAAGTTGTCTCGAATATTAAAGGTCATCGTGCCACCATCAGAGTCAGCCGAGGAAAATGTAATTTTTATTTTCTCTTTAAGTGTATGTAATTCCTAGGAGTGGCGCCCACCAAATATAGTTCAAACCCAGCTCACACAAATTTTACTATGTATAATGTATATGTAATTTTAAGGGTCATCGTCCTTTACCTTGTTTTATTCTAAATTTATTAGAATACAGTTTAACACAAAGTTATAAAAACTTGTTCTATTATATTTAAAACCCATATGCAAATTTTTTAAATCAATATAAGTGATGGTTATAGTGAAAATATTATAATTAGTGAGTGTCCTTAATGTTATTAAATTGATTTAAATATTCATGTTTTAAAATAATGTTGAACTTTATTATATATATCTAATATACATTTTAATATACAAATACTTACAGTATATACTGCACATAAATTGGATTCAAGAACCATCAAAAGCAATTGCGTTACGTACTTTTTATATGCCTATAATGAATTCTTTAACTGCTTATTTTTTTTAACTCTTCCTCCCTAACACCTTTCATAAAAAGATCAATCAGTCAGCTATTAACACAAATCCCTCCTTAACTTTGACCAAAGAAGAATATTGATCTTACGAACCCCTTTTCATTTTAACCCATTTATTTCCAGAACTTTTTTTTAACAAATTATATAATAATAATATTCAATGTTCAAATGAGTTCTAATGAAATTAATGTGATTTTTTTTGCATAGCACCAAATAGAAATTATAGCATGTCGCTTGGTTGATATGGCTTGATCGCGTGGTGACACCATGGAGTTTTGATTTTATAAAAAAATAAAATAAAAAAATTGCATTGGAATTATTTTTAGTGATAGCACAATTATTGGAAAATTCTTACCTTTCTTACATTTTCTATTTTCATGCTTTCAAGTGATATAATTACTTAAAAATTAGTCATGTGATATATCTTTGAAGCTAATACTCAAGTCTTGTTTTCTTACATTGAAACTATTCCTAGAAAATAATAATTCATAGGACTCTATAGATTCTATATATTATTAGTGTTTTAAGCTATTATATATATTTAACAAAATATTAATCTATTTTAATTGAATTTAAAAAGTTGATTGATTCCTTGAAATAGCATAAATAAACGTTTATAAATAATATATTTAAGCAAAGCCTTTTTTCTTGGAATAGCATTTGATTAGTATTTATTTTTCTAAATCACATTTCATAAACGTGACACCTAAACAAAACATTTATTTCATTAACAAAACTACAAACATTAAATATGTAAGACTTGAATCTCACCAATAAAAAACACATACAAAAAAAGAGCTCACACTTGTCTCGTCTTGACTTGTTCGTCACTGACGTGTAGATCAGACTTCGATTCCCGGAGGAGTGCTCTGAAACACTTTTACCCAAATTGTTTGCCACTCTCCTTCTATGCAAGTTTGAAAAGCGTTCTTTTAAATTCCACTATTGTATATTTTATTCATAGAGTCTTACTACCCCTGTGGGGTATCCGAATACTCACACTTATATGGTAGAGATAAGAAAGGTAAGCAGAAGTCGAAGATAAAGTTATTTTTGGTTGCCAAAAACACTACTTTTAGTTTTTAAGTTAATCATTAATTTCATCTAGGTAAAGAGAAAGATTTAGATAAAGACACAAAATACCCATTTTTTATGCTGGAATTTTATCTGAACTATCCATGTTTACGTGATAAATGTCATTTAATCACCAGTTGACCTGTTTAGTAGCTGTTTTAAATGAAATATAACATATCTAGTGATATATTTCAAATCGGGTCATAATATTTTTAATTCTTCTTCTTCCTTAATGGGGCGAAGGCTATTGTGGGTGTTGAAATTGAAGCGAATGATTTATTTGATCTTCAACTTCAACATTTCGAAGCTTCTCCTACACCTATTGATCTTCTTTCTTTTGTATTTTTAGGGTTGGTTTCAAGCAATAAAATATGAAAAGTTGAGTCATAAATCGACTAATGCATTAATTGTAAATTTAAGTAAAATCAAGTTTTTTTTTGCTGATAATCAAAAAGAATAAAAGGTAACTGATTTTTCTTATTAATTTTATTAAATTAACATTTACCTGGTCGTTTGTTTTCTCCATAAGTAATACATTTAACATCTATGATCCCTCATTATTTAATCGTTATCCTACTATTCGTAAGTGTTCCACCATTATTTATGCAGAGTATTCTATCTTGCTGATAGAAATAAAGACACTCAAACCATTGATTCGAAGTGTAATACAACTTTATTTTCGAAACCTTAGTTGGTTGTTAATTTATCAAAACAACAAGTTCTGAAGTTCTGACAGGAAAGTTATGTTTCCTCTCTGACACCATTTCCCTCACCCTCAAACACACTTACGTAGCTGAATGGAAAGGCTAAAGAAGAATCCACGTAAGTGAATATAGGTTTTTGAAAGTTATTTGGCATGGTACTGACTCTTATCAGTTCCTCTTGTTTTCATTTCATCCCAAAGACGCCTAGAAAGTACTCGCATCAGTGTCGACTAAACCTTAAGTTATTAATTTTGTTTGCCAGTGACTAAGAGTCCAGAGCTAGAATCCCAGCTCGTGTGTACTGGGGATTATTTTTCTTAAATTGTTTCCTACGATTCCTCCACAAAATTTCTGGTATATTTCTTTTAAGTTTTAATTAACTCATCTCTAACAAGTAAGTGTAATTAAATATGGATATTTATGATGGTTATTAAGATTAGGTGAATTGTATACCCAATGTATAATGTAATTTTATTAAGACTTAGAATAAGCATAGGGTCCAACACCTTAGTCAGGCCGTAGCGTGTCTGCCTACTGAGTTAAGGATCCGGTTCGATTCCCAGCATGGCCATAAATGTATCGTTTATGAAAATATGGGTTTACACTTTCACATTGATAAATTGACGACCGGGGACTGGATGCTGTCCTTTCCTAGTCTTAAGCTAGATATAAGGCATATGAAGCTATGACAGACCTAGCAAGCCGGTAGTGGAAAAAATATTACTTGAATTAAAAAAAACTGAAACAGGCCCACAGTGGAAACAGTAATGGAAGTTAAAAAAAGTAAGGATAGGCAATTAGAGCGTCTCCATCAGTTTCAAGGTCATCCCTAAGTGAAAACTATGGTACTTCCAGGTTTGTCCACAACATATACTTTATGTGTTTTAACATTAGAGGTGTTTATAGCTTAATGACTTACAGAACATTAGTTCTCTAATATATATAGTTGTTAAATAACCCACAGTGGTGGTCGCGTGGTCTCTGTGTTGGACTGGATCGCTGATGACGAAGATATTGTAGATAAAATCTTGGTCCGGTGTATTAAGGGTGGCTTTTAATAGATTGTCTCCCTCTCTCCTCCACATAAATTATGTAAAATTTGATCTAAATTTAATCTCCTTCATTATTCCTCCATTAGCTTAATTGATGCGTATTGTCCGAATGGGTACCAAATGTAGGAAAAAAATCTAAATCTTATATATTTACTTTAAATATATTTAACATTTTTTTATGGTTTCATTTGAGTATTATATAATATTTTAATTCCCAATCGGAGACAACTTCTGTCCTACCGTGTGTCACAACTTACGTCCTTCTTAATATACAGAGTGTATCGAAACATGTGGGAACCACTACAACGCGATCAAAGGCTACAAAAACAATCACAACAACATTGTATGTAAACATGTTTCAATTAACATATATCGTTAAAAAAACCACCCTCAGTACATCTGGCTGGGATTCGAGCCCTGACCTCCTCATCATCGGTAAACTAAACTAAAGTATCTCGGCATTTAGACCACGTGCCTATCCTGTGGCGAAAATCCAGCGTGGGTAGAATAAATCAGGCCCAGGGGCAAGATCTTCAAATTCATTTTTAAAGTTGATCGAGATCAAGGCTGTAGTCAGGGGGGGGTTTCGTAGTTCAAACCCCCCTCGAAATTTTATGAACGAAATATATAGGGCTTTATTTATGGTTCAAACAATATCAAAATTAAGGTACAAGTACAAATTAGGGGCTGTGTTACCATAAAAAGCATTCAGAGAGTTCCAGATGTGTTTATTATTTATAATTTTTCTAGCCTTCGGGGAGTTATGGTGTTATATTGTCATAAAAATAATGTTCAGATAGCTTCTAGATATTCAATATTTAGAATTGTTCCTATTTTTCGGCGGTTAGGGAATTATGACGCCATAAAGAAAAACTTTAGAGAACTTCTAGAGCTGTTTAATATCTAGAATTTGTCCTAGACCTCGATAGTTAGGGGGTAGTGTTGCCATAAAAAACACTTCAGATCGTTCTAGAACAGTTTTTTATTTATAATTTTTTCCAGCCTCCGTCAATTGGAGAATGGGCCCACCAAACCCCCCCTGAAATTATTGGCTGGCTACGGCCTTGATCGAGATGCTAATAGCTACCATTTAGGCAAGTGCATGTAAAACACTAGTTCTAGTTCCTGATACGGTTGTAAAGATGGTGTGGGTCAGGTGTGACCTTGAGGGGAGGAAGGGGAGGATAATGAGTCCAAACCAAAATTTATAGACCGCACTAAATACCCGAAGCAAACAACGGGTGGTGTCCTTGTCATAAGTGTCAGGCACTCTTGTTTCAAACTTCTAGTCTTGCGCGCACTTTCATTTACTAAATTGCATTTGCATATTAATGGTACATGCGTTGTTTACATATGGCGCGGGGGGAGCGTTTAGGGAGGAAATGGGGTGAAGGATTTTCCCAACTTTGTCTGGTGGGTTGGAGAGAGATACACTATAGCTAGCTAGATCCTGATATAACTAGGTCACCTTCTAGTAGCTTCAACCCAAATGTCTTTCCGACCTAAGCTACTATTAAGTTTATTGTTTGGGTGGCTGGATGAGGGAAACATGCTTCACTTCGAGATCTGCCATGTCAAATTAGTTTAATACAAATTAGGGTTTCAAAAACTCCATTACCTACATAGTTTAATATGTGGAATAAACTTATAGATCGTCTAGTATGATTTTGTCAGTGAAGGGGAGGTTGGGTTTGAATCCCGGTTTGATGTACAGATTATATTTTAAATGTTTTTTTTCACTCTCTCTACATGAGAATACGGGTGCGTTTACTTTTAATTCTACTTTTACTAACCATGAGCCATTAGTGTACCGATGGCTCGTACGGGTAAAAAGACGTTTCGTATAAAAATCACACAACTACCAGAGCATTGTGTCTGGATAACGTAACGAGAATCTAAGAAAAGATTTGAATACTAAACCATGCCATCATTTGTAATAGTTGACTCTCGTCATAGGTAATCTCGTATAACACTCATGATATTTGGAGGATAAATAGATTTTATAGCAAATGTACTATCATTCACGTGGAGTGGGAGTGGAAAACCATTTAGGAATCATCTCAGTTAACCCGGACAGGATTCAAACGTTCAAGGCCGTAGCCAGGGAGGGGTTTTGGGGGTTCAAACCCCCGCGAAATTTTATGAACAAAATATATATGGCTTTATTTATGGTTCAAACAATATCAAAATTAAGATACAAATACAAATTAGGGGGCTGTGTTACCATAAAAAGCATTTCAGAGAGCTTATAGAGGTGTTAAATATTTAGAAATTTTCCTTAGCCTTTGGCAGTTAATTAGATATTTTACCATGAAAAAAAACACTTCAGAGAGCTTCTAGAACTGTTTATCATTTATAATTTTTTTTTCTAACTTCCGTCAATTGGGGGATGTGCCCACCAAACCCCCCCTGAAATTATTGGCTGGCTACGGCCTTGCAAACCTTGACCATAATTGGGTGTCTCACTTTACCTGTTAGTTACTATACTCTCAGAAAAAGATGGATAAGAGAGGAAAAGGAAATAAAAGTACTGAAGACGAAGTCAATTTTTCCCAATACCATCAAACATTAGATTTTGTTTAAACATCTCCTTTTATCTGAGAATGGTGATTCCCTGGGGTTGAACAAGAAAAAAGGAAATAAAAGTGTGGGTAAAAAGCTAAAAAAAAAAAAAAATGAAGAAGTGGTATCGGATAAAAAGAAGAGACCTGATAAAATACCTCAGCGCGGGTGAAATCGATTTGAACGAAGCGTTTGGCTGTTGGCGAGGGAAGGAAGGTTTTTGAAGTGCCTCAAGCCGGGTATGCAAGGTTCAAGGTCATCCATAAAATTGTGTGGAGTCGGGAGAGAAATAAGGCATAATGGCGTTGATTTGGAAAAGGATCGACGAGATGTATGTTTTATATACGCACACACACAATCCGAAGATAAATCTAGATTCGTTTAAAAGAGAGGAAAAGATCCGTCGAATATTCTATCCTGCCCTCTAGACACATAAAACATCTGCGTGTGGGTTTTTATCAAACTTTGGCCACCTTTTTTTTGTTTTATCCAGGAGATCTATTAACACTCTGCAAATAAACCTACATCCACATTTGAATATAGTACAATTTTTTATATTGTTTATTTTTCATAAATTAAAAAAAAATTTAGATCTATCTATTTCTTTTTGCAAAGCTTATTACTGTTGTAACGTTATTTGCCATCCTACCATGTATTTCCTTATATTTTTCTAATTTTGTAAATAGTTTCCAATTCATTTTGGTTTTAAAGGCTGTACTTCAAAGATCGGCCGCAGCTTAACGCGCTGTGCTGCCGGCGTGACAAAATAATAATATTTATATCCACTCACCATAAAACGGAAGGTAGAACGTCTAACACTGTTTAAAATAATTAAATTAATGAATTTTCAGCTAAGGAAGAACATTTACCTTTTTATTAAACATATTTATCCTTCTAAGAAGTTTGTTGACTCTTCTTTATTTATTTTTAATGTCGGCCATGATTTATTTCAAGGAATGCGCAGATCTGTTAAACAAGTTAGTGGCGCGTCTCGTGATTATAAAATAAGTAATGAAAGAAAAAAAAGAGATGTAAATACCTGTACACTAGTGCGCATTTCAATTTTGACAAATGGAAATAAATATTTTAATTATATTAAAAGACATTGTTCATATTCATTGATATATATATTTCAATCTTTATATTAAATTTGCATTTTATATTCATCCCTTATCCATCGCCAACATCAACATTTTATCTTTTGTTATAATGTATAAGTTTTCTCTTTGGACTAATAAAAAAAGAACGTTTTTAAATTTGATTCATGGAACACTTTTTGAAGAAGATAGAGAGAGGTCTTCTTCTTCGGGGTCCTTAAAGTATGGACCCAAATATGTGTGGTTCCTTAATAGATTTATTTTAAAAGTGGAAACTTAGCTATAGCTAGAGCCTATTGATATCCTAAAACTGTGGATTGCTTGCAATTAAGAAGAGGAAACAAATTTCCATAATTTGGCTCTTTCTTTTGGTGAGAACCAGCCAAATCCTCATCTATACATTTTTTTTCTCTCTCTCTCTCTTTATCATCAAGAATCCAGGATGATATAAAACCCTCAGAAAAGACTAAATACATCCAGACACTTTATAAAATCCAGAGGATTAATTAATATTCCATTTTATGTCAAAATATCAATGCCATTGAAGTTTTTTTCAACAATACTAAATATTGTTTTACTCAAAACTCCAATATCATATATGCTTAGCCTATATTATTTTTTAATTTAATCTGGTATTATAAACAACTAAATTCAACCATTGTTTGGAGATTATTATTTTAATCGATTAATTTTGTTTAAGAATAGATGTAATACAATATATTCTATATTTATTTTGTCATGTTAGAATTATATTTACTCGGAATTCCATAGATAGGATTGGGATGTGGTAGAAAGGTGACAATAATAATAATAACCCACAAAAGTTTCAATAATTGTTTATTTATTTTTATTGTAGTTTAAATTAGTACATTTATTTCAATGATCTATTTTATTTCAATGGTTCATGTTTTATTTTAAGTATTCTTTCAACTCTTGTAGAGATTTACAGCACACCATTGTTGTAGGTAAGGTAACATTAACATTGTATTATACAAAAAACGCTCCTGAGCACACCCAGTGGTCTCGAGTATTAAGTCATCGTGCCTCTGTCAAAGTTAGCTGAGCTGAAGGTTTTTATTCTAATTATTATTTTCTTCTAGATCCTAGGAGTGGCGCCCATGTTATATATAATTTTAATCATCTAGATGTAACTTTTTGATGTGTGAACATATTTGGAAGACAAACTTGTATTATTTTTACTATACAGGGTGAGTCAGTCAAACGGCAAGATTTTAAAAAAATCTCAAAAAATGAAAACAATTAATTTTAATTTAATTTTTATAAATAAATGTAATGTACATGAGTGGAAATTACTAGTGTACCTTGAAAATATTCATTTTATGAAGATGGTGTCATTAAGATGGCGTCCTTGGTTTTGCACACATTGTCGGAGTCTTGAGAGCGAAGCTGCCCATGACGTTGCATAGCATTTCCAACGGAATTCGCTCCGTCAAATCATCCCTGGTCCTAAGCGGGCCCTTCTTGAAAACATGGGATTTAAGTTATCCCTAGAGAAAGTAGTCAGGAGCCGTCAAGTCTGGTGAATGGACAGGCCATGGTAAATCGCCGAACTTGCTGATGAGACGACCAGGAAATGCGAGCCTCAGCAAATGCATTGAAACTCCGGCAATATGGCAAGTTGCGCCATCTAGCTGGAAAAGTGTGTTTTCATCTGAGTCATAGTCATCGAGTGCGGTAAGGGAAAACGTTGCCAATATGTCAAGCGTAACAATCAGAGTTCACCGTTATCCTGTTCATTTTCAAAAAAAATAAGGGCTGATTATTTCACAAGATGATACTGCACACCAAACCATCACTTTTTCTGAATGGAGGGGTTTTTCGTGGAGATTGTGTGAGTTATTTTCAGCCCAGTACCAAAAATTCAGCTTGTTGACGAAGCCACTAAGGTGAAAGTGGACTTCATCACTCACCCATAAGTTGTGAACTCTCTCTTAATTTTGTTCAGTGATATTTAACATCTGTTGACAAAAACGTACTCTGATATTGTAATCTTGAGGTTTGAGGTCTTGCACTACCTGAATCTTATATGGATGGTAGGGAGAGGTCATTCTTCAGAATCCTTCTTATGGTTCGATACTGAGACCAAGTTCTACGCTGTGTCATCCAGCCAATTTTCGCGGACTTTTTGCTAAGGTTACACGCACACGATCAATATTCTCAGGGGTCCGGCTGGTTTTTTCACTACCACCTCTTTTCTGTGTCGTGCTAGCAGTGGCTTCAAAATTTCTCACCCAAAGGCCGATAGTTTTTGCTGAAGGCACGGGAGCGCGCGGGAGTAAACGAAACTATCGCCGGAAGGCGCGTTGATCACCAACGAAACTATCCTCATTTTTGTGATACGCCTTTACGGCAAACGCACGTTGCTCACTCGACCAACGCTCCATGGCTACTAAATACCGGGTGTCTAGACGCCTAAGGTCTAGTCCACCGCCCTCACAACCCCCCACCACGCCCACCAGCCCTTCCTGGAATCTTGCCCTTTGACTGACTGACCCTGTACTATCCATCTAGCTTCTAGAATATATGCAATTATCTATACTAATGGGGTAAAAATGAGGAAATTATAATTTTATAGGAAATATAACCACATTTACGTGGATAAATAGGGGGATACCATTTAGGATAAACACACTCTCAATACCCCCTATCGGGACTCAAACCCTGACCTTTATATCCTTGATAAACCAAACTAAAAGACCCTGATGTTTTAAATGCACACTTTTATTGAAGCGCCTTAAGAGGATTAATTAAGATGAGCTATGCAATGTAGATTAGAAACTACACTAGAGGATAATGATCCCTTGGATAACGAACCACTCAAGATTTTTAATCTAGGAGCGCTAACCACTAGTCTATAACTTCTTATAATGTGCGAATTGTTCAAATGGTAGCGTGAGAAATTTCTGAATATTGGTATATTTATCTTAACAGATTAATATGCATTAATTACATAGGTCTATATATTATTGGAAATATATTCCTTAATGCATGAATTTAGATACATAGATAAACATGTATGGAAATATATGGATACTACATAGTTATTATTTGTATAGCGATATATACAAACAAAGCGAGATAAATAAACAGGACCAAAAGAAGGATATTGAAAGCAATATAAAACAAAAATATCAATTGAAGGAGACAGAGCAAATAGAGATTCGAGAGAAAATTCAAGATTATTCCTTTTATTTAAAAAAAAAACCCTCTCCATAAAAGAGGATTTGTGAACTGAGAAAGTATGTGCTTAGCTGTATTTTGTCTCTCGTACGCTGCCTAGCGTGCTAGAAGATCAACTAAACGGTGAGCATGACATGAACCTTAGGACAAAGCCGCTGGTTCTGAGTTTATATTACTTTCCGAACAATTGGCCATTTAAAAACAAATGGAAGTCTCGGAAATCGGGAGTTTATTGTTATACTCTTTGGTGAACATCTCTTTGGTGAAAATCTCTTTGGTGTTTTTAGTATTGTATATTATTTCATTCATGCTCTTTGGTAGAGAATGATGCTCTTTTTTATATCATGTTTCTTCAACAATGTGTATTATTTCGTTTCATAAATCTTTCTAGTTTTAAGTAAATATCTCCATTTTTTGATAAAGGGCAGAAAAGTATGTGCAGTGCACCGTACCATTTATTTATACTTTCTCTTATCAAAGGAAAGTAGTGTATTCATGAACATATTTTATATTTTAAAAATCTGTATATCTGTTTGTCCCTGGCCATCGATATGAAATGGTTTGATGAATTTTGTTCAAAATTGATATTTAGTTGTTGTTCAAAATTGGTGTTTCAGACTATTTTATTTGATAAATAGTTGTGTTGGTTGATTTTTCTAACACAGATTAATTTAAAAATAGCTTATTTATGACCAATTTTAGAAAATTTGAAATATTTTGAAAATGGCCTCAGCTCTCGTATAAAATTAGGAAATACATTTTAAAACTTTAACCTTAATATAATATTAAGGAATAATTTTCAAAAGAAGTTATATACTTTAAATACAGTAAAAACAATTAACTGAATGTTTTTAACAAATAATAAAAATACAAGTTTTGTGTCTGATGCTAAAGAAATTATGTATTCTAATGGCAAGTATTTATTTATTTTAAATTGTTTTAAAAATAAATACATAAGTTTGAAAAGAGGTTTGTTGTTTTACTTCATGTTTCACGAGTAACTAAGGGCCAGTTTCAACAGTAAGACTTAGTACCACTTAAGTGCGACGCTATACTCAATACAAAAAGACGTCTATCCAAACCAAAATAGGATGAACAGGTATCATATGCGAAAATAGCCCATTCCATTCGAGTTCAGGTAGGTGTCGTCTTGTATCGAGTATCGCACCGCACTAGGTCTGACTACACACATTTCTCAATTTAACTTAATCCCTTTTAATAAATGGTTAATTAACTTACATTTTCAGGTAAAGATAAATATGTAAGAAAGAGCACCCTTCACTTTAAAAAATTGTCAATATTAGTTTTAAAAGTTACGGTTGTACCATTATTTTGGTTATAAGAACGGTAGAGAAGATTCAAACATATTTCTTTGCGGTCAACAGTGATAACATTTATCCATATTATTTTTGTTATTTTACAGGTATTGATAATATCTATCAAAAGTAACATCTGCAGACAACATGACTTGATGTATGAATTTAATAAAATTGTTTTAATAACTAACTTCTATTCTTCTTCCTACCAAAATCACACTATATTTAAATGGAATCAATTAAATATGTATTTTCCTTTTTTTTTTAATCACTGCGTCCTACTACAGTAATTTAAATAGATACAGCCCAAATATAGTTTATCTCAGTTACTTTAACAATAAAAACATGATCAAATTAATGTCAAAAAGCTATTACAGTAATTATATTTCTCTTATAAAACTGATGTATCTATTGCAGCGCTTGGTGGTTGAATGTATCAACAAAGTTGTCTCTTACTATACTCCTCTCGATTAACTTCTTTGTACTGACTTTTTCTTCAAATCTCTCTTCAACTTATCCTTATCCACATGAGTTGCCACATTATTGAACTACATGTCTCTAGTCCGGTTTTCCGGTGATGGGTAAGTTGAAGTTCAAATCACGTACGTCCGACTGTACTGATTTTCCTCTTTCATTCGGGTACCACACTAGTGTAATTAAATACGGAGATCCTGGACTGGTAATATTACGCCTGACTATACATAAAGCTCATACTCGCACAAACTTCCTTCATCTCTCTCTCTGTCTATATTATCCTCCTTCTCTTCATATATTCCACCCTCTGCTACGTATGTTCACCAATCTGGGTGTTCATTCCACGAGTGTGACCTATCTACCCCCTGTGTAACCGACTAGAACCTCAGCACAGAAACCAAGATGTCCGGACAGATGTAAAGCCCTCATAAATGGGTGAGTAGCTCCCCCATTCAACCAATTGTCTCGCGAACGTTCACCTGTGGGCGCCATCCGATCATTAATCTTCTTAATGGAGTGGTCCTTTTGAAGTTGACTCTGCTTCTATTCCTCTATTTACCCCCTTTCCTTCCTTCCTCTACGTCTTCTTCGTCTTTCATGGCGGAACTCTCAGTGCTGCTTTGTGTATCTTCTGCCGTCTGGCTAGATTTGAAAGAAGTGTTCAAAAATACACTCGGGCAGTATTAGTAATGAAACTGATTATTTCCAGTGGTTTGATAAAATTTATATTTATAAATAGTAAGATAGTAACTTAGGGCTCTTTTACACTTATTTAAATAAGGCGATTAGTCTGTTTTATCTAAGTTTCTGAAGTGCCATGGGTTTTTAATATATTACAAACACTTTACAAAGACTATAAGACCGATTCTGTGTTCTAATGCTAAGAGCTCCTGGCTACGAAACAAATATCCGGGGTTTGATTCCCAGTGCTTCCAGATTTTCTGTGAGGCAGTGGTTCTGGAGCAGCGTCAACTCAGCTTCGTGAGAAGAGGTAAAGAGCTACTTGAATGAAAAAATAGTGGGTCCGGTTTACTAAAGGCTAGAGGTTTGGTTGTGAAGACCACATGACACCCTCTATTCACAGAACTTGACACTATCTTTACCGACAAACGGAGTTGAATCTGTCGGCATGGCTTGATAGGAGAGTGACTTCATGGAGTTTTAGATTATATATATGTGTGTGTGTAGATATATGTGTACAGAGCAAGCATGTAGATTTATATATTATATATCCATGTACTGTACTTACGTGTATATATTTATACATAATAATGTCTACATATTATGTATAGCTGTGAGATATATGCTAGGTAGGATAGGGATAGATCTTCAATTATACATACAGGTTGTTAATAAATTTACTCTGGGATTTCAAAGTAAATTTTACTAGTGAAAAATACAAAATATCACTTAAACGAATGTATATCAGGAAAGGTCATTTAAGCTATTTTTGGGGGATTGGTACACTTTGATGTTATTTTATCACACTTGATGGATTTAATATGAATTTTCAAAACCCCAGAATTATTTTATAACACCCATTATATAAAAATGAGTTAGTGTCTGTATGTTCCTCTTTAACTCAAAAAGCACTTAACCGATTGAGCTGAAATCTCACATAGATACAGCCTGGACTTCCGGTTAACAAATAGGATACATACCTTTTATTAAAAATCTATAAATTGGTGTAATTAAAATATTTTGTCTTAAACCATGTGATCAATGTTGTATTATCCTATTAAATGTAGGATTTGTTTTTCTTTCTGTCCTAGTTGATCGGTAAATAAAAATCAATACAAAGCGTACCTAATTATAAAATACATTTCAATCAAAGGTTCAAAGAGTAACTTAAAATATACTTTGGGCTGGTTATCTTTTATTCTATTCATATTTGAAGTCAAATCGTGTTTATATAACACTGGCATTTGCCCAGCTTTGCTCACATTAAAAAAAAACATCAACACATTCTCCAACTTCAATTGATATAAAAAAGTGAAAATTCAAGAGCAGTGTTTTAAGTGCGTACAAATATTTGAGACGAAACACGGACTCAACCCCTCCCCCTCTTCCTCCCCCCCCCCAGCTAATATCACGTTTCATCTTATGTGCCCGCAAGTAGAGACAGACCGAGCAACATTCTTAAAATGGATAGTTTGGTTCTCTTATCATTTATACTACCCAGAAGATAAAGAAAACATCTCAAAAATTTGAATGTGCAGAAATACCTCTGTTGTCTGTCCGTTCTTCACACGTGGAATCTATAAAGCAGCTTTGTTCTTTTATAGTATTCTAACCCGCCTCGGTGGCGTAGTTGGCTAACACGCTAGTCGTGTTGAGCTCGACCGCCGAGGATGGGGAGATCGAGGTTCGAATCTCGGTCGGGTGAACTGGGAGGGGTTTTTCCTAAAATGGTTTTCCACTCTCCCTCCACGTAAATGCGGGTTCACTTCCTCTAAATTCAACCTTCCCAATTCCTAATCCATTAGCGTAATTAGTACTTGAGCGTATAATCCGAACGGGTAATAAGATGAGGTGCTAAATATTATTATTATTATTATTATTATTATTATTATTATTATTATTATTATTATTATTATTATTATTATTATTATTATTATAGTATTCTAGAACTGTACCGGTGCTTTGCTTGGGTATACAAAATAACTATTTGCGTTATCAAAGTCCAGTATTATGATTAAAAAAGGTAATTCTGAAATAACAAGGAGAGAATTTTTGCCAGTGAATCATTCATTTATCGATGACTTCTTTGTACAAAAAAAAATTGTTGTTTTCTTTTGGTCTGTGTAATACAGTAAGTACAAGAAATCTGGTGAACTGACTTTAGAGCAAGCAACATTAAAATGGCCGTGGGAAAAACACGGGCTCCTTAAATCAACACCGGTTTACTAAATTGACTGACCTTGAAATTTAATAGTAGTCATGGTGAAGCCAATTTTAATGGGAATTGAATTCGTTTGAAATTAAATGGGTAGACACTTGGTATGAGAGAGATACGTGTATTGAAAAAAACCTTCTCCTTTTCCACAGCCAGTGAATATTATGAATTGTACAATGTTTCGTAACAAAGACTGAATCTGTAATTGAGTGCCGTTACAAATTCGATCCACTTATAGATAAATTTTGTCTTCTGCTTGAAACTAATGCATTATTTTGCTATTGATTATATCAACAGTCGGTGCCAGGATAACTCTTTCACAGAATCAATCAATAGTGTTTCATTTATATCTAAAATATCAAGAAAATCTCCTCCAAGGTATATAATGTTGTGACTAAATATTTTGGAACTACAATTTATCAGTCAAAATTTTCTACATCACCATTGCCGATATTTAAAAGAAGCTTTGAAAATATTTTGGCTGATGATCCAACTTTAAAACGCACTCTCATGTTGACAGAGTGCTTGAGCTTTTCATAACGCCTCCATATTAAAGATTATTTTATGAAAGCGTTTTACTTTGACATTCTTGGTTTCCCTCGGAAAGATGGAAGTCCCCTGTTACTCCTTCCATTAACACGTTATTTTGACGAAATTTTCTTCAGTGCATGGTCTAAGGCTTCAAAAGAAGCTCTGTGAGACATCTTGCACTCATCCCACACAGTCAGAGCACACAGTCCATCAACATTGTGGCGGGTTTCAGCTCTGGGAATAAGATAATAGCTTTGTGTCTAAAGAAGACAGCGTCAACCATTATTAATTTTCCTTTGGTATAGTAAAAAATATTATATATACTATTTTACATGAGCACCCAAACTATTTAGCCATTAGTGCAATTTATAATAAACTACAGCTTTTAAATAACCCTTAAATTACTTGATGAAGAAATAAAAATAAAAGTGACCTGTAAGTGAAAAGTGTGAATCTATTATGACTTGTTCATTAACTAACATTCCAATATTCAGGAGACTCGTCGCTTAAAGAACTATTGGATAAAACACATTCCAACTCACACGAAGTTAAATATGATGAGCTCAGAGAACATGTTATTTGTTGGTACATTCAAAGTGGGCAAGAGAAATTCAACTCACTCCAAATATGTGTGTTAGACTATTCAGAGAATTCCAGAAGAATATGATGTTGGTTATAGAAAAAAAGAAATATGTTTGTGAGCACGCAATTGTTGTAACTAATAAAAAAATAATTTTGTTGTAAATGAATTTGATAAATATTATATAAAATGTATCCAAAGACAAGACAGATTGGACCAACCTGTAGCAGTTGAAATCATAAAATATGTTTATGACTTGCTCATAATGGATGTGTTCGAAAACTATATTTAGACCCTAAAGCCTTGGGTCATTTAGCTTATGTGCGGATTAATTATGATTCTTTGCATTCTTATCAAATAAAACCTAGAAGTGTTTATGTACAATATACATTTTTATGATCCTGACACCATCAAACATTAAAACCAAGAGAAATATTAACATTTGTCATAGATTTACGTGTTGGAGGAAATATTGGGCTGCACATCTCGGATTTATTATCTCTACCCTTACATTATAATATAATATTATTTTGATTTTTATGCTTAGGGTGGAAGGAGATGAGAGAAAAGGTCAGTTTTTTACATCATAACATTTTTTGGTAAAAGAAAATAGAAATCAAATAATTCTCCACTAGAAACAAAGTATAATTTTCTTCTAAAGATTACAACAACATTTCTAGAATATCTGTCAAATCTGTCCTGAAATTTAATGGTACATTTTTCTCTTCGTTTGATAAAAATTCTTATCCACTGCCGCTATGCTCATGACAGATATTCAAGAACTGTTAATATCACCATGACGCGAAGAAAAATAAAATCTATATTTCTACTGGAGCAATATTTAATTTTTTATTTAATATTTAATATTTTTTTATTGTCACCAACAGGCAAGAGTTCAAAATATTGTGTATAGAAAAGTCATAGCTAAATCTTCAAAAAAATGCCATCTTTTAACTCACGTTCATATTACACCTCTGTTTTGACTAATTTCCTGTTTTGTAACACAATTTAAACGAATATATGATAACTACTGTATTTAAACATAGTTTAATATTCGATTACTTTATCCTTTGGTTGATTTTATATACTCAAAATAGAAAATATGCTTCATTAATCCCCCATGCAAAGAACGAGTACACCAGCTAGTATAAAGTTTATACAAAGATTTGAAAAATATAGTTCCTCCATAATACGATTTTGTCATGTACTTCATTATGTAAACTGATATGCGATTAAAATTGTACACACTAAGCACTTAAGGGCGTCACTTAGATCAAATGAAAATTTAATTACATCAAGGAACTTCTTGTGGGAATCGCAGTTATCAAGCTTCAAAACCTTTAAATCTACCTTAAATTATATTTTAACAAACTGTCTTGATCTTATATTAAAAGTGACTTTATTTATTTGCGTCTAATAATTTAATTTGAACTCAAAACTACAATACTCGTGCAAAATATCTTTTAAAATTAAATAATAATCTCACCCTTTTATGATTTATTTTTAGCAATGACACTGAAAGTGTGAGAATTTTAAGCCTATATTTTAAAAAAAATTAATAACTTGAGACTTCTAAGCATGTGCAACGTATCACAGCGTTCCAGTATGTGGTTTATTTAACTCTCATTGATTTAAATCCAACCTTGGTAATAGTGGTGACGTCATTCACCGTTTTGTCCGACTGTTATTACGCGTGTTGTTGTTTCAGCCACGGGACGCGCTGCGCCGGCGAGGTGGCGGCTGCCAGGGACAACGGCGTCTGTGGCGTTGGCGTCGCCTACGATTCCAAAATAGCAGGTGATCGATAGCGAGGCGAGATTATCTCTATTACCCTCACTGTTCTTGAAACCTTCTATTAAGGATCCTTTATTGCCACATAGGTACTAAGTTGTTCAAGGGAAATTGTGCCACCACTCTCTCGCAATTCTCTTGTTGGAAGAGCACTGGAATCAGTTCATTTGGATATTAATTTTAAAAAAATAGCGTATTCTTTTACTATAAGAAATAACCCCCAATAAAATATAGACTATCCTATGGTAAGTTTAATAATATAACTATATATTCACTAAGGTAGATTCTGAGATGATGAATTCAATGAATCAAAATATTACATTAATAAATCAATATTATATTATATTAGCTTGTGCCTATAAAAATGTGGTTACATTTCCTTTTATAATGCCTTTCTTCATTCGGAACAAATTAGCTTAGTTAAAAGGCATATAGTCCTGTTTAGTCGTAATATGTGGTTAAAAAGAAGTCCAAACATAGCTATTAATGTGAAGCATAGCTACTATGTGAGCTAATATAAATAATTGTTAAATTTTCCCGACAAATATGTGCAATGTTTGGCTACACTTAAGTGAGGGAAATTTGTTTTCTTATGAAATGGAACAAACACCTGAGATATATTGGCTTATAGATAAGCATTTTTAATTAACCACTTTTGAAAGTGAAGTCACCCCAAAGATTAAGGCCTAACACTTTATACCATCACTGAATCTAAGATTATCCTTATATCTACCAAAATAGATATTTTAAAGGTTAGCCTAAAATTGTATATAATCTTATTTTCCTTTTTTCATTAATATTTTTTAAATTATTTTCTTTAGATGGTGACATTAAATATATTTTAATGTGTTCGATATGATCGCAATATATTAGACTGACGACATTAAGGAGATACGGGTTCTAACTCAGTTTGGTTGTACTAAGTGTGTTTTTTCTTAAAAAGTTCTTCCACATTCTCTCCACGCAAATTAGATAGATTTATTCTAAATTATACCTTACTCATCCCTACAATATTAGAATTACTAATACCTAAGTATATTCTAAACAGGTAGTGTGTAAGGATCTTGAGAAGAGCTGTATCTGTTTATTATCCTATCTCCGGTTCATACTGAGTCATTGGCTCCTTGTATCACAGGTATTAGGATGTTAGATCAGCCGTACATGACGGACCTTATCGAAGCTAACTCGATGGGACACGAACCGAACCTCATAGACATCTACAGCGCCTCATGGGGCCCCACTGATGATGGCAAGACCGTGGATGGACCCAGGAACGCTACCATGAGGGCCATAGTCCGGGGGGTCAATGAGGTGAGCCTCACTTAGTTCTCTTTCATTTATATTCATGAATTATAAAGGATTACTGGTAAAACATAGTTTATTTTAGAGTATGAATATTAATTTTTCACAATAGATCTTGAGAAATGAATTGGAGTTTTAGTCTTAGAAAAAATAATGAACTTGACCTATATGTAAGGCAGGTAGCATAGACACAAATAATAAAATAAAAGGTTTACAATAGTTTATCAGGTAGATACAAACGGCAAAGATAAAGTTCACATAAAGAAAGTTCATTAGGTTTCATCAGTATTATCAATTAAAACATTTCATGGACTCATTAATATCCAGTTGATGTGTTATATAGTGTTATATAACAGGCTAGTTACAAGATGAGCTGTTGATGTGTTATATAACAGGCTAGTTACAAGATGAGCTGTTGATGTGTTATATAACAGGCTAGTTACAAGATGAGCTGTTATGTGTTATATAACAGGCTAGTTACAAGATGAGCTGTTGATGTGTTATATAACAGGCTAGTTACAAGATGAGCTGTTGATGTGTTATATAACAGGCTAGTTACAAGATGAGCTGTTATGTGTTATATAACAGGCTAGTTACAAGATGAGCTGTTGATGTGTTATATAACATGCTAGTTACAAGATGAGCTGTTGATGTGTTATATAACAGGCTAGTTACAAGATGAGCTGTTGATGTGTTATATAACAGGCTAGTTACAAGATGGCCTGTTGATGTGTTATATAACAGGCTAGTTACAAGATGGCCTGTTGATGTGTTATATAACAGGCTAGTTACAAGATGAGCTGTTGATGTGTTATATAACAGGCTAGTTACAAGATGGCCTGTTGATGTGTTATATAACAGGCTAGTTACAAGATGGCCTGTTGATGTGTTATATAACAGGCTAGTTACAAGATGAGCTGTTGATGTGTTATATAACAGGCTAGTTACAAGATGGCCTGTTGATGTGTTATATAACAGGCTAGTTACAAGATGAGCTGTTGATGTGTTATATAACAGGCTAGTTACAAGATGAGCTGTTGATGTGTTATATAACAGGCTAGTTACAAGATGGCCTGTTGATGTGTTATATAACAGGCTAGTTACAAGATGAGCTGTTGATGTGTTATATAACAGGCTAGTTACAAGATGAGCTGTTGATGTGTTATATAACAGGCTAGTTACAAGATGAGCTGTTGATGTGTTATATAACAGGCTAGTTACAAGATGGCCTGTTGATGTGTTATATAACAGGCTAGTTACAAGATGGCCTGTTGATGTGTTATATAACAGGCTAGTTACAAGATGGCCTGTTGATGTGTTATATAACAGGCTAGTTACAAGATGAGCTGTTGATGTGTTATATAACAGGCTAGTTACAAGATGAGCTGTTGATGTGTTATATAACAGGCTAGTTACAAGATGGCCTGTTGATGTGTTATATAACAGGCTAGTTACAAGATGAGCTGTTGATGTGTTATATAACAGGCTAGTTACAAGATGGCCTGTTGATGTGTTATATAACAGGCTAGTTACAAGATGGCCTGTTGATGTGTTATATAACAGGCTAGTTACAAGATGAGCTGTTGATGTGTTATATAACAGGCTAGTTACAAGATGGCCTGTTGATGTGTTATATAACAGGCTAGTTACAAGATGAGCTGTTGATGTGTTATATAACAGGCTAGTTACAAGATGAGCTGTTGATGTGTTATATAACATGCTAGTTACAAGATGGCCTGTTGATGTGTTATATAACAGGCTAGTTACAAGATGGCCTGTTGATGTGTTATATAACAGGCTAGTTACAAGATGAGCTGTTGATGTGTTATATAACAGGCTAGTTACAAGATGAGCTGTTGATGTGTTATATAACAGGCTAGTTACAAGATGGCCTGTTGATGTGTTATATAACAGGCTAGTTACAAGATGAGCTGTTGATGTGTTATATAACAGGCTAGTTACAAGATGGCCTGTTGATGTGTTATATAACAGGATAGTTACAAGATGGCCTGTTGATGTGTTATATAACAGGCTAGTTACAAGATGAGCTGTTGATGTGTTATATAACAGGCTAGTTACAAGATGGCCTGTTGATGTGTTATATAACAGGCTAGTTACAAGATGAGCTGTTGATGTGTTATATAACAGGCTAGTTACAAGATGGCCTGTTGATGTGTTATATAACAGGCTAGTTACAAGATGGCCTGTTGATGTGTTATATAACAGGCTAGTTACAAGATGAGCTGTTGATGTGTTATATAACAGGCTAGTTACAAGATGGCCTGTTGATGTGTTATATAACAGGCTAGTTACAAGATGAGCTGTTGATGTGTTATATAACAGGCTAGTTACAAGATGAGCTGTTGATGTGTTATATAACAGGCTAGTTACAAGATGAGCTGTTGATGTGTTATATAACAGGCTAGTTACAAGATGGCCTGTTGATGTGTTATATAACAGGCTAGTTACAAGATGAGCTGTTGATGTGTTATATAACAGGCTAGTTACAAGATGGCCTGTTGATGTGTTATATAACAGGCTAGTTACAAGATGGCCTGTTGAAATGTCACCTTTTGATAGAGCTTTACGAGATAGTGATCGCATCCTCCTGCTAACTGTACTTAGTTATCAGCGTCAGGTATTTAAAGTAAGTAACAACTAAATCAAGGTAACACGCTGACAATATTGGTAGTGTATGATCTTAAGGGCGCTACCAGTTTAGTGCAAAGCGTACATATGAAAATATTGAAACTAAAGACTCTGGGGGAGTATTACGATTGTGCTCATAGGTACTGTTGTTAACTCATATAGCTCCAGGTTTCCTAGATATATAAAAAGCTCAGGGACTAGAGAACTATATCCCAGACGATTTTAGCCTCTTTAGCTTGGTTAACCTACCGCTTGAACGTCAAGGCCACAAAAGGGGTGTGTACCAACGCCCATAAGTTAGGGATAAATAAGTCCCAATTAGGACAGAGCTGTCACAATCGTGGTTCACCATGACAAGGCTCATGATCAAAATATATAATAATGGTGTACATAGTATGCCTTGCCACAGCAAGCACAGAGCTTAAGGAACCCGTCTAAAGGGTACAAAAATAGAATCAAATAAATTAAGTATAGAGGCCAAGCGAGGACAAGCCAAGCCAAGAACGTCAAATGGAGAACACAATAACATGAGAGTATTAGAGCTCATCAAGAGGGCAGAAGGACCTAATTAGTTCATTAAAAAACTGAGAATAACACCCAATTAGCTATAGTTGACGTTCCCCCAGCGACTATAGACATGAGGTAGTCTCATCAAAAAACAAATACTTTCGAGCGACTAAGTTTAGTTTACAACGACTAGAACAACATCATGCCGTTAAGCGCTCTTCAAAACAACGGTTATGCCATATATAGTGACACATAATATTAGCAAACAATGTATTCATTTAATAGAATTAGTAGTCTAAACAAACCAGTCACAGCTGACCCATGATACAGCTGAAAGCCAATCCCCGTAACTGACCCACAATATACATAAATATATAAATATACAACTATATTACACGTGATTGGTCCTAAATGAGCCAACGCACCACAATTTCTAAATAGGCACACCTGGCCATGAACTAATCAAATCCACCATGATTTAAATACAGTATTCATTGTGGTTGAGATGTTAAGCGTCTACTAAAACACATCAAGACATTAGCACACGGTAGCGACAACAATTATACTTAGCACATTAGCTAACAGCAACGAAACCAAACCCTCTGCGGGAATTGCAGTCTTCTAATCTTAGTAGACGGGCTGAATGTCCACACGAAGTACACCGCTGGTAGGATATTGACGAGGATACCTGTGGAGGCTAGCTGCAACTAACCTTTGTCGCGGGTACATCCGACGTCATAGCGTCTTGGCTCAGTACTCTTAGCTCTTGGTCAATTACACGCCGAAAGTAACCAGATATATGACTGCCTAGTAGGTAACTATGAATCGTTCTGTCTTCCTCTTGTTAGTACAACATATTATATATCTACTCTCCGACTCAGACAGAAATAGGAAGGAATTAGCTAGACTTAGATTACGAACCCAAGCTAAGCACCAAGTATTTATTATAAATAAGTTAAAAGATAAAATTAAAGAAATATTAAGAATGAAATTAAATGACTTTAGATTCAAATATCTGGTAGATTGTGCTTATAAAACAAACATAGTGTCATATGATAACATACATTAAAATGACATCGTCAACACAGTGTAGTGAATAAAAAACATCATTTGACGACAAGTCTAAAAGGTCCATAAACAAACAATTTAAGAAATACACTATTAACAACGAAAAAATTAAAAATAACGCCCAAGTTTACAATACAGCCCTGTGAATAAATATTTAAAACACAAGTTAAGTCAACATCCAAAGTTTTAACAACGGTAGTTAAAGTTCATGTTATAACGAATGAAACATTATTGAAAATTTGTAAGTGAAGGTTGGGTAACAGATCTAAGTCCAGTCTTGGTTATTTGGTTATGGTTGAAATAACCAAGACTGTACTTAGATCTGCACATTCCCATAGCCAGGCAAAATAATTTAAGACAAACTAGTAAAACTGTATAAAAGGTACCACGCCCAAGTCCTCAAATTTGTTCGTCTGATCCAAAGGGACGAAACGGACTTGGAAACATCTACGTGTGGGCGAGCGGGGACGGGGGTGAAGATGACGACTGCAACTGTGATGGCTACGCCGCCAGTATGTGGACCATTTCCATCAACAGCGCCATCAACGACGGTCAGAACGCGCACTACGATGAGAGCTGCTCTTCCACTTTGGCATCAACCTTTAGCAATGGCGCTAAGGACCCTAACACTGGTGTCGTGAGTACCTTTCACTGGACACACTAGAGTACATGTATGTACAGTATGACTAGTACATTCAGACATCATTAGTCATGAGTACATTGCCACAAACACATCATAGAGTACCCCCATAGTACTGTACAGTACATTCACATCAAAGTCATGAGTACACCTCAAACTGACAAATGTTTACATGTACACACAAAATTTGGAGCACTTATAAGTATTAAAATAAATATGTATTGTATTAACACTTTAAAAATTCATATCATATTTAACTATATTAATTGCATTTTCACAATATTTTGCTTATTTAAAATTTTTAATTTCTCGTAAAATCAAACTATTATAAAGATACAATTTTATAAATTGATATTATGATGTATATTTACTTCTTATGTGTTCAAACTCGAAAAGTGGGTATTAAAATTCGGTCTCTCCTTCTATCTGTTTGTTTGTCTGTATAGGAAAACATCCAAATGTTTATATAGATTTTGTTAGATAAATATTTAGATGTTAGATGGTACGGTGAAGTCGGGATCTTAAAAAACTATAGGTCTAAAGCCAAAGATAATTTACTTGAGACTGATTTTTTTTAATTGAAATGATTCCAAGATTGATTAAAAGCATTTGGCTCAAAACGAATACATGAAAAGTGTTTTAATTATAAATAACGCTGTATGCTCTTGTTATATTAAAACAAATATTGGTGTAGCTTACTAAGACTAATTTTTATGATTACAATTTTTTTAAACAGCTATAACGATTCATCTCAAAATAAATAGATAAGGAGTGGTTAGCTTACATTTTTATATTATTTTTTAGCACCGGCCTTACTACCCGTTCGGTTTATACGCTTTAGCTTGCTAAAGCAACCCTTTTGTTACTGGGGGACAGATTAATTTAAGTAATCTAATCTAGTGTAATAAACCAATAAATTGATTGAATTGTTAACCTAGTAAAATATACCATTTGAGCAAAGACGCAGATGAGAGAGTAGCATTTGAATGAACCGGAAGGAGCTAGGGTGTAATGAGAGTGGACTGGACAGAACTAGCTCGGAATATGGATAATTGGCGTAGTTTTACTAATTGTGGCAATTAATTTCAAATTACTAAACCTTAGAGCAAAAGAAGTAGTATACCAACAACATATTTTTGAACATTTACGTTCCAAACAATTAAAGACTATTTGAGATAATATGCAATGGTTGTTTTAATAGTAAACATAGTTTAAATGAACTGTAATGAATATAACTCAATCCACGTGCTTGTAATAAGAGGCGAAAGTTGAACAAGTGAGTACTTTGTTTTCAGGCGACGACTGACCTGTACGGGAAGTGCACTACAACCCACTCGGGGACCTCAGCGGCGGCGCCGGAAGCGGCCGGAGTGTTCGCCCTCGCGCTAGAAGCCAAGTGAGTACAGGGAACCCCCATTCTCCATAACTTTGCCTTGTAATATGGGTGAGATTTTAAAGGATTTAAGCCTCCCAACATGATATAGTCCCGGATACATCAGGAAGTTTGTTAATCCCCGCTTGTTATAAAAAAGCAAGTGAAACAGGATCGCGGATAAAGCAGCAGTTTTCTTGTTTTAATGCCCTTAAAAATGTGTGTAGACAATCGCATATGATTGGACTCCCGCCACAATTTTTGTTCATTACAGTCATATAAATGTAAGGTAAGACGGATAAACAAAGAGGGTGGACTGTTTATTTACAAGTGTGGTAGTTTACCTCCACCAACTCAAGGTCAATAGATGCTGAGAACTACCTTGCATTACACCATGTAAGGAACAAAAGGAAGAGGAAGTAGATTTGTTCAGCTGCACCTTTATAACTCACGCTATTTATTAACCAAAACAAGTCAATGTTTGGAGTGTATCACCCAAAGCCCCAGAATAAGCCATCGGTAGGATAGTTGTTACGTACCCATTTTGGTATGGACACACAATACAACCTTACCTTTATCATCCCTTGCCTACAACTAGCAAATAAAATTAATTTCCATCCTCTACCACCACTTCCAATCCTCTGAAAACTGTTGGAAACACTTATAAAAGATACTTAAATTAATTTATAAAATGAATATAAGAAAATAGAAGAGGATGAAGCCAATCATTCTACAAAAAGTAGTTTTAAAATTTAAAAAATAGAGGTCGTAGTAATGAACATATCCTCAGCCTTTAATAAGGCATTTTAAAGAGGTTATTTTGAAGGAAGTCACTGATTATTTGAAAGTTCTGCGAGCAGTGCCCACATAGACAACCCAAACTGCACAATTTTATTTTTCAGGGAATTCTTTTCAATAACTCGAGAAACCACTTTATTAGGGGAAGACTATCTTGTTTTATGACTGCATTCCAAATTGAGTGTGAGTTCGGGAAGTGTTCAACTTTAGATGTGTAAATATTCCAAATGCTAACGCTGACAATAATATTCACAAGAAGTTATACGTTTGCTTCTATCTTGACAAACAATCCCAAGGAATTAGATTTAAATATGTATCTGAAATATTTTGTAGAGGTAATAAGGTTACAAAATTAGACATTATTAATGGTAAGATAACATTTGTATTTGAAATTAGTACATATAGTTTATAGGGGCTTAATATTTCTTCTATTCGAGTCAGATACTTGCGTGATTACTCAAAGTTCGAGAATTTGCACACCACCCACTAGAAGTAGGTGAATCTTGACCTTCCACAACCTACCTAAGTGAAGAGAATAGAATGAGCCATGCTAGTACTCTATATAACATCCTACCTGACTTTAGGTTGACTTGAATCTTATAAAGGTAACACAATCCATCCTGTGATTCTAAGTACCTTCAAAGTTGGATTCACAGTCTGAGTAAATTGATGAACAATCTCCTCTTCTGTTTATTAATCACTTTAGGGTATCAAAAAAAGTTAAGTTATGCATTTAGACAGTTATGATGATATTTATGAAAGACCGCACGAACGAACATATAAATGAACTCAGCAATTCGACACCTCAATGTCAGCTTAAGGTAGTAATAAGATAGCTAACATAATTTACACCTACAGGGGTATAAGTTTTATACTCCTAGTTGATTGGTAGCCTACAGGTAAGTAGCCCATTACTAGAAAGCTGAGTGTGTTTATTTTAAATAAATTACTACAATGTGGCACTCATTGGGATTTATCACCTTACCCAGCCAGAATATATTTTTTCTGTCAAAGCCATAAGCTCTAAGACGTACCCCAATATGGTAATTGTCCTTATGCGACGTTCAAGTCCAAGATAAGGCTAACCAAAAACTAATGTTCACCTGTGAAGCCATCAACACTCATAGTAGAATGTATGGTATACATAGATCTACTCGTCATGCTTGTAAAACCAACGGAGGCTTTAAGTTCAGGACCCGAGAACACTGACTTCGTTGGGATTGTCTCATAGTTACAATATAAAATGAACCTTTTAATGAAATATATTAATCAGTTATAAGCTTCATACTTCTGGTCAGGTAGCAAACAACATCAGGGTGACACGTGAACTCTCCTGTGCTTTCATTATCCATATGAACAGTATTGTATCATATTGTCTTCTGCAGATTTGAAATTTATGTACTTACAATAAACACAGTTTTTACTATGACAATGCCTCCCTTCATTTAGTTGTATAAATTTAATTATTCTCTCATTTCTTCTATTATAAAATAAAGTCAAAATAGATCTATTTTTCATCTCTTAGCACTATAATTAATCATTATTTATTCTTCTGTTATTAGAATTTCTTTTTAATGGTGCCTGTTTTAGTTGAAATTGTTCATCGTAGGTTTTGGATTTGTATAGTTTGTATTATTTATAAGCTAAACAATCAAACATCATTTAAAATTTAAATTCAGAGAGTCCATTTTACAATGTTCTTCTTGATGCAAGCCCATCTCTAAAACAATTAATATTTTACTATAGTTAACAAGGTACTGATCCGTATCTGTGGGCATTTGGACTGAGACTTTAATTTCATCTAGCTTAATTGATCATTGGTCGTGAGGTAATGGTTTTAACCCAGGCCTGGGGTACAGATATATTTGCAAATGGTTTCCCTCTCTGATCATGATCATGATCGTGATCATCATCATCATCATCAGGTGTTCACTATTGTCTAAATGTCTACAGATGATCCACTTGGTTGACTTAAACCCTTGTATACCTGAGACATTTCCACGAGTGCTCTGCACTGTTCACAAATGACCGCTGACTAATTACCCAGATACCTGTGGATTACCTTGTTGTGTTTTATGCCATCAGTCCGCAGCTGTCGTGGCGGGATGTCCAGCATCTCACCGTGCTCACCTCTAAGAGGAACTCCCTTTTCGACGCCAAGGGGCGCTTCCACTGGACCATGAACGGTGTCGGTCTTGAGTTTAACCATCTGTTTGGGTTCGGAGTACTGGACGCGGGCGCTATGGTGGCTTTGTCCAAACAATGGAAGACTGTTCCTGCGAGGTACCACTGCGAGGCCGGTTCTGTTGTCGAGACACAGTGAGTACTTCATGTTTCACAGAGTAGTGGTCCTATATACACAGTGAGTACTTCTTGTATCATAGAGTAGTGGTTCTATATACACAGTGAGTACTTCATGTATCATAGTGTGATCGTCATCTATACACAGTGAGTACTTCATGTTTCATAGTGTGATCGTCATATATACACAGTGAGTACTTCTTGTATCATAGAGTAGTGGTTCTATATACACAGTGAGTACTTCATGTATCATAGTGTGATCGTCATCTATACACAGTGAGTACTTCATGTTTCATAGTGTGATCGTCATATATACACAGTGAGTACTTCTTGTATCATAGAGTAGTGGTTCTATATACACAGTGAGTACTTCATGTATCATAGTATGATCGTCATATATACACAGTGAGTACTTCATGTTTCATAGTGTGATCGTCATGTATACACAGTGAGTACTTCATGTTTCATAGTGTGATCGTCATATAGACACAGTGAGTACTTCATGTTTCATAGTATGATCGTCATATAGGCACAGTGAGTACTTCATGTATCATAGTGTGATCGTCCTATATACACAGTGAGTACTTCATGTTTCATAGTGTGATCGTCATGTATACACAGTGAGTACTTCATGTTTCATAGTGTGATCGTCATGTATACACAGTGAGTACTTCATGTTTCATAGTGTGATCGTCATGTATACACAGTGAGTACTTCATGTTTCATAGTGTGATCGTCATGTATACACAGTGAGTACTTCATGTTTCATAGTGTGATCGTCATGTATACACAGTGAGTACTTCATGTTTCATAGTGTGATCGTCATGTATACACAGTGAGTACTTCATGTTTCATAGTGTGATCGTCATATAGACACAGTGAGTACTTCATGTTTCATAGTGTGATCGTCATGTATACACAGTGAGTACTTCATGTTTCATAGTATGATCGTCATATAGGCACAGTGAGTACTTCATGTATCATAGTGTGATCGTCCTATATACACAGTGAGTACTTCATGTTTCATAGTGTGATCGTCATGTATACACAGTGAGTACTTCATGTTTCATAGTGTTATCGTCATGTATACACAGTGAGTACTTCATGTTTCATAGTATGATCGTCATATAGGCACAGTGAGTACTTCATGTTTCATAGTATGATCGTCATATAGACACAGTGAGTACTTCATGTTTCATAGTGTGATCGTCATATATACACAGTGAGTACTTCTTGTATCATAGAGTAGTGGTTCTATATACACAGTGAGTACTTCATGTATCATAGTGTGATCGTCCTATATACACAGTGAGTACTTCATGTTTCATAGTGTGATCGTCATATATACACAGTGAGTACTTCATGTTTCATAGTGTGATCGTCATGTATATACAGTGAGTACTTCATGTTTCATAGTATGATCGTCATATAGGCACAGTGAGTACTTCGTGTTTCATAGTATGATCGTCATATAGACACAGTGAGTACTTCATGTTTCATAGTGTGATCGTCATATATACACAGTGAGTACTTCTTGTTTCATAGTGTGATCGTCATATAGACACAGTGAGTACTTCTTGTTTCATAGTGTGATCGTCCTATATACACAGTGAGTACTTCATGTTTCATAGTATGATCGTCATATAGACACAGTGAGTACTTCATGTATCATAGTGTGAACCATGTTAGCTATATTGTGTCTGAGAGTACAATAATATGTAAATATTTATCCAGAATTTAATTTTATAAAAGTTAGTAGCCTTTAGCCAAAATAGGTAGTATTATTTTATTCTTCTAAAATAATTTAAAAAATATTTTAACAACAAAATATATTTGTATATTTTTTCATTTACGTTTATTAACATTATTTATAAATTAAACGACTTTTAATGTTGAGGTTAGTTTGTAGCAGCCTTTTGGAAAAACCTAAGAAATTAGACATACGACGGCTCTTTTGGGAAGATTTGAAATATTTCTTTTAACAAAAAGGAACGTGTATTATTCATTGTTAAAGTGTTTTGTGTCACGATCCATCACAAATTATAAAACGACCATCGTGAAAATAATCTAAACTAACAGTTTACCCACAAATTAACAAACAGGTGTTTCAAGTCTGATTTGTGATCATTATGGGGCGACACACGTTTCTGCGATCATGTGAATTTCTCAACAAATAAAGTTATCTATTTTAATTAGATGAAATAACATTTGTGTGTAATATTAAGGCCTGCCACTTATCCTTACAAGCTACAACATCAACGCTGTATACAATCCTGCATTTTATTGGTGCTGCACCCGTCTCGGTGGTGTAGTTAACTAACGCGCTAGTCGTGTTGAGCTCGACTGCCGAGGACGGGGAGATCGAGGTTAGAATCTTGGGGTGGTTTTTCCTAAATGGTTTTCCACTCTCCCTCCACGCAAATGCGGGTTCCCTTCCTCTATATTCAACCTTCCCAATTCCTTACCCATTAGCGTAATTAGTACTTAAGCGTATAACCAGACCGGGTAGTAAGACGCGGTGCTAAATATTGGTGTTGCAACCTGCACCATCGGGTACGTTGACAAATGAGTTGGTGTCCTCTGGTTTGGCTCGCTGATGACGAGTTTAGATATTGAGGTGAGAGTATACACAATGCCTTAAAATTGCAATGTTTTTTGCAATTTTTATAACAAAACATTCTGTTGTCGAAAATAAACAAAATATTGCTCCAATATAAATAAAGAGTTTAATTTTCTTCACATGGTGACAGAACAGTTTTTGAATATCTGTCATGAGCATATCAATATTTGATGAGAAACTTTTTAAATTAAGAAAAAAATTGTCATTAAATTTGTGGACACATTTGACGGATATTAAAGAAAGGTTGATGTCACCATTTGAGGAAAATTTAACTCGGTTTCTACTGTAGAAATATTATATTTATTTTAGCCAAAAGAACTACAAAAACACTAAACTTTCCTCGCTTTTTTTTCTCCACTCCCATCTTAATCCTAGCCAGGTGCAGCGAAGTGATTTATTTAATGGTTTTCCTCTACCCCTACATGCAAATTTGGGAACATTTACTCTTGCTTCTCCCTTACTTATTCTTATGCGCATTGCAGTAAGAACGGGATGTAAAAGTGGGTTATGAGAAAATCAAAATTAAATCTATTAATTAAGATTTTCACTACTTTTTTATAATATGTAATCATTTTCTATTCATACGTCAAATTATATTTGACGATAACTTATCTACTATATTAGCACTAAGTCTTACTATCCGTTTGGGTTATACGCCTATGTACTAATTGATGTGTTGATGTGTTAGGGATTCGGAAGGATGAATTTAGAGAAAGTGACCCCACATTAAATTGTGTTCAAAGTTTCAGCGTACAGTCCCCGGAGCCCAAAGCTGTCAAGCATGCGTGTACGACAAGTTGCATAGGAGCTAAGCACTGCACTGGCTGTTATGTGTGACCGTTAATGACGACCCTCAGCACTTATTTCCATTTCTAGATGAACTGGTGTGTTGTTTAATATTAATTGTGGTATGTTCTGCTGCCGTACTCCAAGATGTCGAGGTGTGCAGTGCCGCGCGCCTTACTCAAATGCAACCTGTTATACACGCATGGTTGCACAGCTTTGCTCTCCCGGCGCCGCACGCTGAAACTTTGAACACAATTTAATGGTATTAGCAAGATTTTCCGAATGTAATTGTTTAAGAATTTTGTATTATTTTTGGTTCAAACAAATTATCTGTGCAGTTTGGGCGTTGAGTATTCAAACACCTTGTATAAACGATTATACTGGCCTCCATAAGAATTATATAACACGTTTCTCTGTTTAACAGATCTGCTATGACCCCCTTGTCTGTAAAACCACATAGAAACATGGTTCCTTTTGTTTTTGCTATCGTGTTATCCCGCAATCATTCCATTCAGTCTCGTTCTCGTTTGTTGAAAGTCCTGTCATATCTATTTTGTTAGTTTGAAACTCTGGTGCGGCCCTTCTGTTCAAACTACACCAATGCTGTCTACTTCATGTCAAAATCATGAATACATGATAATCTGACTCTACCGGCCACTAGAGACAAGAATGTTTGGAGTTTCTCTACAGCCTCTAACGAGATGGTGTTGACAGATATTCTGTTCAAAGAATAAACCTAGAAGGAAAACACGCTCTAAAGAGTCCACAGTTGACGTTATTTGTTTTAATATCTATATAATAATTATAACTTTGGTGGTCCACGCCATGTATTTATATTGAGGAGAGGGAAGGTATAATATATATTAATAGCACTCCCTTTCACGTACAAAGAGATTGGGAAACATTATGAGTACTCTATCCCAGTATAGACAGCCGGTGATAGAGCCTCACCATTCTCGTCCAAAAAACCAAATAGAAACTCGCGTCTCATTTCATTATCACACTGATAAGGATAGTATGTAGTTCAACAAAACAAGATGATAAAGACGTGTCAGTCCATTATTTAACTGATATAGTCATTATGTTATTTTCTAAAAGGTAATATAGTTGAACTTTTCAATTTAATAAAATCAAGGATGAATTTTAAAATGAATATTTATAATTAATAAATAGGAGTTTATATTAAATAGTGGCATATCTAGTAGATTATTATAAAAAATATTTTTGTGGAATAATGACAAACTTTAGATATTACAAATTTCATTGTATTAATATCAGGTTTTATCTCTTTTGATCTTTTGGAATTACCTCAAAAACCTTTACCATTTGTAACGAAAGTTGATAAGGTTACGACGGAGTGCTTCACGCTAGCTTTGTAATTAGTGAGTATTGTTTGCGTGCCGTTTAATTTAGTTAATTAAGTGGAAGTTGTGCTTCTAAGGTTTGTAATAAGCAATGAGAGGCTTAATATTATGGGTTTTACTACTTCTCGTGTATAATACTTGATTAAACAATAATTTGGTTTTATGAAGCATTACAAGTCCATGGGCTGGATTATTTAGAAATAATAACAAAGAGGAAAGAGGAGCTTATGAAGAAGGAGGATTAAAATATTGGATGAGTGGAAAAGAAGATTCTGAGAAATAAAGGAGGACAGAGCTCATTGACGGTCTAAGTTTACCGACAAAAGGAATGAACTTTCGTAAGATAGAACAACTAATAATAATAATATAATAATAATAATAATAATAATAATAATAATAATAATAATAATAAAATAATACTTACAAAATTGACAATTATCCCACAGAAATCGTTCAATAGAAGCTAAGAGTTAATAGTTTGTATCTATTAACTAGACGATTGGACTAAGAGATGTTTATTTTATATTTTTACCAGCCAAATGTACTGAGTGTGTCTATACAAATTTAAATTGATTAAATTTTAAAAGATAAAAATTCTTATACCTTTTTGAAGAGAAGATTTTTGTCCTGAGATGAAATGATATTAACTAATTTATTATCTAACATTGAAATTATATTTTTTATCAAACTTTAAAATAGTTGTCACTCCCTCTTATTATCCCCGTGGTCGATTAGTCATGCTGGTTTTGTAAAAGTAAAGGTTCGACTAAGAATACAGGTTGGAATGTAGTATTTTTATATCTATTTGAAGGTACGTGTATAGAATGTACAAAAAAAGAATTGTGTTTGTGGTCAAATGTATTGAATGAAAGCCGAGATAGAGAGATATTTACTGTCATATCAGTAAACCACACAATGATAGATGTGTCCGTGTTCTATTCCTGTGAGGCCTACGTACCTCTGATACCTCATCCACGCCAGAACATCGCGGTCTTCGAGCACTACTCTCAACCTGCTTCAGTGGCCGCATGGTCTAAGGCATCATACTCGTGATAGACTAGACTGCTGATGACAGAGAGATCGAGGTTAGAATAGCAGTCAGTATAACTGAAGGGGGTTTGCAAAATTGTTTTCCACTCTCCCTCCCACAAATGCAGGTACACTTAATCTAAATTCAACCTTCCTCATCTCTAACTCATTACCTATCGTAATTAGAACATGTGTGTACAAGCTGGACAGCTAGTAAGACGCGATTCTAAAAAAAAACACGACTCTTTGGGAGGTTATTTAGCCGTAAGAACTTATAATTACTTAGTCAAAGATACGCCCAATAAAATGATAGAAAAATCTCCCTTACTTTGTTTTCGCTGCAAGTTTATAATATTTATCCACCGGAAGGAATCTGTCATGCCTTAATAATCATGTCCGGTCAGACCAATCAACGATAAGCAGGTCCTCCAAGAAGAGATGATTTATATAGTTCTACTTGCTGGAAAATTATTCATTGAGCTGATTTGACATATTGGGTGTGTCCTGGAATTCATTGTTATTTTTAGTGGCAGTTCAGTGTTTGTTTCTATATTGTTTACATTACACAAATCACTAGGTCAACAGCCAATAATCAAATACTACACCTTCTTTTTAAAAAAGTTTCAAAATTACACTTTGAGAAACTTCTAGTGAGTACAAACAAATATTTTCTTGTCGAACACACTATAGATGACTTGGAGAGTCATGTATAAGCTTATAACCTACGGACTATTTTAGCTTGTCCATGAAGGGCTGAATCAGGATTTGCTAATGAGGAGGGCGGAAACTCGCAAAATGCTGAGTCTAGCAGCATATTAAGCTCCTTTCATACTGGTCATTAGCTTTGTATACTTTTCAACATAAGTTCAATCCGGTTAACAAAATTAGAACTTCAATTAAATACCTCGTTAGATTAGTAGCACAGTATATATTAATACAGCATTTGAATGAGACTGTGATCAACATTTTAAATCTGATCCATTAGCTCATAGTTATTGGCTAATGGGCCCATGGTATTAACATAATCTAGCTCTTCTTTTAAATTGGTTTCAAAATATAATTTAGAAATATTATCATTTCCATCAAGGAACACGTGTTCCAACTTATGTAGCCAGGAACTCTGGATTGTATCCAGGAACTCTGTATCTGTAGCCAGGAACTCTGGATCTGTAGCCAGGAACTCTGGATCTGTAGCCAGGAACTCTGGATTTGTAGCCAGGAACTCTGTATCTATAGCCAGGAACTCTGGATCTGTAGCCAGGATCTCTGGATCTGTAGCCAGAACTCTAGCCACTAGACTACACAGGCTTTGTCATCACTATTCTACTCACACTCCATCTGATATAGCAATCCTGATTATTCAGATATTTACCAATAAATAGTGGCTCGAATACAAACTGGCTACTACTATTTAACATTTGAGGTACTTTAACTTCAACATCTAGCAGTTTGCTTGTACCTGACAGCCAGTTTTCAACAACATTCATATATATAGGAAACCAACTTCCTTATGTACCGCATCTTACCGCATATCCCAGATCATAGAGAAAACAAAATAAACTAGTAATTGTGAATGCATGACAAAAAATACGAGTTTATTACTAAACCACATAATGTTTTAATCCAAACCTTTTACAACCATCAATAAATGTTGAGTCCATGCGTAGGTGCCAACATAAGGTCACACCTTCCTTTGTTTGTGCAGGGAGATCCCGTCTAGCCGCTCTGTGCTTCTCAAGATCCCGACGACCGCCTGTCAAGGTCAGGACACCCAGGTCAACTATCTGGAACACGTGCAGGCTGTCGTGACGCTCAACGCCACCAGAAGGGGGGATGTTGAGCTGTTCATGACGTCACCCATGGGCACCAGGTAACGACGTCAGAGCAAGAGAGTGGGGTGTATATTTGCCTCTGAGCGTGAATTCCGATCGTGGACCCCAAGGGCCTTGAGCTAGGAATCAATACCTGCCCTTTATGAGGATGGAGAGTATTACCCTCCCTTTTTTGCCTGTCCTCAATCCATGTGACCACACCAACCAAATTGAGTGAGGTCAGGGTTGATAGATACGCATAAGGAAGTGTCAGGGGATTTTGTATGACAGGAATAAGTCAGAAAAGTTTTAAAAATGCAGTTGGATTCTCAAGAATATTTGTGATGATATGGGAAACAAGAATAGTTTAACGGAGTATATTAATAGTTTTAGTTCCATTTCATGCTCTTTTTCCAAATACAGGCTACTAAAATTATCTCGGATGATTCAAATCCCGTGGTCCAAAAATGCACTAGGCTGCCATTGTTACGAAAGAGTCACATAAACGAAATGATATTGAACAATAAAACATTCTATAACGATACATTATAGGTTCCAGGTGAGTCTCACTATATTATAAAATAATCACTTGTCTATACATTTAACATTCCGTTTCATCCAACAGCTTTGGTAGGCAATACAGTTTGAATCAAGCCTCGAATCGTATTGAAATAGACTAGACTCTTCATTATAAAATAGGTGAATCGAGATAGATAAAACAGTTATATATATTCTTTTAAAATAATGAGGCTCATTTCAAAATAAATAAGATTATATTACACTAATACCAATCAAGCTGTTGCCAAGGGATTAATAAAAAAAATTACACTTGGGTGAGATTTATGATTCTAAGGTAGTTGTATATTTACTCTTGTAAATCAGCGGTGAGGTGATTCCCCCCTCCCCCTTAAGTTTTCCACGACTATTGCAGCTGGTTTTGCGATGTTATTCTCAGTAATACACCTTTAGTAATAGGATATATACATATTTTTATAGTTTGTTTCGACTAATTTTACTAACATTTAATTTTTTAAGAGTATTGTGCCAAGTGTTAAATAAAATCAATGAACAAATACGGGAATATTAATTTTTAGTCATGGCTTTGCATATAAAGAATTGTAACTTTGTTTGGTCTGGAAAACTTGTAGAATCAAGGTAGTTTCTACACTTACGAAATGTACATAGTCCACGTGAAGCTAATGACACGTGTTGTTGATTCTATTTATGACATTGTAGGTCGATGATTCTGAGCCGGCGAGTGAATGATGATGACCACAGAGACGGGTTCACCAAATGGCCCTTCATGACCACACACACGTGGGGTGAATACCCTCAAGGGACGTGGTTGCTTGAGGTGGGTAATAATCTCAGTGTGGGCTACCCTACACAACCATTGTACAGTTCTGTAATAATCTCAGTGTGGGCAACCCTACACAGCCATTGTACAGTTCTGTAATAATCTCAGTGTGGGCTACCCTACACAACCATTATAAGGTTCTGTAATAATCTCAGTGTGGGCAACCCTACACAACCATTGTACAGTTCTGTAATAATCTCAGTGTGGGCTACCCTACACAACCATTGTACAGTTCTGTAATAATCTCAGTGTGGGCAACCCTACACAACCATTATACAGTTATGTGATAATCTCAGTGTGGGCAACCCTACACAACCATTGTACAGTTCTGTAATAATCTCAGTGTGGGCAACCCTACACAACCATTATTCAGTTCTGTAATAATCTCAGTGTGGGCAACCCTACACAACCATTATACAGTTCTGTAATAATCTCAGTGTGGGCAACCCTACACAGCCATTGTACAGTTCTGTAATAATCTCAGTGTGGGCTACCCTACACAGCCATTGTTCAGTTCTGTAATAATCTCAGTGTGGGCAACCCTACACAACCATTATAAGGTTCTGTAATAATCTCAGTGTGGGCAACCCTACACATCCATTATAAGGTTCTGTAATAATCTCAGTGTGGGCAACCCTACACAACCATTATAAGGTTCTGTAATGTTCTCTCAGTGAGGGCAACCCTACACAGCCATTATAAGGTTCTGTAATAATCTCAGTGTGGGCAACCCTACACAACCATTATAAGGTTCTGTAATAATCTCAGTGTGGGCAACCCTACACAGCCATTATAAGGTTCTGTAATAATCTCAGTGTGGGCAACCCTACACAACCATTATAAGGTTCTGTAATAATCTCAGTGTGGGCAACCCTACACAGCCATTGTACAGTTCTGTAATAATCTCAGTGTGGGCTACCCTACACAACCATTATAAGGTTCTGTAATAATCTCAGTGTGGGCAACCCTACACAACCATTGTACAGTTCTGTAATAATCTCAGTGTGGGCAACCCTACACAACCATTGTACAGTTCTGTAATAATCTCAGTGTGGGCAACCTACACAACCATTATACAGTTCTGTGATAATCTCAGTGTGGGCAACCCTACACAACCATTGTACAGTTCTGTAATAATCTCAGTGTGGGCAACCCTACACAACCATTGTACAGTTCTGTAATAATCTCAGTGTGGGCAACCCTACACAACCATTGTACAGTTCTGTAATAATCTCAGTGTGGGCAACCCTACACAACCATTATACAGTTCTGTAATAATCTCAGTGTGGGCAACCCTACACAACCATTGTACAGTTCTGTAATAATCTCAGTGTGGGCAACCCTACACAACCATTATACAGTTCTGTAATAATCTCAGTGTGGGCAACCCTACACAACCATTGTACAGTTCTGTAATAATCTCAGTGTGGGCAACCCTACACAGCCATTGTACAGTTCTGTAATAATCTCAGTGTGGGCTACCCTACACAACCATTGTACAGTTCTGTAATAATCTCAGTGTGGGCTACCCTACACAACTTGCTTGTTAAAACTATGAAACTGGCCAGACTCTGATCTAAATACACTCCGAGTGTATGCTCATTGAAACCTGAACAATTAATACTATACCGACTGATTACAGCCATTCACAGGTGCAGTGTCGATAATTCTCCTTACTCTACAACCTTCCATGACACACTAATGGTTTTAATAAATTAACATTGTTTCTATTATTAGTTTCCATGTAGATGTCTGTATTCTATAATCCTTTCACAGAATATTGGGCCTCTATATAAATTTATAAAATAATATAACCCAGTTCTCTATTCCTCTGCCTCCTAAACATGTATTTTTATAAACAATAACACATATTTGAGAGGCTTATAAATACGGGACCGTATTGTTTTTAGTAATTTCGATATTTCTGTAAAGTCAGTGAATGTCTGGAAACTACAGTAAACTGCCTCTACAAATGTACACGTGTAATTTGTATAGTTTCTCTAAATGGAAACTTTTTTGAAAGATTGGACATAGCTGGAATTATTTTCTTGAAGACCCATTTTCTTATTTTTCTGTCCAAGGGCAGCCGGATTAATTACCAACTGTATTCCTCTTCTCTTTATAAAAGCTGTATTGTGTTCTTATTTAGTTATATCCATCCCTCTTTAATATAATCCTCGGTTCGTTTTGAAAAGCAGCAAGATTGTATTCTTGGTTTCGCCATAGTGTGGGCTATAAGATAGGGCCGCAGTGTACTTTGTTTAGGTGATACAGCTACCTGTGTAGGTAAACAGAGTCTACCCTCTTCGATATACAATATTATTATTATTATTATTATTATTATTATTAGCACCGCGTCTTACTACCCGTTCGGGTTGTACGCACTTACACTAATGTGTAATGGTAGGGTGATTGTGAGATAAAATGGAGGACCTACAGTTTAACGTGGGATCCGAACCACGGTGGAGGCCTGGCATTCCTCACATTCACAAGTTGTGATTAATACACGTCTTGTCAGAGGTGAAGGAAGGGTTTGGCAATCAGATAAATCTGTGCTGGGACCTAGGATTTCAGATGACTGAGAGATTGGAGTTCAAACCCAGTTGGGTGTACTGAGGGTGGTTTTTCTAAAATTGTTTTACACTCTCCCTCTATGCAAAAGTTGCTACAATTCCTATAAATTTAATATCACTCATCCTTAATTTATTAAAGTAATTAGTACATATTTATACAACCTCAACAGGTAATAGGCTAAGTCGAGGTGCTAAACAACAAACTAAAACTTACTTTTTCACCTTGGACATTAATGGCTTAACCTTGCAAACTGAAGAAATTAAACATAATTTTTTTTATCAGGTGAGCTTTAACTCTCAAGCTCCACAGTCCGGGTTCATCAAGGAGTGGACTCTGATGCTCCATGGTACGAGGGACCCACCTTACAGTGACCTGCCCGTGTCAGATCCCCACTCAAAGCTGGCGCTAGTCAAGAAGGCTCATGAAGAGAGGAACAAGCTGTAGGGCTTTGAAACACCTGGTGGGATCTTGAATCCCTCCCCCTCCTCCGGCGTGACCTTTACCTTTGACCCATCTTCCTCCTAGAAGACCTTTGGCAACTTCCTCTTTCTCTTGCCATACCTTTCAACCCCTAAACTTTTTTTATTGCAGACCATCGGGTGTGGTTTCCCCTTCAACCCTTTATCTGAGATGAACTTTACTTTTAAAAACCTTTCCTCATAAATAAACTGGCATGACCTAATCAACCCCTCCTTGTTTTATCATAAAATGTAAAACTTGTTTTCGCTAGTCAATCTGGTATGACCTTGAATTAAGGGCATGACAGTGTATTTAAAATATCTATCATTCAAATATTCTTTAAGCAACATTTTATATATTTTTATATATAAATATTTTTATAATTTGTATTATATTAATATATTTTTGTCTTGAAAAGAAGATAACCTTACCCTAATCACGTAAAACTAGCTTTTTATGAAAAATATATATATATTAATTAACTTAATCCATTCTCATTTAAATTTCCCCTTTTGAGCTTTTTTTTCTAAAATTTCCAATGAAATGTAGCAGTTAAATTTTAAAATTAGTCGTAATGATATAGACTTAAAGGTATCGGTATTCATACATTTTTATTGTTGAAATTTAAACTTTGAATTTCATTTAAACTGGCAGATTACATTTATATTATTTTTCTCCTAGGATTTTTACTAATTGTTTACCTACATTTACTTTTCTAATACTAGACTAATTCCAACTCTGAATTATTTGGACATCTGTGAAGGAAAAGTGTCACTCCTAGAACAAAGACACAAAATTAATCAAAGTTTACAATGAAATGTAGCAGTTAATTAATCAAAATTACTTGATGACCCTCGGGATTAGGCTACAAAAAAATGCCAGCTTTGCATAGAAAAATATATGATTTTCTGTTATTTTTCTAATTTAGTTTTGATATTTTTCTAATTGTTATTAATGTTTGATATATTGAATAAAGATTACTTTGACATATATTTTAAAAAATTCCCCAACTCCTGTTAGAATACCAAAACAATTATTTTAACTAAGAGTATGTATCATAGCAAACCCAACACAGTTCCTGTCTCGCGCGAGGTATGGAAGCTGAAGGGAAATAAAATATACCAAAAATGTGTGCAGTGCATTCGTATTTGAATGATTATTCAAAATCTTTTGTTATGACGATGGGGACAAAATGACCAAGTTTATTGTTAATAACTACAGTATGTCCCTATTAAGACAGAACAAAGATTTGTGCACAATGCTTAGCTGTGTAGCCATTCTAAAATATCATAATTGGCCTTTTCAATGCAGTTTTTATCCAAATATTATTTAATATTTCAACAAAGTTCTGTATTAAGAACATTTATTGACTCTTTATCTCCATTAATTTTTAAATTAGAAATTATCTACGGCAATAGTGTTCTTTTAAATTTACTATTTCGAGACGATTGTATCACGAGTTGATGGGCATGTGATACACGCTCTTAATGTTGACAATAAAGTTTCGGTTTTAAAAATAGTAATACTTTGAGGGACAACTTTTATTTTTATACTTTGATTTACAACTAACTTTTTTTTGATCACTTGTTATTTTGTAAATTAAATTCTTTTTTTTTTTAAAGAAACTTATGAAATATTTAGAAATCGCAAGCTGATAATATACTAAATTATTCCTTAAAAATAAGTTATGTCTAAAGTTTTTGTATTTTCACTCAAAAAATCTGTTATAAAAATTAACTAAATAAAACATGTATTTATAATTTTAACACACAAACCATGCCCATCCTTTCAAAGTTTACTTCTATAAATAAAAATTTCCTAAATACTATTAATTAGAATGTCTCTGTAGTAAATACCAATTGAGGATTAATCTAAAATAAAGAATTTTAATAAACAACAATTAATATATATTTAAAAAGTCATGATATAAAAGTTCTAAGGAGTGCATCCATCTGTTACCTATTTATGAGACGTGTTTTGAGGGCAGTATCGAAGAAACACAAAACTATGTTACTAAAATAATATTTACCCGTTATTTTTTTTATTTTGATCGATAAATATATCTTCAAACCGTTTGCCGTGAAAAAAAAATATAGGGTTCAAAAAGGATTTTTAAATATTCCAAACAATCTTTTAATAGTTCAAGCAGGATGTCTGATTTGTAAAACTCAATATCTATTATATCATTATAAATATAAATTAGAGTGGCGCACATCTGAAATAATTGGGACCAGATTAGTACGAATTTAGGATTTATTTGGCTTAGCAAAAATATATATATTTAGCTTAAGACAAAATATTTCCATTTTATTGGGCAATGATTGCACTATTTAACAACAGTACGAATACAATCAAGGTAAAGAAACAACACCTATTTCTATAAAGAGAATATACATATTAAACAGTGCACAAATGCAACCACATATTAATAGTCATTTATCCTTTCTCTTTTATAATAAAAACTCAATTTGTAATTTTTTTTATCAATAAATAAGTAATCAAACAAACTTTACTTGGCTTTGGATACGTCTCAATATAATATAGATATATTTATTGTTGCGTATATAGAAGAGGTCACTTCTGGGTTTCATTTCTTTCATAAAAATTTACAATCTTAGTGTATCTCATAAGATACTTTGATAATTCAAGAGATACAAACAGTTTGAATAAACTACGTTCAGATAATCAACGTTCATGTAGTGTAATTTTTTTAAGGCTTAGTTGAGTCACATTAATTAATTATTTCTTCATACAATTAATGTCCTAATGTATTATCTAAATGAGACCTATAATTGTTAGGATTACCGATTATGTCAAATGATGAAAAAATTGTCTAAGTTCTTACAAATCATAAATTAAAATGAAGCACAAAATTAGTATGGAATCATGTTTATTATTACTTCACCATACGACATCAAATATAATAGAACCTTTATAATTATTAAATATTTGAAGAAGTAAACTTCAACTAAGTAAGGTAGAAAGCAATATTTATTGTTGAATAAAATTAGTGGGTGCGCGCACCAGCACACTGTGATTAGCACGTAATATGGCGATATCGGATAAAGAATGTCGGTTAACTGAAGGATGAGTTGTAGGAACTCTACTGAAATAGCAAACTGAAAGGTGACATTTATATTTAATTTGTTATAGAAGTGAGAAAACACCATTAAACTTATTGTTTCATAAATTGTTTTTATGTTGTTAGAAATGAAATTAATTCTGTAAGCCTGTTGAACAACTGTCAACGTAATGACCGATACACACAGAATGCTAAGCTAAGCTAACTGGGTAAGCTTAGGGTTCCCATTCTTCGTGCTATGTTCCCTTTCTCCAGAATTCAGTGTTGTTTTTTCTGGTCTGCTCCAGTGAAGTTTAGTTATGATGGCATTCTACAAAATGTCTTGTTTGAGCTTCAGGTATAGTACTGAGGAAGAGAAGATGCTGCTGTTTTGCAGTGGTTTTGGAAGATTGAAGAAAATTTAGGAGGTGGAGGTCTAACTTGTTCAATAACGCTTCCATTTTAAAAATAAAAACACTTATTAAACATAAAACCTAAATAGAACATTACTTAAATACAGTGAAACCAACTGAAAACATAACTTCAACACTTCCTTAGTTATTTTCACCAAACTAGCACTGTGTATGTTCAACAAGGAGCCCAAGCTGTGTTGAGCGCATGCGCAACGTAAGAGGACTCAAGATGGAAAAATTTCCCGGCCAGCAATCGGAAAAAACATAGCGTGGCGTAGCAAGGCTTAGCTTAGCTAAGCTACTTAGTTCAACTTTCTGTGTGAACCAACACATTTAAATACATGGTCGGCTATTTTTCTAAAGAGTTAGCAGAGCAAATCTTAGCTTGGCTTAGCGTTCTGTGTGAATCGGCCTACAATCTAGGAGAAGAAAAAAATCGCAAGACCTTAAAACATTAATTTTCCAAATAAATGAATAGAAACCTATCTAATAAGAAAACATAAAGATAACACCTGGCTACTATTTGTATTTTATACAGAAACCTATAATCAATATTAATAAAATCAGAAATAATGTGAGAAAGCTAGTATTTTATGTACACCATATTTTTTGAGATTTGTATTTTATTCGAGATTTGTAAAATTAAGATTCGAATTATAAAAAGAGTAAGTGGATTCATCCCACATATAACCAAGAGATTCAAATTTGTATTTAGACTAAAGGCTTTATGATGTCTCCTATAGTTTTTTTTATAGATTATCCTTTTCTTAAGTAAAAAACTTAAGATTGGTTTGATGTAGCTCCTACTATATTTGTCGGAAATTGTATTTTCACATACCTTCAGGGTTCTTTTACATGCCACAATTGACATGGGACTGACAGCTTTACTTCCCTTCCGAAGGAATTGTGCTACGAATTCTTATCGCTCAAGAAAAATCCGTTGCTACAAGGGCTTCTTATAAATATATATTGCAACATTTTGTTATCATATTTACCATACAATTTTTGTTTAATGGCTTTTGATTAAATTGAGAGAATTTACTCTAAAATACATCCCGAAACCATAATTTTTGTAAAAATAAAAACTATTATTTCATTTGAAAAATGTCCATAGTTATAAAAAGGTATTTTATTCGATATAAGCTATATCTGCCTTAATGAGAATAAAATTAGCTCACATTGAATATTGAGAAGGTCATGTAAACATAGGCTATATTTAAATAAACATTGATCTATGAACTTCTAATTATTTCTCCACAGTATTTCCATTAAATAGCCCAAATAAAAAATATAATAATTGATTATACACACAATCTCATTAATATGTATACATTCTCATTTATAAATTTGAAAACCATTAAAATAGAGATGAGGGGCTGCACCTACATACCTACAAATATATCACAGCTGTAAGACAACACATCTAAAACACATTAGCTATAGTGATTTACACCAAGCAAAATATATCAGAAAGGTGTCAATTATGATTTATGTAAGCCTATTTATTGACCTATAACGTTCTGAAACCTATATTTTGATCAACCTTGGCTGGTAGAAATATTTTATTTATAAACATAATATTTTCACAGTTATATGAGTGATTCGCAATGCCAACAACAGCATACTAGCATAAATTACAACACCAACCAAATGGATAGGAACATGTAAATTAAAAATGAGGTATGAGAAAGCTCATTAAACACTGTCACCTCCTCTTCAATCTCCTGTGCGTTTGATGGATACATGCTGGGCTGCACAAGTGTGTCAATTAAAGACACACAAAGGTTGTGTTTAGAAACTGATCTACACAAAAAATAGCTACCTCCTTTCATACAACACTACATTCCACTCCCAAAGTCTGGCACTGATATGAGTCCAAATGGAATCGTAACCGTATGTGGGAAAATAGATTCCTAAACACACATTTGAGCAAAATGAAAAAAAAGTTGCCACTGAGAATCATATTACTTAATGACATCGTAATCCATATCTCCTAAGTTTCACAAACTATATTTCGCTAAATAGATTATATTTTTAAAGTTTATAATGCTAGAGGAGAATGCGAACCAATGGACAGAATAACCCACGGGATTGTTCTTCTATCATTTTTTCAATAATTATTAAATCGATTAAAAATGTGGTTGTCTATTTCCTTTTATTAATATTCTGAAATTTTTTGAGAAACCTTTTAGGTTGCTTAAGTAAGAAAAAATATAACATAGAAATTTGAAAACACTTAACCCACTAAAACCATCAAATAAGTTTTTTTTAGCTAGTTTTCTTATATAATAAATAATGTGTACCCATATTACCCGAAAGAAGCCAGAGGTAATTTACATCGATTTAAAGAACATTTGGTACTTTCATGAAATGTGAATTTATATTTAATATAAAGTGATACATATTACATGAAGTATAATAATACATTTTATAAAATGTACCATAAATTATAATTTGTGAATATTACACATATTTTGATTTTCAACGGTTAATTCTACAACAACCGAATATTATTTACTTGTGAATTAGAAGGATTTTAAAATATGAAAACAAAGTATAAATTATTGCCAAACCACTGTCAACTTTTTTATATCACATTATTATACCCATTTTTCATATTTTACTTCAATTAAATTACCATAAAGGGTTTGATAAGATTAATAATTAGAAAATAATAATTTAGATACTTATTAAATTAAACTCAATTTTTTTTTCCATAGCTAGCATTATGCTGGAAAAATTTACATTTATGTATCAATAAATCATTATACATAATATGCAATTAAAACAAGATGCTGTAATGTGTGACGTAGGTCTTCAACTTATTACCATTGTGACCAATAAAATATATATTTATATTGGCTTACGGTAAATATGTACCGTTACCAAGGTCAAGAACTTATTAACAAGTGCACAAATTGTTATCAAAAGGGGTTGGAAATAAAAATATATTATAGAGAGTTAAAATCTATTATTTTATTAATTTGGTAGATTACCCCTTTAAAACTAATAAATATAATTTTTTATGTGAATCAGATACTATATTTCTTTGTTCAAAGTATGTATGTTCTTTTTGTTGATTAATTAAAACCAACTTGCAAATACTAAGCAGATATGTCTGACATTATGAAGCTAAAGATTAAGGTTAACTATAAACATACAGCATAGGCACGGGATTAAGAGTCTGAAAACCGATTTATTTTTTTGTGTTGACTAAGAACTATGGAGTTTCTGTAAAAATGGAAAAAGCCAAAGATTTTGACTAAAAAATATACATATAAAATGTTTAATTGGGTTGATTAAATTTAATTGCAAAACTTAAGCTAAATTTATGTTTTAATGGATTCCAAGGGTCTTACTTAATACTATGGCAAAAACGAAACTTTTTTCTAAATTATATATTTAAATTGCAATAGAATAACGGAATTAAATGAGTTAGAGTATTAATTCTTATATATAAAATTTAAAAGACACTAATATGCTTACTAAACCCACAATGAAGTATAGTTACATTAATAAAAAATATTAAAATACCAAATAAAAAAATCATTGAAATAATGTTTTTGATTGCACTAATGTTAGAATATATATTATTAATTTCCACTGTATTATGTTTTATCCCTGTAAAATTTTAATAACTTTTATCAAAGTATATATTTAACACTATATATTTACTTATTTAGTCGAAACTTGATTTATAACATTCTTACCCGAAGATAATGAAGCTTTTATTGTGAGTTAAGGTCTAATAGTCTTTTAACTTAAGACAATTAAAGTATTTTATTTTTTTAAAGTTGCTCTAATTTAATGTAAGATATTGGAAACTATTGAAGAAAATGATATCTGTCCACATGTTTATTACCAAATAATAAGAACTGCCACTTTATGAAGGCCCTAATAAGCAATGATTGCAAATTCAGCTGAACGTTACTGTGTTTCTAATTTTTAAAGGTTAACTTATAAGATATATATCTTTGTTGATTTATATTTTAGAAAAGCAGAGTTGTTTAGTTTTCACTTATAATTTCTGATTATCGCATATGATAGAAAAAAACACACACACGCACATTACAAAATAATATGCTTTTGATTTTGGAAGCACTTGTTATGACCAACACAAATTTTGTTAGCTAAAAATAAATTGTATAGTTCCACACAGTATCGCTCTAAATTTTATAGTGATTTATAGAAAAAGGATTTACATAAATTACCCACCCCATTATAAACCTTAATAAGTTTGTTATTTTAGCAGCTATTGTATTTGGCTAGCTAAATTATTAACTGAATTCTGGTAGTCTACTTAATTAAATGAAAAATGTATTGAGGTATCCTATTAAGTTGTTACCGTGGAATTTTTTAAGATAGCTTCTAAAACAAAGAATTTTTAAGGCTTAGAATAGGGTAACTAATTTATATACACATTGTATGTTAGTTTTATAATAATTTATATTTATTTAATAAATTTTAATATTTATTTAATTAATAATTTAAATGTTTATAGTACTGTATTAAGAATAAATTAGTTTAATATTTTTATAACTTACGATAATTTGAACCAAAATCAATACAGTACAATTTATTATAACATATTCTTTATCGTTAGATTTTTTACATTACACATATATGATATTTATTTCTTTGCTTACTGTTTGATTCTTGAAACATTATTTTAGTTAAACTAATTAAATGTAATTTGATCTAGTTTTTATAGTATTGGAACAGCTAATAAAATGAAATGTTATTAACAGAACAAATACTTTATTGGGTGTCATATAATCCATTATTTAAAATGCAATCAATATACTAAATGATCTAATTTTTGCATGGATAGAAATTCCAAGATTATCTTAATAATAACCGAATCTGATCTTATTATTTGATCTATACATTTCTGCTACTAAATAATCAACAAATATTAGTGTACTCTTAATTGTAAAGTCAGTCAAATTTAAAGTATTTTCACTTTTATTATAATAATTTAATATGTAATTAAAACACCACTTCCTTCAAAGGGATTTTTATTAAAAACATTATGAAAATTTTGTGAGAAAATAATTACATTACTAATTAAAATATTTCATATCAAATAAACGCATTCTATTAAGGAAGAAACATCTTAAAAAAATATAATTAGCATAAAAAATTGAATGGAAAAGAGTAAAGACTATAAAGTTTAGATAATATGTTAAAAATAAACTAGAGCCTTGAAGAACTTTTCAATAATCTTGGCTAAGATGTTGGTGATAATCTCATAGTTAGAAATTTACATGTAAAAATATACATCAGACTTTACGTATTACATCATGTACTAGACACGATTATTTATATTAATTTATTATAACTATATAATCATGGAAACAAACACCATAAAATTTTAATTTGTAACAATAAATAATATAATATAATAATTCAATTTAGTGAATTAATCAACAAAGTAGGGGCATAAAAATATAAATAAATATACCTATAATAGTATATTGTAGTTTTTTAAACAATCTAAAAATTTGCTTCTCATATGATCCGAGCACATACATTATTAGTTTTGTCATTAATACGTTTTTTGGTACATTTAATTTAAAATAAATATATTATTTATTTCCTTAAAATAAATTAAGCCCATTGATTATTATATAGTATGATAAACAGTATTACACTTTAATACCATATATTACATAATATAGAGTATGCTACCATTAAAATAAAGCTTGTTCCATGAAAAGTTATATATCTATTTCAATTATTAGTTATGTGTTCATATTAAGATTACTAAATAAACAAATAATTTAAAACTTTGGTATTTTGTATACTTTTTAAGTACTCATAATCAATAAAATTAAATCATAGCCGAGTCTTTATATTGATATCCTTTACGATACTACTATTAATATTTAAAATAGCAAGAGCACAATGGACAATGGAAGTAATTAAATCTAATATACATTTGGGTACAGTTTAAAGGTTTTGAAGAATATTTTTATTTAATTTTACTGTTAAAAGTTAGAGTAGCAAAAAAAGTATTTTTAGCTAAATATTTTAAATACAAATATAATTAAAAACTATTTGATTTATATTATTTGATAGAGTGCATAATAAATTGTATTTATTTTATTGTATTAGATATTTTATTGTATCGTACAAGTATTACCTTATTGAATAAATAAAGTATATTTTAGAAAACTGTTTCAATGTGTAAAGCTACTATTATTAGGCTTAGTTATGTTTCATGTTAATTAAGTCAAATCATACAGATATATAGACGCACATATTATTATACATAGTATTATACATTTTTAAAACTAAAAAAGTATACATATCTGTAATTCATGTAAACTAATTACTTAGTTAATAATAGAACCTGTTGATGCTACTCCTAAAGATATATTATATTTGTAATTTCATTTGATCACTATCAATTAGAAAAAAGCTTTTTGGTTAAATAATATTTTATAAAATTCATAGGTAATTTATATTAGTGAAAACTATATAAGTATCTAATTTTTCAATAAATGTATGTTTTTAATTTAACTTATTGAAAAAAATCTCATTCCTTAAATCCTTCATTTAAATATTTTTTTGTAATTTCGATTGCATATGTCCTTTAAAATTATATTAAGTAGCTATTTAATGAAAGAAAATTAAGATAAATATTTATAGTTAATGCATAGTCACTTAAACAATTAAAACATAGCTGGACTATGAAATACTTTAAAAATAGTTTTACATTTATAATCAGATTTATAACAAATTAAAACATAATATATCACAACATTACCTACACAAATAAAGATTTTAAGAACATATGTTTAGAAAACAAAGGAAATAAGCTTTACAATAGATTATTAATAATTAAATAAATTTTTGAAATGTTGGATGTAAAATATGATGCAATTAGTTTCAGATAAGGAAATGAAATTGATTTGTTTCAAATATATATTTATGTCCTGTATAATGAATAGTTCAGAATATAGCTGAGATTGTCTCTAAATTACATTTTCTGATACATTGAAAATATCTAAGTTTGATAAAAAATTTATTATAATTATCAATCTGAATTCTATATATTCTGATAAGATTACGTTTAATTTTAATCAAACTTAAACTTTTCATTTATTACAAGAAACATTCTGATTTCTTTTAGTCTCTATCTGAGCATTTATAACAAATATTCTTGGAAATGGGGCCAAATAAATTTCACCTATTTGATTCGATGAAATAATTAAAATATTAAAATAAATAATTACTTTATCACAATACTAAAAGGTTATTATTATCTTAAATATTAATGATTAAGTTTATCTAAATTTGCTTAAAATGCATTGTTTGTAAATAGTTTATCAGGAATTTGTATATCTACCTGATTTGGTATGCACATACATTTTAATACTAATTTATTTGATGTATAGCTAAATTATTTAATTATTTTACTATGCTAACTATGATTATTTATATAGTTTTTGTAGTAATGAGTAATTTAAATTTGTTTATAAACTACAATATTTATATCATATTTTCTTGCATTTTATTTTATTATTTAGTGTTCAAAGTATTTAAACTGAACTAATATGAATCTAAGATATTTACTACTAAATTATTTTATATTTATCAAACACATCAACATTATATTAATGTTTATTTCATTTCAAGATGATATAAATTTATTAAAATACTACATATCTAATTGATATCAAGTACTTTGTCTTTTAATTTTATTAATTTATATATTATTCGATATTTAATTTTAAAAATTTCACTGAAAAGATAAAGCAAATTATGGTTAAAAAACTTGCTATGGTTATTAAGTCAAGAGCTAAATAACTTGAGATAAATTGATTGAGTTAAAATAATATAGTAAATGTCATGGTATGAAGTGCAGTATCTTAATTGTAACTAAGATGCCAGTCAACGCATTCCTCTCTTTACTTTGACAATAACTATAGCCCTAGTAAGAAAATAAACTACCAAAAATCATCAAGGATTCAGGCCTTACTTGATATATTTTTACTTATGTAAATATATTAGAAGGTAGCGCCAGATGGAGAAATCTATTGTAATGGCTGAGCGTGCTACTTCACTCAGTACTCAAGCCAACTCGTTAAATACACAAAGATATATGGAAGACAAAATAAGTTGTTAAAAATCAGGTCACATTTTGCAATTCAAATAATAAGTAAACCTATAAAATCAACACCAATGTCCAATTAACATCATTACTCTATATTACTTCAAAATATATATGTGTGGTTGTTTTAAATTCAATATATAAACATTTATATACCTGCTGTGTACTGGGTGGTGTAAGAAATGACATAATCAATTCCACCAATTGGCACTAGCTTTCTATTCTCTTTGCATTCGTTTTACTCACTAAAATAAACATCCCTCCCTATATGGTATAAAATTGTATAATAGCATTTAATCAATTAAATAGAAACACTTAAATTAGAAAATTATATATTACTTAAAACTAATGTTAAATACAATTTTGTTTTATATTGTATATAAAAAATTAAATAAAGAAGTTAATAAGCCCCAAAATTATTATATCTTTAATAATTAATTTAAATTCTACCAAATCAAGGTTCTAGATTATTCTGTTTCTACTTTCTCCTGACCCCTTAGGGAGAGAAATATTGGTATCGTCAAAAAAATCAAGATCTAAATTTTGATAAATGTCAACGTTTCATGACCCCCTGAAACAAAAAAAAAAAATATTTTCGCGTTGTCATCTTTCTGTCTGTATTTCGGTCCATAGCCGAAATAATTTTACCAATCGTGCTAAAATTTGGTTTCTAAGTTTTTTATAAGGTAATTTTTGAAATTATATTATATATCTAACCTCAAAATTAACGGTAGTTTATTGAAGGTCAAAAAGAGAGAAAAATATATATTTAAAAAAAATTACGTTTTAATGATTTTGATTACATTTTGTATCCAGGAATTGTTTAACCTTATAAACAAAATTGCAATTCTCATTTTCCCGTGAAAATTACTTTTAGGGGACTTTGCATAAGCAGAAACTTCCAATTTTGATTATATCTCCTTAATTATTTCAGACACGAAATAACTTATCTTTGTAAAGTTAAAACTAAAGCATATAACCCAAACAACTAGGTGCTAAGAATTAAATAAAATTAAATAAAATTAAAACTATACATTCTATTTTAAATATATTTTTATCAAACCAATAGGTTCTGCTGGGCTATAAGGAACATATATATAAAATTATCCTGTTGTTTTTAAATTGAAATTGATTACTAATCTCTTTGGTGGACAGATATTTTCCTATTTTCTTAATGTTTCTGTAACAGTGTATATTATTTAATGTATGCTCTTTAGTGGAGTATTTCTGCAAAAATGTATATTATTTCGTTTCACTAATCTTATGAGGTTATTAAATTCCTTTATTTAAAGATAAAAGAGAGAGAAAATCTGTGCAGTGCATCGTACCATAATTTAATTTCAGTGTGTAAAATACTTATTTTAAATTTACTTAATAGTTTTTGCACAAATGGATTTCTTACAAATGGCTTTGAAGAGAGATTAGCATTGACCGGAACCTTAAGTATATTTTGTTTATTTAAAATTAGGAATGAAATAATATTTTAAAGAGTGTATCCAAATTTGATTGACAACTATACTTATTGTTAACATTTAGTGTACTCAACTACGTAATTGTAAACAAAATATTTATTCAAACACACTTTACAATATAACTTAAATGCATACTTGTAGGAAAGTATTTAATTTAAAACATTGACTTAATTTTACATTTATTGAAATGTATTTTAAAATTTAAAGATTGTGTGGAGAAATAAATAATACGGCACACGTATTTAGCCTATAAAGTGAGAATGTAGATTGAGTTTAAGGACGGAGTATGTTACGAACACAATTACATATATTTAAAATGTGTAAATGAAAACTTGTAAATTTATAGGACATAATATAATATAATACCAATTAAATATATTTATGTAAAAATAACCAAGTAATAAATGGAAAAGCCCAGTGGGTACCTATCCTGTAAGATAGAACTTTGTTTATGTGAATGTTTACTTGTTAGTGAGTGATGATCTGTAAAGAATGTTCAAATGATGTAATATATTAATAAAGTCACGTATTCTGGTAGACTAGCTGTTTTTATAGCTGTAGCCATGGGCCGACACGAGAATATATTTTATCGAAGATCAACATATAGGTTTATACATGTTACAATTATTTATTGGAATTGGTTTTTAATCCATCATATTGCGAAATATCCTTCTAAGTTAATATATTCCTATTCATCGATAGATAAAATTTTAATATCCAAAATTTCAGATATTGTCTTTCTTTCCAAAACTAATAGAAAGTATTTTCAATTATTAAATAGTAGCTAAATAATAAATTCACTTGGCTCGGATTGATCTAGACACTTTACTATCGTTTTAATACTACGCATACTAAAGTAATCTACTAGCTAAGTCATGTTTAATTAATTAAAATACCAAATTCAGGTTAAGTAATCATATCAGATAAATCTTGTCACTAAATATAGTAAAGGGTCTATCTCACAACAGAGTGTGCTTTTTATTTTTCAGTCGTCACTATTAAACCGTTAAGAAGTATTTTCCTGTTCTTTTAAATATAGTAATATGATTTACCTCATCTCAATTCCCCTTATATTTTAATAACTTCTACTGACAAACAGTGCTTTGTTTAAGTGTGGGTTGGATTCTAAACACTCTAACAACTATGGAGTCTCTTTCCCCTCCGTTGTCTTTTTTTTATTATTAATTTTGTATTTCAAAATGTTAATACTGCCTGGTTAACCATTATTAAGGATGGATAATTCAAAGTAGCTTAGTATACCTGAGAATAAAGGCGTTAACTGTACATTTTATTTTTATAAATATTGTGATTTATGCTCTAACTTCTAGTACTGTTATAGATGTTCAATATCTAAAAAGTTGTAGTTATACTGATAATCGTTTAAGACAATGTTATTATTAGTCGTTATCACGTAGCCTCTGTTCCACTTAGGAAGACTACCTTAAATAATCAAAACATACTTTAAATTTGAAATTTAAAAATTGATTTCAAAAAACGTGGGTTCCAAAATTTTTCAAACAAGTAAAAAAAACCAATTTTTGTGTTTTAAAATCACTTCAGCAGGTAAGTAAAGTAACAATGCCATACAAACAAATGTTTCTTTGAATTTCAAAATTGATATATCGTATATCAAGGGGAGAAATGGGAGAGATAACTTGAAATTCAAAAAAATCATTAGTAAATCCACTTTTGGTCGTGGGATAAAATGTTAACCAAACATGCAGATAGAAGTATTAACTCAACCAAAATATTTGGAAATTTTGAATTTCATCATGGAGAACAAGGAAGTTTGAACTTTCAAGATATAAAAATAATATTTATTTTTAATAGCATAGTTATGCTAATATTTTATAGTACACAGAGAAATACATAAAATACATGAATAAACATATTGTTACATAAATTGGTAACTACAAAATAAAACCACTAAATCAGTCAACCAAAATTATATTACATTATATTAATAATTACTTAAACAATGACATACTCATTTATTACGTTGCTTATTTTTTAGCCTTGTCTTGAACATGTTTAATGAATTAAATCTCTTTACCTCTTAGGCAGAAGATTGAAGTCTCTTAATCACTTTTCAAATATATAATTTTGTGTGGAAATAATTATTTTTATTATTAAAGCAGAAGTTACTATTTTGCCTAGTAATATGTTTATGAATATTGAAATTTTATTTTATTTATGAGCTATTTTTTGTTAACGAAATCTTCAAGTAGTGGTATTAAAGTGAAATTTTGCTTATGCAGGTTCAAAAAAACCTTAAATATAAACGAACAAAAAATCAAAGATTATCTAGACAGGGATTCATTGACTGAACAGTTAGTAAAATAAACAACCTTTGTTGACAGATCGGTGAGGTGCTATTAACTTTGAGAAATTGTGATGTTACTGCTTGAATATAATTTTGTAATAGAGTTCAAATCAGTTAGAATTGTTTCGTATTTGGTAAACCCAATACATCTAATATAACGTGTTTTTTTTTTAAGATCCCACCAGTAAGACAAATTACGAGCTTGAGAAGTTTGAGACTCAATATAATTCCATAGATTGGCAAACTTGGGATGCTAGTTAATGGTGATATCACTGCAAGTTCTGAAAGTCTCTTGGGGCCCACACCCCATCCTTGATGTTCCATTGCTGCAAGTGCCCCACGAGTTGCCTGAAAATAACAAATAATTACTACCACTTAAGAGTGTATTATCATTTGTGTACAAAGCATCTTATATAACCACGTCTTACTACCCATTCATATGCTTATGTACTAATTAATCTAATGTGTTAGGGATGGGAATAGAGGATATGTACCAAAATTTTCATTGATGGATTGTGCAGAATCATTAAGGGAAAACAACCCTTAATACACCCGACGAGGATTCGAACCCAGAAACCCCCCGTCATTGGTAGTGCAGTGTATAGAGAGAGTGATGTCTCAGACCATTCGGCCACCGAAGCGGGTAAAACTATGAAGATATAATGAATTAAATCTCACCAAATAAAACCACCTTTGAGGCTTTGAAAGATGGTTCTAGAACGTAAACGAAATATTCTTGAAGATGACCAAGACAAGAGCCAAGAAAGTGTCCCGATATTGGCAGAGGTGTTGGAGTGGGTCAAGAATGTTATAAACTTTATTTAATGTATGTACAGTGTGAAAACAAGTGTGGAAACCACCCTTAATATATCCAATCGGGATTCGAATTCTGATCTCCCTATTATTAGAATACTTTTGAGTAGAATACATAGAAAATATTATTTAAAATTATATACGGCATAGTAAAAGCACTTAGCCGACTATTTAAATATTAATTAATAGATTTTATTCAAATGTTTTCTGATCATGATCACTTGTAGTCACGATGTTTAAGGCGTCAATATCTCAATATACAGTCCATTAAACTTATTGTGAACCACTACGAACACCGATATTTGGTTCACAATGTCCAAAGTTCACTAAAAACGAAATAATAATATATAATAATAGGGACAGACAAAATAAAAAATAATAATATTTTGTTTTGTTTGCCCCCAACCCTCTCACTTTAGGTTTAGTGGAAACACATTTTGGTTTTAGTGAACTTTGGACATTGTGAACCAAATATCTGAATCCATAATTGCTCACTTTAAGTTTAATTGACTGTATATTGAGCTATAGACACCTTAAACTTCGTGACCAACAGTGCTTATATTTCCAAACCTAAGAAAAATAGAAAGATGTTACTTTAAATATCTTTTTAGTGAAACTTCAAGGTGCGCACCTCCGGCGTATTTTAAAAATTTCAAATATATCCATCCTATTGCCTTAGACCACGTGACTTCGGGAATGTTCGTCTTTGAACTCAATCAACCGTTACATTTTAAACTTTAAATAATTAGTTAGAGACAGCAGTTTTTATACATACATACACGTTAGAAATGAGACGTTGTGACTACCTTTTAGGGTAGTTATAAAACCAAGAAACATAGAAATATAAAACTTGAAACTAAACAACGTTCTTTGTGAAACCTAGTTTTTGATACTACACATTGATTATTGTAAGCCTTAATTATTAAACTGCGTGATTTCTAATCCAGAAGAATACCAAACGGGGACCGTGACAATCTTAAACTTAGGGAAACTAGTGGATGTGACCTAGGGAGTGTCTTTTTTATCTGAATGCATATATATAAAGTCTTACGCCTTAGACTGCATGCCCACCTGTGTGGGAGACTACAAAACCAATATACCTGGAAAATTGAAACTATGATTTTGTACTAAGTGAAAACGGAATCTCACAAATAGGAACTTTCTTTCGTATTTCTATATTACAAGCCTCAAGACTGATTCGTTTTCTATTGAAACTCTTCCCCAAGTTGAAATCTCAACATTCAATACAAAGGAATTTATAAAACACCACTCTACCTGGTCAACACCGGGTCCTTCATCTAATTGAAAGTAGATACATTTTGTTAAATATATTTGAATCGTATCCTTATTTGTACAGCATCCCTTGATCATTGCATTATGTATTATTCGAGGATCATTAAGGATCATTGCATTATGTATTGTTCGAGGATCATTAAGGATCATTGCATTATGTATTGTTCGAGGATCATTAAGGATCATTCCATTATGTATTGTTAGAGGATCATTGCATTATGTATTGTTCGAGGATCATTAAGGATCATTCCATTATGTATTGTTAGAGGATCATTGCATTATGTATTGTTCGAGGATCATTAAGGATCATTCCATTATGCATTGTTCGAGGATCATTAAGGATCATTGCATTATGTATTGTTCGAGGATCATTAAGGATCATTGCATTATGTATTGATCGAGGATCATTAAGGATCATTGCATTATGTATTGTTCGAGGATCATTAAGGATCATTCCATTATGTATTGTTAGAGGATCATTGCATTATGTATTGTTTAAGGATCATTCCATTATGTATTGATCGAGGATCATTAAGGATCATTGCATTATGTATTGTTCGAGGATCATTAAGGATCATTCCATTATGTATTGTTAGAGGATTATTGCATTATGTATTGTTCGAGGATCATTAAGGATCATTCCATTATGTACTGTTAGAGGATCATTGCATTATGTATTGTTCAAGGATCATTAAGGATCATTGCATTATGTATTGTTCGAGGATCATTAAGGATCATTGCATTATGTATTGTTCGAGGATCATTAAGGATCATTGCATTATGTATTGTTCGAGGATAATTAAGGATCATTGCATTATGTATTGTTCGAGGATCATTAAGGATCATTCCATTATGTATTGTTAGAGGATCATTGCATTATGTATTGTTAGAGGATCATTGCATTATGTATTGTTCGAGGATCATTAAGGATCATTCCATTATGTATTGTTCGATGATCATTAAGGATCATTTCATTATGTATTGATCGAGTATCATTAAGGATCATTACTATTATTTCAAGGGATATTATTCAGATCATGATTTGATTTAAATTTGTAATTAGAATCATTGTGTGTATATATACTTTATCAAACTACTACATATATACCTTTTCCTCTGCCTTGCTCCTTACTACCCATCCAAGCTATGCGAATTTAGCTATAACAATAAATTAGGAATGAGGAAGGCAAAATTATATAAAAACGTACCTCCATTTGTGTGAAGGAAGATTGAGAAGCCATTTAGGGAAACACACCTTTACACCCATCCAGGTTATATCCCCGACATCTTAGTAACAAGATAGGGTGACCTGGTGGTCTAGGGTAAGGTGTCAGACTTCTGTGCTAAGGGTCCGGGGTTCAATCCTCGGTCCCTGCACAGATTTATCTGATTGCCAAAACCTTCCTTCACCTCTGACAGGCCGTGTATTAATCACAACTTGTGAATGTGAGGAATGCCAGGCCTCCACCGTGGTTCGGATCCCACGTTAAACTGTAGGTCCTCCATTTCATCTCCCAATCAGTCCACCGTTACACATTAGCGTAAGTGCGTATAACCCGAACGGGTAGTAAGACGTGGTACTACTACTACTAATAATAATAGTAGCCAGATAGCTAGACAATATATGATTGACGCCTTTGTTCATGAGCCCACTGGTTATTGATGTGATATTTTTTTTGTATCAAACATCATAATATCTAAACTAAATAACTGTTTAATTAAAAAAAATAAAGCGAAATATTCATTCTCTCTTTAAGTTCCCACAGTGTTAATTAAATTGGTTTTTTATCATTAGGGATTAGTATGTTTTCATAAAAAATAAACTTACTTGTGCGTATGACCTAATATCCAAAGGAGATCTATTATTAAGTCATTACTCGCTTAAGAGTTTATTCGTTCCCATCTATTGATAAAACTAATCACAAATCAAATACTGATGTTGATTATTAAATTATAGCAAGATAAAATCAATCTCTGTAGCTATAAATGTAATGTTGATTAATACCTGTTAGATATCATTCTTATCTAAGTTCAGATTTTGATAGTGAATGACAGGGAAACTGTTGTATTTCTAATACAATGGTTAATTATTTGTTAAAAAAAATTGTTAACTTTTATCGGTAGTAAAATTATACAATTACCATGGACGAATAATATCACTAAACATATAATATTAGTTACACTTGTATGTAATGTATAGCTACTATATTAAACAAAAATAACTTTGTCGTACTATTAAAGTTCTATAACTTCATAATGTGGTATTAAAAAATAAATATAAATGACAATCCGGAAACCTTAAAACTCCTGAAACTATCCTTAAATATCCTAATTTTTCTTCGAGATCAAGTTAAAAAATTATATATTTTTTTAAATTAGTTGAATTAATGTTTCTTGCCACGTACCCTATCTCAGAATTTGAGATTACTGAAAGAAGTAGATGAGCTATAAATTCTCATATATTTTTTAAAAAAACTATTAAGCTAACAATGTTATCTTTGGGAATTTTAAGGGTCATATTGAATATTTACTAGATAGATTTGACGTGAGCTATATTTTAAAATAAAAAATTTCTTAAATAATGCAGGACGTTTGAAAGTCTGCGTTGTATTTCAGTGATTCGGTAGGTGACCCCTTGAGAAGTAGTTGACATTTTCAGAGAGGTTGTAATACTATACAGCCATCCAGAACTGCTATTACCAAGGAGGTAACATGGAGCCATGATGGTAATATTGACCATTCCTACCTGAAATGTATGTCCACTGTAGAACACACAGTTCACAAGACACAGACTCTGGTAGAGTGACGGTGAAATTAGAGAAGCCGATACTACTGTCTGGAAGGTAGTATTTTGTGCTAATGTTGCCTGCCACAGTAAGCAGGTACTCGCTGAAACATTCCTCCGTCTCTAGATCTGTAGTGTTGGAAAGTGGACACAACTTGAACTCGAAGTAGCCCAGATGATTTGCAGTGAGTTTCACTGAGACGTCAATGATTTCACCACTTGAATACCTAGACAAGAGACACTTTATGCAATATTTTGCGTGACTAGTATTATTTTAGGCAGTCATGAATCTTCATTCATTCATGGTGTTAATTTCTTTAGGCCCTCTCTTATCTTGTCCTAAATTTATTTGGTGTCTCCATTTGGATTCAACCCAATTCATTGACCCTACTCAGTAAGGCTGGGCTTATATTCATGAATTATGCATAGTTAATTGTGAATAATGTATAGCACATAGTGTGCTAGAGGCTGAAATCCATCATACAAAGCATTAAGTTGTTTTAACTTTAACTTCTTATACGTTATGCTTGGAGTTTAGTCTAGATAGTCATTAGACTTGAGACAAATCAGCCAATGAGATTGCGAAGAGAGGATATGGCTAATTAAACGCCAGTATACAATCAGGAAAAATGGTTAATGAGCATATGTATTCATCATCATGTTTAATGCCTTGTGGTAGTCATACTTATTTGTTATTCAAGAACTAACTATGTCCTAGCATCATTTACTAAGATTGCCTAATTATGATTAAAAATAAAGGAGAAATAATACATTTTTAATTTGCTATCGAAAAATATGACAATAATAACAATTGTAACAAAAAATCAAATTTGATTTAATAGTTCAGAGAAAATTAAATGGTCTAAAGTTTCACGGATTAAATATACAGTTTAATTGAAGTTTTTAGAATGAAGCCTTTATTGAGGTATTTTTAGTACATTTTCTATTAGGGAAAAGAGGTTTGGCCATTTTATATTAATGAAAAACAATCCATTTAAGTAAGACGTTATGCCCTACGTTTCAATACAAGCCGATGTATTTTTCTTATAAATTGTACACTATACGCTATACACCGTTTACAATTATTATGTGCTATGTATTAATATATACCTAGCAATGCTATAGTGATTTAATTCTATTAAATCTGTTAAAAATGAATCAGCCCTTCTTTAATCAACATAAAAATCTACTCTTCAATAACAATTCTCGTAAAATTAATATATATTTTGATAATATTTTTTATACATAACAAATAATTTGAAAGGGTCAGCTATGAATTTTAATAATAAAATCTTTCGTGATAAATTCTTAGAAGTATTGCAAAATTACTATTTATAAAAAAATTAATAGAAAAATTTACACACCAATTTGTATAATTAATAATTGAATAAAAGTTAAGTAAGGAGTACGTATATAAATAATACAATAAAACGTGTATTCTGTAAGAAATAACAACATGGGACTTGGTCAAATAGGGACCTTGTACTCACGTGGCTACAGAAACACCAGCACCGTATGTGCCCGTGTTTTGGTGTTCACGGGGTCTGCTCAAATAGGGACCTTGTACTCACGTGGCTACAGAAACACCAGCACCGTATGTGCCCGTGTTTTCGTGTGCACGGGGTCTGGTCAAATAGGGACATTGTACTCACGTGGCTACAGAAACACCAGTGCCGTATGTTCCCATGTTTTCGTGTGCACGGGACCTAGTCAAATAGGGACCTTGTACTCACGTGGCTACAGAAACACCAGTGCCGTATGTTCCCATGTTTTCGTGTGCACGGGGCCTGTCAAGTGCAAAGTCATCCCCGCACTCCCCGCAACTACCATTGTTACTTTCCCATTGCACCTGCAACATTAACTTAAGTTTAGCTCACTACGGCCCTTTATTGTTTTTATATTCAAGTAAAATTGTAAGAGCCATTGCAATTTGGTATATAGCCCCTTAAAGCGTAATATTAATCGGCTATTTAGTCACTTATGATGTTTAATGCAGTTTAACAATAGATCGCAAGGAGATTGAGATTTTAGAAAATGTATAACCTTCTGGTAAAAGGATTTGGAACACTCCAACATTACAGGCTGGATCAAAGCTCAGGTCTACTGTCATTAAGAGTGAATGTACATTATATTTAAAGTAAGAATAATTTTACATACCCGCTTCAGTGGCCACACAGTCTAAGCCAAGGTGTCACTCTTGAAATAGACTAGACTGCAATCATGGGGAGATGGGGGTTCGATCCCGTTCGGGTAGGGTGTTTTTTTTTACTAAGTGGTTTTCCACGTTACCTCAAGGAAAATGTGGGTATGCTTACTCTAAATTTAACATTCATAATCCTTTACACATTGTAGTAACTATTACATAGGCGTACAACCCAACGGTTAGAAGAACATAGTGGTAAAATATATATATATTTTATATATTTTCAGTCTTACCTTCTTCCAAGTTATTTACGACACTGTGCTTTATATTCACAGTACGTTTGTATATATCGGCCTGTGTGTATATATATATATATATATTATATATATGCCCTATATTATATCCCACATTATATAAATAATTATACAGTTAATATTGATACACTGATACACAGAGAGTATCTTTTAAATGTTTGAGCTATTATCTCTATAAAGGATGTGTCTATCCTGGACAGAACTTACAGGAATATCTGAACATTCTTTCGGAAATCTGTCATTTTGCAAACTACAGTAGGATTCTGGTGGGAAGGAATTTAAATAAAATACAAATACATAATTCTGTGGCTGACCTTGATAAAAATTTATTACTATATTATTATTAGTGCGATTTAAACAGATTGATAATATCTATCAAAAAAGACTGTTAAAGATCCCATGGCTTAACGTATGCCCATTTAATCAGTTTTAATAGCTTTTATAATTGTAAGATATAGCCTCTCTTACCAGAATACCTACCATATCTAATAGCTTTTAACTTTTTTAACTAAACATTAAATTATATAAATTAAATATAGCACAAAAACTTTCAACAGATTTAATTATATTGTTACAGTGTTTGTAATTTGGTTATTTACAGGAAAAATACACAATCATAATATTATAAACGCTTTACTTCAACTGCATGTGAAGTGTGATATATTACAATGGTGGCGTGGGATCTGCTGTAGTTAAGAATGTTAACATATAGGTATAAAAAGATAGAATAAAACACATAATAAAGTGTACTACAGGCTTTAAGCAAAGTCACTAGTTGGTTTAATTTTGTCTGTGTACTTGCAAACCCTGTCACTAGTCTGTTTCACTCTCTCTGTCTTATACTGACAAGCTCTGTCTCTAGTCTCTTTCACTGGCTTTCTCCCCAAGTTCAACTTCACCTTTTTCTCCAGTAATAGTAGGGTGAGGACAAATAAGATTAAATTTAGAGGAAATGCACCATAATTTACTTGGGCAAAGAGGGAGAAACATATGAGGAAAAATACCCTCCCTATGCCCGATCGAGATTTTTAACCCTTAACTCTCGATCACCAGACTAAACGAGCCTGACATCCCAGCCCCACTACCACTAATGCAAGTTTTTCAATGATAACAATTTTTTACAATTTAAATGCCATATCAAATGACCGCAGAGCTAGTAAACTTGAAACGGGAGTGAATTCAAGAATCCAGACCCATAAAAAGATATGATCGTTTTTCTTTTACCGATTTTCCTCCACAGAACAGTTGATAATCGTTGTAGTTGGCCGGTGTGTCGTATCCAAACCTCCACATGGAGGCTCTGTTTGGAGGCCACCAGAGCATTCCGTGACTGTTAACCTCAACTAGAAAACATGTAACAGCAATCGCCGTGATGGCTGTCATCGAATCTACTTTTGAAGTCGCCATTACTAATAAATTATCTCCTTACTCAGACTTTAAACTCTCAAGTTTCAAACTATGCCAAATACCCTCAGGACAGCGGTATTTATTCTAAACATACAACGTGCTTATCAATTTTGGGTTAATCCGATATTTATTTGAGTTTTTCCGAAAAAATGAATAGGCCAATGGCTCTAGTTTTTTCGCAACATACAAAGACAATCTATCAAACTTATAAAACCGTGATACATACATTGTTGATTTATTTATGAGAACAATAAATATTTCCTGGGATAAATATTTGAAACTTTTATTACGATTATTTTGCTTATGACAGTTATCTTATCTTCTATCTTAGGTATTTGAAGACATAATAATCTAAGAAATATTCGCAAAACCAGAGTTTAAATCATCTTTTACACCGCCAATTAGTAATTTGAAAAAGAATTCTATAGTGTTTCCCAGTTATAAGCATAGAGGAAGGTAAGTTCAATATGAAATCTACCTAGATTTGCATGTAGGGTTATTTGGAAACTATTGGGTAAAATAAACAACCTAAGTACATCGTTGAAACTCGATCTCTGACCCCGCCATCACTCACAGATCAGACTTAACGTGGAAGATGCCTTAAATCGTGTGCCCACATGTGTAAGTATAGATTTAGAAAACGTTTAAATGTTATAGACCCGAAGTATTTAAAAAATAAGAAACATAAATAAAAAATGTAATATCAAGTTATGATGAATTAAAACAATTCAACTAAGAAAATAATTTTACCAGAAATATTAGGGCGTTGAATGAATCGTGTGCAGCTTTAGGTAAAATTCTCTCAAATTAATGTTAGTAAATGTTGCGTTTCGCATAAATTTCATGAAGACTTTTATGTCAAAGATTGAAAAATAAGCAAAGATTATTTAAATATTATTAAGAAGAACATTCTTAATAGAGTAAGGGAAAAACTAGGAAAACGTGAGTCAATAATTCTTTTATCTTATTATGTTGCATTTACTGAAAATATTTTGAGTTAAATAATTTATTGAGGGATAAGTTTACCCACAAAAAATATATCAACATGAATGATAATAATTTTTGCACAGCATAACTTAGAATTAGTAATACTAAATGTCTTTATCAATATTATGTGTAACCCGCCTCGGTGGCGTAGTTGGCTAACGCGCTAGTCGTGTTGAGCCCGATTTCCGAGGACGGGGAGATCGAGGTTCGAATCTCGGTCGGGTGAACTGGGGGTGGTTTTTCCTTAATGATTTTCCACTCTCCCTCCACGCAAATGCGGGTTCACTTCCTATATTCAACCTTCCCAATTCCTAATCCATTAGCGTAATTAGTACTTAAGCGTATAACCCGAACGGGTAGTAAGACGCGGTGCTAGATAATAAAAATAATATTATGTGAAGGCTACTGTGTGGTGTGTAGATGTAAATATAAAGAATTCATGTTACTTTTGGAAGATGAATGCTTTGTCCATAGGACTAAGATAAGTGAGTGTTAGCTGCATATGGAGTGTGTTGTATTGCTGTGATTCGGAGAAATTAATGTTAGATGTGGATGATGTTTATGTGTTCATGTAACTAAAATCCATTATTAATTTTGACTGTGGATGTTGTGAATTTATTTAGGCTCTAGATGCTATGTGTTTTATTGATATTACTAGGATAAATTAATATAAGCTGTGAATGGTATGTGTTATACTGTATTGACGTTAGTGTTGAATGTATAATTGAAGCATATTTTATTTGAGGTCTTGATGTAGTTATTATACATAATAACATACACTGTGTTGACTGTATGTTGATTTGTTGATGTGGCTCTAAAAATTACTTGATTATTGTTATGCGTGATGTGGTAACCACACAAGAATTCATGAATCTTGGTTGTAGATGTTATAGGTTTTTTAATGTTAATGTATGATGGCTGTGGATATGTGCTATGGCTATGAATAAGAGAAATTGAACCGAATTTGACTAACATTTGTTTAACGTAAATAGTACTCTATTTATTGTCTTATACCATTTAGTATACTAAAATGAGAGTTTTTACGTTGTCATCCATTTTCTTTACTAGCCGTAGAGATATTCTACAATATTAGTGAATGCATTTTTTAGTTTATAGTTAATTTAATGATTAAATTAATTTTAAAATACGGCAATATATATACCTATTTTTTATTTCCAAATATGAAAAGGCTAACTTATTCGGAACTGAATAATCAAAGCCTAATCTTGTTTAAAAAATTTTCATTTTCATTTATCCAAGGTATTTAAAGTCCACTTTCTGAACCGATTGATTATATCAGTACACGACTTTTAAACTAACTTAAATATAGGGGTGGAACACGTAAGGAGGCTGTACCGTAATTAAAATGTATAATACGTGGGACGCCAGCTAATGGTATTCCCATACACATTTGTATGCGGTGAACAAGGTTACTGCTCTCAAGACTTCTAGGTGTCTTAGAGGACTCTAGACACAGACTTAGAAAGCTAAACACAGGGCTATTTACCGGAAAATATAACTACTTTAATGAAGTGTTTAACAAGTATGATGGTTGAGATATGTATATTTAGAAAGTCCAATTTAGCGTCATCCAGGAATAATTATACATAATTATTACTTCTGTACCAACCAGCCTCGTGGTGTAGTGGCCAGTGCATCTGGCTGCAATCCTAGAGGTCCCGGGTTGAATTTACAGCTGGTACCTTGGCTATTTTTCCCGAAAGGAGAATTACCTCAACGATCAGCAGGATTTATTTAATTAGGCTTAAGTTAGGTTTAAGTGTTTACACCCTCATACTCACTATCACCATCATCTCATCTATCTCATCTCATCCATCCCATCTCATCTCATCTCATCTCATCGGGACATGGAAAGAGCCTCCACCAAAGGGATGTACGATTAATATATCGGGCGCCCCCTTGGCAACGGTACATTAGTACTGGCTACTCTTTCCACTAATGGATTACGAATGATATAGCCCAGACTCCCAATATTATTATTACTTGACAACAAACTCATGATAAATAACCGTTCACACTAGCAATGAAACATGAATTGTAATACACAACGAATTATACAATACCCCTTACGAACTAAAAATCAATGTCTTAAACTGATTAGTTTGTCTTTATCTTGACAACAATTTACAATATTTGGCTTTATGACAAACACTAAATTTATTTATATTAATTATGAAAAATTATAGTTCAAAGTCTTGATGAAATAAAATAAATAATTATGCTTTTGATTGTGAATTTTCATAAAAAAAATTCTTCATGTTAGAAAAATAATAAATTTTAATGATTTCAATAGTTTTCTCCAAGATGGCTACTAAAGTGACACGTAAGTAATTATCGATATGGTTTTTAGTTAATTTGACCCTTTTTAATTTTAAATTACGTAATAAATACAGCGTAAGGTTGAATGACTTCTAAAGTAGTTTTATAAAAGTTTGTTAAAGTTAGTTTTATTCGTAGGAATAAATGCAATAACTTAGCAGCCCGACTTAAGTTGACAGGGATTTTCAAATTTATGTTTAGTAAAAATATTTTTAATGGCGATAATTGTTGAAATTCTTAAGCTTACTAGTAAATGTTGACTTATTGACAAAACACCTGGTAGGTAGATGTAAAATAATATGTATGATCCTATAGTAAATTAATTTATCAGATATTATGAACTCTTGACGCTGATCTGACGGTTAATATTGGATATTTACACTTTTTTGAAACCGTATTTTTAAATATACCGTTCAAAATCGTACATTAGTGAGCGTTTTCAAAATGTCTTATGGAATTTGTCTTCTCCAAATGTTAGTCCAATCAAAACATGGTAATAAATACTAATTTAACTAAGACAAAACTATTAATTTGGATTATAAATTCCGAAAGGTTCTTTAAATAATCTTAAAATAACAAATCAAAATACAATTTATACTATCATTAAAAACGTGAGATATTGTCAATAAACAAATACGCAACAAAACTGTCTTAAGATAACGTTCGTTATATTATCCGAGGAATCATTCATGGTTATTTTCACGGCTCTATGGATTTATGGATCACAATCTCTATGAAAGACCATTCCGATCTCGTATGAAGCTTCCTGAGCCCATGATCGTACAAAATTATTGAATATTTGAGTTAATATTATTATTACTCAACAAATAAAGGCAAAACATCTAAGCCCTGAGTCTTTACTATAATAGACACATCAGATGAATAAACAAAACCCCTTTTAAAATAATACAAGAAAATAATTAATTACTCAATTCAGAATAGCTCATATAAGCGACATCTGTGCTGCGTAGTGGAACTTCAGAATGACGGCGGTCCCTTACAGTTAGTTCTTCTTTAGTCGGATAGCCAAAGTTAAGGTAAGTAGCCTAAACAGTCACTAGGTATTTCCATTGTTGTGGATTAGGAAAGAGTAAGTAGCACTTAGTTGTAACTATTATATATGCTAGGAATGATCGTTCATTGTAATACTTTCCTTCAAAATGCTGTAAGAAATTCATTGTAGCTATTAATTTCATTGTTAAGATAACTTTATCTTTGTTGAAGTATTAGTAGAATATCGATATCCAATAAATCACCAATATCGATATTTAGGGGTGTGCATTTATTAAAATTACCCCTGCTAATCTATACCCGCATCACACACGGATTAGATGGCATGCTCACCTGGTCTGACTTGCCAATGATAGGGCGGCCAGAAACTTGGCCACGAATACAGAGTGAAATGGTTCCCCACACTCCCTCTACTCAATATCAGATACATTTTCTCAAAATATTATATTCCATTTCCCTACCGGACTAGCTTTATTAAAATGCAGGTATTTTATATGGTTATTATGATTTGGTACATATTAAAATATTTAATTATTTAATTTAACGCTTGTGTTAAATTGTATGAAATGAAAAGTGGGTAAAAGATCTTCACTGGGTCAAAATCTTATGTTAGAACTGTAATCCAATGTGTTATTTCTTCACGCTTCACTAGCGGTGTCTCGCCGAATGTTCAGTATCTATGTGCCCATTGTTTAGAACTGTTGACACTCTCTTGTTTTTGATTTATATAAACCTGTGATCTCTGTGCATCCATGTACGAAAAAGTTTGTTGCATTGTTTTACTATTATTCATGTTTTACCCTAAGATAATTAGTTAAATTTTTTATCATATTATCCCCTTTCATTAATAAATTGATATTATTATATCTAGTTGTTTTGATGACTTTATGCATTATTTAAATAATTAGCTAGTAGCATGTTAACTGATACTGAATGGTCTCAACACACAAACCCATAATAAGTTGACAATATTAAAAAAAATTATCTATTTTACCCGTAACTCATATCTTACTACCCGTCACAAAAATACGTATAGGCCTATATTTATTCGCTTACAAACCAGACAAGACAAGACATATTATGTGGGTGTGATTAAAAATATATTAATGAAATATTCTAATCATAAGTATGTCTGATATTTGGATAGCGATATCTTGATTTCAAGTGATAGATAATGAACGAGATATTTCACCACATAAGCAATATATAAAAATGGCCACACGAATAATAACACGTTTTTCATTGAGCGTATCTACTAACATTACTGTCAGATTGTATTAAATGTCTGGCCCACCAGATATTATAGTTTTTTTTAGTGGCCCGGTTGGACAACTAATTGAATAGTCCTGTCTTGGACAAAATGGAGCCCGTAGTAATATGGCCATGAACCAGTAGCGAGCCTTGTTCAAATAGTAGTAAAAACAAAGGAGACTTTAGGCTTGACCTCTTGCATGTGAGTTGACTATGCGCATTGTCACGCACGCGGCACGGAGACCCTACACAACGGAGGGTTAGTCAAGGGTCGCATGTCTCACTCATAAGAGAGCCGATGTCATGAACAGGTGATCCTTTATGCTAACGACACACGATGCATGATACATTCAAACTAATTCGCTCTCATGTTCTAACAGTGGTCGAGATTTCTAGAGCTAGGATAAATAGAAGCAGCTTTGTCTGAGATCATTTCAACCAAAAATTAAAAATAACGAATATGTATTTAAAACTTTATTATAGCGGATTATACGTTTTGTATAATTAATTAATAATGTGTTGCCCCTTCCCTTCCTTTAAAACACATTTTGGGTGTCAGCTTTCGTTTAAGAGTAAATTACCTGTATCGTAAACTATTACCTTGATAATGGGTGCTAGATTATTATATTATTAAAATCTATAAATTTGAAATAATCAAAAAATATCTGGAGTCCAACCAGATCACTATTATTTTAAGCCGGTTTATTGAGTTTATTAGACTTTTGTGACTGAAAAAACATTACCTTTAAGATCTTTTGAATAAAAAATAAAATAATTGTTTCAACCTGTTTTTAAATGTTACATAAAATACTTAATTTTCTCACTTAGTCCACACTTTGTTATTTATAACGTGGTTAATATTACGAATTATTCAAATAAATTCATCTCCAGTGACATCAAACCTTCTTCAAGAATCTTGTTTCTTGCGTGATGCTAATCTTAAATAACAAAGCTACATTTTATATATTTTTAATGTTAACTAAAACTGCGTTTATAAAGATTCTATGATTCAAATTTGCATTTGATATTCTAATGAAAATATTATATTCATCTCAGGGAAATTTGGAGATCCTTAAATGCTTAAAATTCCTGTATGCTCTTTTTACTACTACATTTGCGAAAAAGGACAAAACTACCCGTTCCAAATGTGTTAATTGCAAAAAGAAACATGCACAGATAATAAGATATTAGTGAGAGTGAATAATACTACTGACATTATTGAAGATTAATCAAGTATAAATTTGATATTATTATTATTATTATTATTATATTACAATTAGAAGGGGAAAATTAAACTTTCCATATTTTGAGATAAAATTTTAAAAATATTAATTTTATCTTAAGGTGTAAAAAAAATATTTTGTGTTTTATTTTAATAAAAAATTAAATTATAAAGTTAAATTTTATTTTGATCAACCATGGTTTTGCTGAAACAAATTTTTGAAATCGCTATTATATTATAATTTTCAATCATTTTTATCTCTGTGTTTGGAGTAAAAGAAAAAGCTCACTATTTAGCCTATCCTTAACTGAAGCTTTCTCTCTACTCACATGTTAAGCTCATAATTAAATTTTATATACAATAATTCTGAAGGCACCAATGAATGTAAACTTACTGGTGTCTACTGAATATATTCTTTTAAGGTTGTAATTATTTTTGTAAAGTTGTTATTTTGATTAGTTGTAAGAGCCAAACATATCTAGAGTTTTCGGGGTTTGACATGGAATAATTAAAAAACTATAGATTTTGAATAAATGTTTTTGAACAAAGAATACGGGTTTATCATTTTATTACATAAAATATAAAATAAAAATCACATCACCATCACTAACGTGTGAGACGTAATAAGTATTGTTATGTATAGCTGGATGGCATGCCAGTCATGTTTATGACGTCATATATGGCAGGCAACCCCACTACTATTTTTTAAGACTGGAGTTTTTCATTACTTATCTGATTGTAGATAAAGAAACCTTTACTGCACGTTAGTACTCGTATTTTAGGGCAAAGAAAAGTTACTTAGCTATTGGTATATTTTCCTTCAAAACAAATTAAGAATACTGTTTTTATTGTGCATGTGGAACCCAGGATGGCAAGAGATAATATAGTTAACATAGAATACACACATTTGTAATTTAGTCTACTATTGACATGATTGTTTACCTAAAACACACGATACTACTTTGCAACTCTTCAAGTAAGGTTCATCTAAACTCTATTTGCATTTCTTTCCTAGTTACATTATTTTTAAAACCTAACAATTTATATGCTATACTCAAAAGTATATTTAAAAAGATTATATTTAACATAGGCTTTAACTATACTAGCCTACAAAGGTAAGAGATATTTGTTTCTGGACACGGGACACAGTGGACCAAGGAGGTGTCTGGGTGCTCGAAATAGGGTCGGCTTTAAACTTGTTCCACTGTATAAGTTTCCTGGTTGTCCAATGGTAGGCTAGAAGCCTGAGGTGCTGGGTGTGGGGTCACATGTGACTATCTCATCCAATCCACCTTCCTCTAAAAAGGTGTGTGTTTTTTGTAGTAGAAATATTATATTTTTAACTATTTTGATATTTTTCGGGTAAACATGTGTCATTGGATCCTGTTTATTCAGCTATAATGTTTTTTTCTAGTTCCAAACGGGTTTTTTTCCCTACAAAAGTTTTTCTTATTTTTGATCGCTTATTCATGGAGCTCTTTGAAAGTGTATTATGTTTTAAACTTGGCATAGTTATTGTCGATAATATTATATTAGAACTATATTCTTGTGATTTTAATGTATATTTATAAAATACTTTTAGGAGAATAAATTATCAGCCATTAGTTGGAGAAACTCTGAATTTACGAAATGATTACGGAAACATGGTATTGCGTTTTATTCGTTATCTTTGAAGAGATAATTGCTGGAACTTGCCTTGGCAAATAATCTAAAAACGAATAGGGACTACAGTTTATTAGCTTAATAAAAATGTACGTAATTGAAAAGTGGGTTGAATGACCATCAAGCAATTTAATAAATCGTACCCTATATATATATTAAATTACACCCACCATCATCAGTAGATAAACCTTGGCGATTATGAAGATTACAATATATCTGAATATGTTGATAGGAAAGAAGTTCAGGCAATACCGTTGGACGGTACAAATTATAAGTTCAAGGTCAAAAAGTGTTAAAATTGACTTATTTGTATTATTTCTTGCTCAAGAGTTTCAAATCCTAATCATATTCTTACAATAATATAGTAGTAGCTATATTAATAACATACAGATGGTATGGTATCACTAAGTTATTAATATATACGTTATAAAAAATATACCAAATTTAGTAGAAAAGGGATTAAATCTTAAATAAACTGCAGCTAAAAGACTAAACCAAAATAAAAAAGTTAACCAACAAAAAATCATCAAATTAACTATTTTTTTTATATTCAGACTTTCTAAGCTCACAGCTACTTAAAATATGATAGTGAAGATAATACAGCTTAGCTTATGAATATATTAAAGTAGCTCCTTAAACAAAAATGCATCTTCCATTGAAAAATAGGGATGCAGCAAGTCAATCTATAAATCATATAAAGAGTCGTGTATTAAAGTAGTTGTGCTAAAGCTCTAAATATGAATAGTTTCTAATAATTTTAAAATTGACCAAATAAATATAATTTAATTGGTCAGGTCGTACCTTATCCACAATTAATTTTACCTGCTTGGAATTAACATTTATTTTACTAAAATATTGTCATTTTACACTCTTTTATTTATTGAGAATATTTTGCTATAGTGGTTAATTTTAAGTTATTTGTATGCATTAAAAATTTAACAATAAATTTTATAAAAAATACTATAATCTAGTCACCGAGTGTATTATATACCAACACCTTTTACTACTTTTAACAGGCTACCCGCAAGGTGGTAATGTAAGAACAGTATTTGGCTAGAATACCTATTTCTCCACTTGGTAATCTATTTGAGAAGTAGTAGCGTATTTCAGGAAGTATTTAAATCTTTATCGTGGGGTTTCAATATCAAAAGTTCTTTCAGATATCACCTATATTTCTCGTCACACAGTCATGTGTAATCAGTAGTATCTAAATCTATCTCACGGGGTTTCACTAGCAAACCTTCCTTCAGATATCCCCTGTTTTTCCTGTCATGCAGTCGTGTATGACAAGTAGTATCTAAATCTATCTCACGGGGTTTCACTAGCAAACGTTCCTTCAGATTTCCCCTGCTCTTCTCGTCATGCAGTCGTGTATGACAAGTAGTATCTAAATCTATCTCACGGGGTTTCACTAGCAAACCTTCCTTCAGATATCCCCTACTTTTCCCGTCATGCAGTCGTGTGTGACAAGTAGTATCTAAATCTATCTCACGGGTTTAACTAGCAAACCTTCCTTCAGATATCCCCTGCTTTTCCCGTCATGCAGTCGTGTATGACAAGTAGTATCTAAATCTATCTCACGGGGTTTCACTATCAAACCTTCCTTCAGATTTCCCCTGCTATTCTCGTCATGCAGTCGTGTATGACAAGTAGTATCTAAATCTATCTCACGGGTTTCACTAGCAAACCTTCCTTCAGATATCCCCTGCTTTTCCCGTCATGCAGTCGTGTATGATAAGTAGTATCTAAATCTATCTCACGGGGTTTCACTAGCAAACCTTCCTTCAGATATCCCCTGCTTTTCCCGTCATGCAGTCGTGTGTGACAAGTAGTATCTAAATCTATCTCACGGGGTTTCACTATCAAACCTTCCTTCAGATATCCCCTGCTATTCCCATCATGTAGTCGTGTATGACAAGTAGTATCTAAATCTATCTCACGTGGTTTCACTAGCAAACCTTCCTTCAGATATCCCCTGCTTTTCCCGTCATATAGTCGTGTGTGACAAGTAGTATCTAAATCTATCTCACGGGGTTTCACTAGCAAACCTCCCTTCAGATATCCCCTACTTTTCCCGTCATGCAGTCGTGTATGACAAGTAGTATCTAAATCTATCTCACGGGGTTTCACTAGTAAACCTTCCTTCAGATATCACCTGCTATTCCCGTCATGCAGTCGTGTATGACAAGTAGTATCTAAATCTATCTCACGGGGTTTCACTAGCAAGCCTTCCTTCATATTTCCCCTGCTATTCTCGTCATGCAGTCGCGTATGACAAGTAGTATCTAAATCTATCTCACGGGGTTTCACTAGCAAACCTTCCTTCAGATATCCCCTGCTTTTCCCGTCATGCAGTCGTGTATGACAAGTAGTATCTAAATCTATCTCACGGGGTTTCACTAGCAAATTTTACTTCAGATATCCCCTGCTATTCCTGTCACGCAGTCGTGTATGACAAGTAGTATCTAAATCTATCTCACGGGGTTTCACTAGCAAACCTTCCTTCAGATATCCCCTGCTTTTCCCGTCATGCAGTCGTGTGTGACAAGTAGTATCTAAATCTATCTCACGGGGTTTTACTAGCAAACGTTCCTTCAGATATCCTCTGTTTTTCACGTCATGCAGTCGTGTGTGACAAGTAGTATCTAAATCTATCTCACGGGGTTTCACTAGCAAACCTTCCTTCAGATATCACCTGCTTTTCCCGTCATGCAGTCGTGTGTGACAGTTAGTATTTAAATCTATCTCACGGGGTTTCACTAGCAAAAGTCTTTTCCCCGATATCACCAGTATTTTCCGTTATACAGTAATGTATCAAATGTAGTATTAGATCTTTCTCAAAGGGTTTCCTCCAGCAGCAAACACCCTCCTTATTCTGTACTTGTAGCTTGTAATCTAGCTTTATGTTTTCCATAATTTTATCGCTATAGACTTTGAAAAAAATAATTTGATACAATTTTTACAGAGATATATTAATTATGTGATAAGAAGGAATAATTAATGTTGGTTTTCAAACTTAGTTTACTTCACACCAGGTAGTCAATTATACAATAAATAATTGAGATAGTTAAAATAAAGTTTAGACAAAATATTATGATGTTCAAAAAAGTTACTCAAAAAATATGAAAATTAGGATTTTAATATCTAATATTAGAACAAATTGTTACAAAATAAATATTGAAGTAAAACTGATTTTTAACAAGATGGATGATGATATTACATCATTGTTAAATTAATGCTTTATACAATTTTAGAAGATAAAATGAAAGAAGAAGTTTATAAAATTAAAATCGTGAGTAAATATAAATTATTTATTGAAGGGACTGATTCTTGTATACATACAGTGTGCTCAGAAATTCATAACCCAAACTTCACATCTAGCTTGTTTGAACCAAAAGTAATACTATTTCAATGTACACCCAAACCCGGGAAAATATGCTAATAACATTACATTGTGTTCAAAGTTTCAGCATACAGTGCCGGGAGAGCAAAGCTGTCCAAGCAAGCGTGTAAAACAAGTTGCATAGTATTTAGACGTGTGGCACTACATATGCAATAATGACAAGCACTTTCTGTGATGTAGGACCGTTAAATGATGACCCTCACAACGTATTCGCATTTCTAAATGGACTGGTGTGTTGTTTATTATATTAATTGTGGTTTGTTCTGCTGGCGTGCTCCAAGATGTCGAGGTGCATAGTGTTGCACACCTAACTCCTATTCAACCTGTTGTACACGCATGCTTGAACAGCTGTGCTCTCCCAGTATTGTACGCCAAAACCTTGAACAAAATTCAAAGGTATAAGCATAGCTTTCCGGATTTAATTGTATAGGGTTTTTGTATTATTTTTGGTTCAAACAAACTATATGTTTAGTTTGGGCTGAGAGTTTCCAAACACCCTGTATGTATTGTTTTATATTATTTCCTTTGGAAACTTATAATAAATAATCTTTAAAACGGAGGTGATTAAAAACTAATAATAAATACAATATTTAAGATTTAAATAATAACACAGCTTAATTTTTTCAATCTTGAATATTTCATTCATAATCTATCCTGAATCATCTCATATCATATGTTTGTCATCATAGCGTGTGGCAGCTAATCGAAGGGTGTTCAAAAAAATAGCAGTGATGGGACTGATTGGCCAGATTATTTCAGCTAGATGGCTCAAACGTGCCATACAATCGAGCAACAGTTGTTTCTTTCTATAGATCATGAAATTGCTTGTGCCTCACCAAAGGTGGGTAAACTGTTGCTCTGACTGGTCCTGGCCAGTACAATGCTTGCCTAGACGTGTTACACCCCTAATAAAGTACCTTATCACGGTGATATCTGTATGAATATCTGTGGTAGTGTGTCCACAGATAGTTCATGGACCCATCTCTCTCACCCTAGGCATAGTAAGTATAGGGCTGGTAATCCCTAATGACGAGTTTCCTCATCAATAAACTTGGAAAGAAGCCCTTCTGGCTGACCATCTGATGTGGGGCCATCAGCGAGCTTCCCTTTACGAGCCACGAGGGACCACCACTGACCACTGGTGACTCCCGTCCTAGTCCGTGTCAGATGGGCATATGAGGCCACATTATCACCCCCCCCCCCATTTAGTTTTGTTCCATACATTACATATAACACACAGATTAGCCTGTAATTTACACAGCATGCTGAAGATAGGAATGGGGGATTTATTTGTTTAAATTCGACTAAACTTGATATTTACACTGTCGTCACATCTGTTATTTTATTATTGTACTTTGTTCCTTTCATGGTATCATATGTGTAAATTAGAACCAAGTAGTTAGGTAGGTCCTAGGTTCGCAGCCAGACCACAACACGACTACTTGAAGCTGTCTGTGGTGGTAGTGTAGCTAAGAAGGAATGGATTTTAGCTACCCTAGAGTTCTTGAGCTGGGAGGTTCTTGTTAGCCGTTGAGATAGTTACAGGATAGTGGTATTGATCACATAGAGTAAAAATCTACTTAACTACAGTAAGAATATTGTGTTTAATAGTTGGCACCCAAGAAATTAAATAGATAATCCCATTTAAGAATTTTTAAATTTCCATATTCGTAGTATATTGAATCATTAAATTGAGAAAAATATTCACAATACTGACCATGCTGGCCTTAAATAGTAGTATACGGAAATATACAGCCCCTTTGACATTGCAAAGGAAACCACAATGAATAAAGTTTACAGCTAAACATAGGACGCCAAAGCCATTGGAATGGACTTGACTTGACATGAAAGGACTTTAAGAATATACGCCACATATGAATATACTTGAGTTGACTGAATTGCCTAAATCCTCTTAGTTTATTCTGCATCCCTCCCAACAAATTATGAATTCAAGGAAACACTTATTAGATTTAAGTTCTTAATCCAAGATAGATGAAGAATTTTTGGATTGCTGTGCGTTTGTGCTATCGAAAATGAAGAGAACATGGGCGAATAAATAAATAAATGGGTAGATAAATACGCGAAAGAAAGAAATGTGCTAGGCATATTTTATTAGTTAGTAAAATCTTTGACAGATGAGCAGATTAAAAACTACTTTCGACTAACCAAATCCGATTTAAAATATAGCCATGATTTAATACCTACTAATATTTAAAAATAAGAGACAAATTGGCATAAGCCAATAAGTACTGAAGAGAAACTGTCCTTAAGTTTAGTGGAAAAAATCTCTTTTTTCTTTATAAATATATTTACAAGCCTAAATTAATTTACTTTTAGCAATCTCATAATCGAATCTTAGAATTCAATTGTGTTTAGAAAATAAGAGCAAATTTCATATGTTACCATACATTTTCAGATTTACAAATTATAGTGATTAGCTAAAAATAAATAAAGATTTTACCACTATTTTTCCATCTAAGAGACTCACTTATTTAAAAAAATCAAGCAATACATTATTTATAAAAATCAAGCAAAGCGGTGATAGGATCAAGTTGTTTATTTAATAAATTCTAGTAAATAAAAAATACAAAACATAATTATGATTAAATCTTATATAATAAAATAAAAATACTAAAGGCAAGTATTTAAGCACATATATTTCTTGTCCCTAACAGACATTTATCGTATTATTAAGAAAAAAAATTATATTAGATATGCTTTTAGAAAATTTACCGTAAAGTCTCATTCCTAAGTCTAAAGACTTCCCTAAATTACATTTCGTTACTGTTTCTTCCAGGCTGGGAAGCAAATACATTTTCTGCTAAAGTTATTTTTTATGTGTAAGCTGACAGACTGAGAAACTTCAAGAAAAAATGTATGAATGTCCTTATTGATTGATAATAATATTCTAATTGTTTATTAATGATAATCAAATTATAAATAGAAGATTAATAATTAGAAAAGAAAACTTAAATGTTATATTCAACTAACTTAAAATTTGTAAAATGTTCCACGTTAAATAGTAAAATAAAAAATAATAAAACATAATATTATTATTAAATGTAACAATTTTACTGAGATAATAAATAGAGTAAAAAAAGAAGTCTATAATAGATAAATTAAGAATTACGTTGTCATAATTGAATTGATGAATAAAAGTTTAAATTAACCAATAAATTGTAAATCTAATTATTTGTGAAAATCTAAAGTTGATTGATATGAATTCAAAACCACAAACTTATAAACGATTTAAATGCATAGTTAATATTTGCAATAAGGTAAGTGTTAGCTTTGTATAAATATGACTAAACTCATTTGATTTACGTACCAGAACTTGGTAAGTAAGGGCTAAGCCGCATTCTTTGAGTGTAAAATTTATTACGTTATTTTCTTATTACTACACATCCGGGCTATATGCATATCTACACTGGAGAAAAAAAATATATTTTAAAGGAGTGTAGCTACCATTTGTATGGAGGTACAGTAGGCACCTACTAATCGGGTATGATTAGACCTACGCCTTTTCCATATTTCCACCAGCTTAGGTATATAATTAATCATATAGCCTAATAGTAATTTATTGAGTTAAAACTATTGATATAATTTTAAATTTAAGATAATTGTTTGAAAATATATTTTTCCCAATATTTGTATGTCAGGGAAAAAACTAAATATATTTAAATATTTTTTTAAAGAAATACATGTTAATTAATTAACATAGAGTATGGTAGATTTTTTCAGCTAATTGGACACTTTTAGACCATATTACATAAAATATATACATAACGTATTTATATAATATCTCTTTTTATGGTAGGCTCTAATATATTAGCCTGGATAACAATTTAATTAAGTCATTTTTATAAGAAGATTTGATTAGATTTATAAAACTGCAACATCTTTGGATGAAATTGACCTCAGGAAAAATCAATTTTAATTATGTCTTTGAACACGATAATTTATTAGCCGAGTTTTATTGAAGTAAGAATTTAAAACAGTTTTTATGACTATTGATCTACATAAATCAAAGGTAGTGAGTGTTTTTCATGTAACATAATTGTGGTTCTCAAATCCCTTCTTAACGCTTATGCGGATGCACTTCCTCTAAAACCACCCTCTCCATCTCTAGTATCTACCCTTTAGATTGAATCGTCATCGTTGGGTAATTAAACCTTACTATTAATAATATATAACTCAAACAAATTAACTTTGCTAGTATTTTTTAATTATTTACGTATTGATTGAAATTTAAATAAGCTCTCTTAGATTTTGTTATTCAAATAATTATAAAGTTGTTCCTTGTTTACTCTGCTCACCGCGTCTCACCACCCGTCTGGTTTGCACGCATTGAAATAGGAACATTAAACAGAATACCGAATACACAACTTGTATATGAAACTCTTCTAAGAGCATCACAAGAATGCGGTTGTGCGCGCAACAAGAGAGAGAGAGGTGGAATGAGAGAAGACAAACAATCAAGAGACGGATGGAAATAGAGGAGAGAAAGATACAGTGTGAACTAACGAGGGAGGGACACAAGCCAGAAAGATTGCAAACAGATGGGGATGATAGAGAGAAAGATAAACAGAGGGACGTCGAGAAAGAGAGCGCATGCGTACATCCCTGATCGATGACGTGTGGGGGGGAGGGAATTGAGGTAGCGATCAGCTGAGTGGCTCGGAGCGTCACGGCCTGGGGCAAGAGGGAAGGGCGAAGGGGGGGGGGGGTATAGAGCGGAACAAGGTTCTGTTCAGTAGCGATGGAGGAGATCTCCAGGGGTGACGCGCCCTCTGTTGACGTGGTCAGCTCGTTAACCTTGGATCAGCACCACCACTCGCAGGTAAACCGCTCTTTGTGCAGGTATTGAAACAATTATTACAGGTGGCCTGGAAGTGACCGTAAATACAATTATGTTATATATGTTTACTAGTCTCAATTCTGTATGTGACGTGCTGATTATAAAAACATTACCTGACCTAACTAAACCTAACCTTATATTTATATAAGCATGAAAGGTTTAGGTACTTTGAATTGGTTGGATTTTAATTAATGTTACATAAACAAATTATTAATAAATATCTAATGTTGTCTCTCTAGAAATATTTCTAGTTTAAGAAGAAAAGAGTATGATTATTTCTCTATATATACTTTTGATATTTTTTATTTTTGCACACCTTTTGAGTATTTCTTCAATGATTTCCCCAAATTTAAGCTTTCTACTTCATAAAAATGTATGCAATGTCCTAAACATATACACTACCCAAACTGCACATATTTGTTTGAACCAAAAGTAATACAAAATCCCTACACACATCTGGAAAAATATGATAATACAATTAACTTGTGTTCAAAGTTTCTGCGTATAGCGCTGAGAGAGCATAGCTGTTCAAGCATCCGTGTAAAACAGGTTGCATAAGAGTTAGACACGTGGCACTACACACCTCAATATCTTGGAACACGGCAGAGAACACACCACAATTAATATTAAACAACACACCACTCCATCAAGAAATGTGAACACGTTCTGAGGTTCATCATTAACGGTCTACATCACAAAAAGTTCTTATCATTATTACATGTGCAGTGCCACGCACCTAGCTTCTATGCAACTTGTTGTACATGCATGCTTTAAACAGCTATGCTCTCCCGTACTGTACGCCGAAACTTTGAACACAATTTAATGGTATTAGCATTGGTTTTTTGGATGTAAGTGTAGAGGGATTTTGTATTACTTTTGTTCAAACAAACTATATGTGCAGTTTGGGCTATGAGTTTCCGAACATCCCGTATATGTTTAGGACATTGCATACTTTTTGATGAAGTTAAACTCCTGTATACATAGATATAGACAACGATATACGTTTATTAATGCAAGCAATATAATTCATCTCGTCTCTGGTTAGCCCTTGCGAGTATTTAGACGCTATGCCATGGAAAATATAGTTTCATAAGTTAGTAAAATGTTTTATTCTCCACTTAAAAACGATAGTGAAGTACTTTTTCTAATTGTAGCCTTTACTTTTTCTACATCAAAATTTAAAAAAAACTTATTTACCACGGCTTGATTACATATCAAATTTTATACAAATCCGTCTTATTATCCGTTAGCAATGTCCGCAGTGTTTCACTACTGGAGTAGTAGAAATGTAGAATGTATGAAGTGTCCCATCATTTGCGTGGAGGGAGAGTGGAAAATCATTTAGTAAAGGGATTCTTGGTAGACTATCAAGATATGAACATAAACCCTCTCACAACTATAGTTCTAGTAGATTGTGAATATAAATTTAGACCTTGTGTGACCTTGTAGGTCAACGTGTGTTTTCCAATAAATAATATATAAATACTTCATTTAATTAAAAACCATTACAAATAAATAACTCAGCTGTCAGTAGCATTAATCTCACATGTAGTCAATGTTTGAGCTATAAATATAAAAATGGCATATATTTCTAATTTAAATAATTTGAATAACTTTCCCAATACGGTTATGATACAATAATGTGACTTAAAAATAAATATAGACTAAGACAGAACATTCATCAATAAGCACCCAATAATGATGTAAACTCTTGAAGCATCAAATTGTTTTCGATATTAGATCAATCTAAACACACGCAAAGTAGTTTTAGCAAATAGGCCTAAGGGCAATCAAACCACACATTTATCTTATTATATTATATTATCTACACGTCACTTAATCTTGAAGAGTGGCTATTTACGGTCTATATAATCTTAGAACAGATGCTTTGATTCCAGTCGCTTTATAAATATATATATTTCTTAGTTTTGCCATAAATTATATAATTATTTACTAGAGCTATTTATAATATTACTGTACGATAATATTTAATTATTTTACATTTGCATATTTACTGACCAATTAAGTTATATTTTATATTTTATTAATATATATTTAATAAATATATATTCATGTGAATAGATACTAATTTTATAATAAATTATAATTATTAGAGTCACATGTTGATATCTTAAGATTGTATTATTTTATGTTTAGTCAGGTAAGTTTTTGAGAAAGTTGGTGATATATCCCCATTTTTATACCTCTTGTTTTTGCCTTACTGATTATTAATAATAATGAGTAAATGTATAGCTTATAGTTACATTTGTAGTGATAAAAACTGGTTTTGAACCAAGCTGAGACTATATTTCCGAGTCCACCGGGAATTGGACTGAAGTATTTCAAAGTGGTTTGGTCATTATTGTGATACAGTCAGGTGTAACAAACAGTATCACAAACTTAAATCCAAGCAACAACTTAGGAGGAATTTAAATGTGAATATATGCCAGTTTCATTGTTTACTGGAATGATTTGTTATTTTAAATATTATCATAGATAACATTTAATACTCTAGTTTTAAAAACACGTAACAGGCAGGACTACAAAAATATAAAGACTAGATTGTCCAAATCAAATGAAATAAAATATCTACCCGTATTGAGAGGCACATGGACTAGACCCGAAGGTCGTTTATTCTAGTTTAGCGATAATTGGGGAGTTCAGGGTTCGAATCCTGGTTCGGTATGATTATTCTGATATTTTCTTATTGGCTTACTGCTAACACGTCACACAAAATGTAATATATATTTACTTTAAAATTATACTTTCCGTATTCTTAGCCCATTAGTTTAATTAAACACGAGTAACCCTGAAATTTCATAACCTACATCTTATCACTGAGATGGCTTATGCCATTTTTATAAACATTTATTTTTATCAGTTTATAAACTTATTTTCTAATGAACTACTAATCAAATTAAATGTGAGAGTGAACCACATATAATGAAGCACACCCTTGAGACGTGGTCTAAGGTTTGACGGATCAACACTGTCTGAAGTAGAGGATAATACAAGTGTGGGATGTAAGTCCCAGTTGTCTAAAACCACACAAAGTTTTCAACCATAAGGGGGCGGCCAGACTGAGCGAACGAGCGACTAAAATATAAAATAGAACACATTGGTTGTAATGAGAGGTGGCCAGACTGGAGCGACTGAGCGCGCGCGCTTGAAAGATAGAACTGGTTCTATTTTTCAAATGTGCGAGCTCGACCCGGTACAGTCTAGTTTACAGGCGCCAGGCAATATTATTGTATGTTGGTTCATTGAGTGCTAGGAAAACTTCTCGTTTTGACATTTTTATTAATATCGATAGGTTTAGCACACTTGCTACTAACGGCCTAATTTAATTGGTAAGATAATAAACTATACCTATATATATATATATATATAAAACTGATATGTTAAAATACTTCAATATTATCAAAGTAGGCATTTACATGTAAGAATCACCATTAGCTTGGAGAGAGGATGAGAAAACCACAACAATAAATCACTTGTTAAAACCCCCCTCAGTTCACTGAGCCAAGATTCGGAGCCTCCTCGTCAACAATTAACGACAGCTATATGTTAATCACGCGCTTGCTCGCGCGTTCGCCAGTCTAGCCACCCAGTCGCTTGCGCGCTCGCACGCTTGTCAGTCTGGCCAAACCCTGTCCCTTTAGAAAATAAAGACAACATTTTCTTTCCTTTTAATAATTTTATTTACATCTTACTCGTGATCGCGTTCGAATAGATGGATGTATAACGATGTGTAGGAAATTGGTTTAGTCTCAAGTGGTGCCAATTTAGTAGTTACGTTAAGTTCCATCTTGTTAATAGCAAGCTACAATTAGTTAAAGTGTGATTAAACGTTTAAATTGTTTTTGTAATGTGTGAGGTTAAGATTGTTTATGTATCTTTTTAGGATGTATCGCTGTGTTTAGGTATTTGTTGTTTATTATCCGAAAAAAACAGCATATTCCCATATAGTTAGACACTAATTTGTTATTTTTAGCACCGCGTCCTACCATCTATTCAAATTGTACCCATGTGTGATATTTACGCTAATGGGTTAGAGATAAGGAAGGGAGAATTTAGAGAAAGTGAACAGGTTTTCAAGCGGAGAGAAAAAGTGGGAAACCATTAAGGAAAAAAACACCCTCAGTACAACACACTGGAATCGAACCACGACCTCCCTGCAATCGGCAATATGGTATATTGAGATAGTGAGGTCTTAAGTCACGTGACCACAGAATCAGGTCACTAAGTATTTATTCTCATTTGTTTTTATTTACTGGTGATGGGAGGGTTTAAGTTTGAGTCCCGGACAGGTGTACTAAGGTGAGTTTTTCCACTCGTACCCACCCACCCCTTCCCTCACCATTATTTGGGAAGTAGCAACAAGTCTTACAACGTGGGGCAGTGCATCTATTCATCCAACATCAACAACTTTCTTGTATCGTCGAGAGCGTCAGTGTTGTTTTTAATAATGCCTGATCACTTGCTTTGTGGTGTAGTTATTATACGGGCTGTAGAGTTATACCACGTGATCTCTTGCTATTGAGACGCTTATAGCAATCTTTAATACTCATATATTCTCTTGGTTGACTCTCACTATCTCCTTTTCAAAATAAACAAACAACCTAGACTGTCCACTGAATATGCTGTATTACCTGCTTTGGGTACTGGAAGAACTTAATATTACGGTGATATATGACCAAGATGATGCTTATAATAAGCTAGCGTATTCTGCCATTTTTGTCCTTTCTTCTAGAGAAGGACATCAATCTAGCTTTGCCATTGGATATGCTGAATGACCTACTTTGATACTGGAATAACCCTATATTATAGTGATATATTACCAAGCCAATCTTATAATAAGCTAGCTTATTCTGCTATTTTTCTCCTTTCTTCTATAAAAGGGACGCCAATCTTAGCTTTGCCATTGACTATGCTGAATGACCTACTTTGATACTGGAAGAACCGAATATTACAGTGATTTATGACCAAGACGATGCTTATAATAATCTAGAATATCCTGTTATTTTTTTGTTTAGAACTGCTATTTCTTTTACAAGAGGAAAGCCCATATTTGCCAAGCCACTGACTACGCTGATTATCCTGCTTTAGCTTCTGACGAGTAACGGCAGCTTGCAGTGATCTCCAACCATCACAGCGCTTCTAATAATCTTAAGTATTGTCACATTGCTGTCTATGAAACTTTTGTTTTTCTCTACAGGACAGGCACCAGCCTGAACCGGCAACTGGTTATGTTGCGTGCCCTGCTATTGGCTGCGCAGGAACAATAGCGTCCACAAGGCTTCCCTCACCGTCGCGACGCTTCTGGTCATGTCCCTGTTAGTGGCGTCTCCCGTCATCTTTTTATCAGTAGCGTCCCTGGAAGTAATGAGAGGACCAGAGAGTGTCTCTACCAGGTATGTGCTTATAGGAGTAGCCTCTAAAATGCATTGTAAAAATAATACTAGATATGTGGATTTCAAACTGTCCGAAAAGATTGGGATTTTACAACTCTTTAGATTTCGGAAGACATTGTTTGGTGATAGCTTTTTGTAATTTTTTGTATATATCTACGAAATTAACGTTTCACATGAATTTAATTAATCCTTTACACGTACAAATAGATACAAAAAAATATGATCCAAAATGGTTACTCAATTATTTTTTATCCATGTGTCTTGGTTTGGGAATTTTTTTAAATGGAATTTAACTTGCTTTAAGGTGTCAAACTCACAGTTTATGTAAACATATAAAAATGAATAAACGCCATAGGTGCATATAATCATCCTTACCTAGATACGTAAGCCTGAGCTAAATTTAAGCTATCTATTTTTCTGGATTTGTTACTTATCTGAACTGATGGTCAAGTGATCTAAGATCCAAATCTTGTAATACATTTTGTTATTAGGTGTTCTGTCTTACGACAGGTTTATTCTTTTTGTCTGTGAACTTAGACTGCTATTGCACCCTGTCCTCTGCCTCCTCCTTCATCCCCCAAAATTTTCTTATTTCTTTCAAGTTATCTAGTATTTGAATCCTCCTTCTTCCTATGCTCCTCTTCCCCTCAACCTTTCCTTCTATGATGTCGTGGAAAAGAAAATTCTTCCTAAGGATTTGTCCGATCCAGTTTGCTTTTCGTTGAGGACTCCCATCCAAAATGGTTCTATTATCATCCACGCTTCTAACCCTGTTTGTTCATTTGATCTCCTCAAGTCTTTTCCAGCACCACATTTCAAAGCTCTCCAAGTAGTGCTTTTCCATCTTCCTAAGAGTCCAAGTTTCTGCTCCAATCAGTACGATGCTCCAAATGTTACGTTTCATCAGCTTCTTCCTTAGTTTCAAACTCAACTTGCTGGTCAGCAGTAACCTCTTCTTGTTGAAAGCTTCCTTGGCCCTGGCAATCCATGACCTAATTTCCTTGGTGCAGTAGGCATCCTTTGTCAGCAACAAATATGTATCTTAGTGAAAATCCACTTTAGGTACGTTTCTTTAAGTTTCATTAAACATGTACTAAATTAATCATCTTTCTACTAAGTATTTTGATTTTAAAGTTGCTTACACAAGCTTTCAAGCGCTCTAGAATGTAAATCTCTGAATGCACTGCAAGTAGAAATTAAAATATATAAGCTTGAGGTACGTAGCCAGTGGTTGCTATAGAAGACACAGTGTCTACACATAAATATGCATTACAATTTATATATTTGATTATTTCCTTCAATATCCTGGAAATATATTATCAATGTAAATATAAATACAACCAAATAAAGATATGGAACGTTATCTGAGTAGTTTTTATTTGCCAAAGAAACAATTTTTACTTGATAATGTGAATAGGAAACAACCAGATAAGTCAAACTCCAATAATTTATCATTAAATTTGTGATTAACATTTCTTCTTTAATTTATTTTTGGATTTTAAGTTGGTATTTTACTTAAGCTATTGATTTAAGGATAAATCTAGTACATTATATTTATAATCAAAAATTTTTGTTTACATGGTTTGAAATATAATTTTGATATGTGAACAATCATCATTGTATTGGTTTTAACATCACTTCTAAGCTCCCTAAAGAAACAAATCGTTGATCAATAGCTTAAAACCGTCTTGAAAATATTATACATACAATAAAACAATACTTTTCCGAAGAGATTAAGTTTTTTCTAGTTATAAATGAACATACATAGGAATATAAACTCTTTGATATAATAAAATTTTGAACCATATTCGCATGGATAAGCAGCATCAAATTGTATATTAAATTAAGTCTTCAACATCTGGCTACCAACATTTTGATAGTTCCTCAGTGTACAATCCTGATCTAATGATGGCAATCACGAACCAACTAAGGGAATCATTAGATTAATACTAAATTAATTTTTTGAAATAAAATATTTCCTAGTCCACAAACAGAATGCACAAATGATTTACTCCATTGACAATGCAATATTTACCTAAGCACGATCGTAATGTAAGCGAAATGAAGTAATATGTATTAATAAAAATATATTAAATATAGAGCATCATGGTAATCCAAAGAGGATCACAGACTGTTATGTCTCCAGACTATGTTTATTTTTTGTTTTGTTTCTCCTTTGTGAGCGCTAATTTATCCTTTTATTATTAGCTTTGTATTCGCAACTCTAATAGATTCTCTTTAAGATAATATATAGGTTTTTTATTCTTTTATTTTAAGTTTTATTCGTTTACCTATACAAAGTTAAAGTTTTCTATCATATTGATAGGGTATTTTAATTTTTAATTTTATAAGATATTTAACACTACACTTTCTGAACCAACTGATAATATCAGCGCATGAGAATATTTATGAGTAAGAGAGAAAGATCCAACCAGTTTTGCCGGGAGGGTACTATCACATTTCTTGCAGGGTTCTTTTACATGCCACAATCGAACTTAATTCACCTCCGAAGGAAGTTGTGATACGGATTTGTATCACTCAAGAAAATCCGTCGACCTCAGGTGGGTTTGAACTCAAGAATATTGGGTACTAAGATGAGCACTTTACCTTAGGACCACTGAGGTTGACTTTTTTTTTATAATATATTAGGACGTTCCTTTGATTTTTAAATTCCAAACTTTACAACTTTTATAGTCCTTTTACCCACTTGGCATATTTTAATTTTCTTTCATGCCAAAATAAAAATATATAATTCTTTTGGAAATATGTCAAGCTTCCTCCCCCCAATCCAACTGTATTCTGGATACACATCCCCATTTTGAAATCGTTAAGCTATCTGATATGCCAGCCGAGTCTCAAATTTCCATATCATAAAAAAAATACTTATCATTTTCTGAACACACACATAAAGACTTACTTTATAGATGTACAGATAGATAGGTAGATACAGACATATTATTTAATTCTACAGGAAAATAGATGTTTTTACATCTAAAAAAATCAATAGAGAGTAAGAGAGCACACCCTGTATTCCATAGTCTGAAATTATTGTTACTAGAACCAAAGTTTTTAACAATATTTTGATCAAAGTTTAAAGATCAAGAGTGGACTATGGATGAAGAATTAAAAAAGTCGAAAAACAATAAAAATACAATTCCACAGCTTATCACTCCCAAAGTCACACTTTTTTTAATACAATTTTTAGCTCCTAATATCACTATTGACTATCGTCAAACTACCAGGACTGATGGAACAAAATTATAGTGATAATCTCTAAAGAACTACGCAGACAAATACCTAGATAATATCCGAACCAGATATTGGATCAAATATATACACAGTCGGGAATGAACATCAGCTCATCATGTTAAATGTGTACATACACGCCTGGATGTGTTAGTATCGACTCAATCCTAAATGGGAACTGAAGTGTACTGTACATCATAAACCACACTTCCCATTGTGCCCCACTAGTGAACCACACGCTTAGCTATGTCAACACCAGACCGGTGAAACCGCACACCTCAAAGCTATCATTTGCGCGATAAATATTAATTGCCACTGCCACCTAAAGGACCTATATTGTGGATGAGGATGAGGATGGTGATAATAGGTGTGGAAGCCATTTTGAAACCCCCTCCCCTCATTGTCATTGTTAATTTAGATATGCTAACTAGTCAGAAGATAATAGCGTGTGATAAGAGCAATTACCAAAACTCAAACTCGCGTTAAGGAGAAAAAGTTCCTTCCAAGTAAATTAGAAAATATCTACACGATATAAAAGTGTGCAATAAGGTAGAGTATTTTCCAACTTTATATTTTATAATGCAATGGATGGCTGGCTACACATGATAAGGGTATCAGACGATGTATACTAAATTACGGTGACTGTAAGTCCATGTTTGGATTCTTGGTCGGACTTTACACGTCAGATTTATCTCTGTATGAGATTTTTTTCACATTATAATCTCCATATTGATGTAATTTCTTGCCCTCAAACTGCTTTGCTTCTCACAAGTCCAGAGATCAAGACATAAAACCGTATTAACTAAATAAAAGTAGATTATTTCACGAAACAATCAAGAAAAGATTACTTATTCCTTAGGACATTATAAACTACTAAATAAAATTTGTTGAATAATTTATAGTAAAGATTAAATATTTAGATCTTCCTATAATTTATAAAAATAATATTTTTATCAGGGTTGATTAGAAAATTTAAACAAAATAAAATTTTACTTTTAGCACAATATGTATATTTTTAAATCGCCTCATTTATTACCAGATCAAGCAATATTCATATACTATAATTAATCTAATGGATTTGGGATGAGTAGGGAATTATTTTTGAGGTAATATATATCCGTGTTTGTTTGGAAGGAAGGTGAAAACCATTTTGGTAAAATCCCTCATTGATCCAAACCCATCTTCCTATCTTCATCGGTCCAGTTTAACACGAGAGTGACGACTTAGACCATACTGTCACTAAAGTGGGTTTTTATATTTATATTGCTTCAGATAAATCTTCTGATTTCAGATTTGAGAATATATTTGTAATTAAAAAATCAGAAATTTAATCCGTATCATCACATTTTATCAAATATTATAGTTGATAATAATGTAAGGGTAGCTTTGTGGTTAAGGGTATGAGAGAACATCAAAAACTCCAAAGTTTTCAGATTTAGTGAGAGATTTATAAATTTAAATTATTTCAATATAATTTCATTTATGCGCTTTTTCTTGTATACAGATGGCTGAATTTCTTTATCCTTTATATTTTGTTTTATTCGTACGTTTGTTAACGACTTAATATAAGGTATGAGGATCAGAAGGTTGGCCTTATGAAACGTTCACACGTATTAATGTGGAGATCGAATATGACAAATATGAATGTAAAAATCCACTCCCGTGCACCCACCCGAGATTTGAACCTCGTCACCAGCATACAGTCCATGGCGAGAATGACACCTTAAATTAACCGTGATCGATAATATTATTATATATATTGTGTGTACACCACATTTTACAACACGTACAGGACACACACGCATTCACACTAATAGTGTAGGGATAAGTAAGGTAGAATATATTTACATGAAGGGAAATAGAAAAACACTTTAATAAAATCCCTTCCATTGCATACTACTGGGATTCTATCTCCCATCAAATGCAATCAATATATTGCGAGACCACCTTAGACCATGCGACCACCGATGCGGGTATTATTACCATAAAAGCTAATAAATTGACACATCAGTCTTTGTAGACGTGTTGTAGGAGATCCCTCTAATGGAAGAGAAATGGAAACACTAATATCAAACTGGAACGAAGATGAAATATACGTTTTGTTCGAGTGCGTGAGGGCATTTACCCCACCCCCCCTTTCTTTGGTTGTCTTTCTTTTATTTTTGTTAGAATGTCACGAGAACAATCAGATGACGAACTGTTGGGATTTGTCACACGCAGCAGAGCACTTTGTGGGGAATCTAAAAAAAAAAAAAGACGTACGGGGTGAAACATTTCTTTTCCTCTCTAGCCTTCCGATGTTTTTTACTTGGCCCCTTTTCTCTTGTCATGCCTTTGCCAAACTTATCTAACCCTGTGCAAAAGCCAATATTCGTTAGTTTCGAAACAGACGCTTGGGTTTAAAGTTTTACCCCTTGGGTGTTTATTTTTGTTATCTAAAATAAAATAAAAGTTAAATAAAAGGGGGTGGGCTTGGACCTTTCTTCTTGGATATATGTTGTTGGTTTTAATTATATTTTAGTTGTGTCTATGTGGGTTCAACGTAAAATCTTCAGCTTACCCAAGCACAAACTTTAAATTGGAGTTGGTGTGACTCCGCACTTTGAAATGACAAACTAAAGTATCGCAGCTCATTTCCTTTCTGGCTGTTTTTTAAATGTTGTATTTTCCTACACTGAACTTGACTACTAAGTAGAAAATGGGACTGAAGGGGACCCAAGAGGGGGTGAGGGGTTTTTGCAGTTTTCAAATCAATTTTTTTTGTCAAAATAAACCAAATATATCTTCAGTAGAAACAAAGAGTTTAATTTTCTTTACATTGTGATATCAACAGGCTCTTGAATATCTGTAAAGCGTGTCCTGAAATTTAATGACAACTTTTTCGGTTCACTTAAAACTTTCTCATTAATGCCTCTGTTCTCATGGTATATATTCAACAAATGTTGATATCAACATGTTTATAGAATTGAACTCTATGTTTCTATTCAAGAAATATTTGATTTTTTTGGGCCAAAAGAATGTTTTTTTATAAAAAGAGAAAAATCACTAACCTTATCTCGGTCCCCTAAAAGCCCATATTAAGGGGTCCACCTACTAGACAAGTGAGAATGTTGAATAATCCTTCATTAGATAATAATAAGTGGTTTGTAAATTTAAAATATGGTTCACACCAAACTGGAGGGGAAATAAATCAACATATCTCTCAAATTTAAAACTTTATATTCTATGTATTATAGTTTAAAATTTCACATCTAAGATTAAGGCATGGGCATATATATATACAGATTGCCTTATATAAATAAAGTAATTTTTTTACAAGGTTACAAAAGGAAAATTCTAAGATAATTTTTAATCTTATTAACTAGCTATAATGCTTCTGAACTTTAATTTTTATTATAAATAATACAGTGTTAAAATATTTCACATCATATAGGCAAGAAAAAAATTCAAAGACTAATCTTAAAGAATCACAACAAGAAAAGAAGGAATATAAGACAATATCTTACTACAATCCATTTTAACGGGATAAAATTCAAAATTCAGTATTCCTGGCTCAAAGTTATATAATAGACGTTCACTTAGTGAACGTATCTGAATATTTTAACTAAAATTATTTCAACTGACATTTCACACTAAGTTGGATGTTGACCTCTTTGGTATTTATAAACTTAGACCTTTAGTTAAAAATAAATCATAAGCTTTAATGACATAACTATGCTGTCAAACTTTTATTCCTAAAATGCATATTTTTATTAAAGCTCTTTTTAAAAATAGATAAAATGCTACTAGTCGTTTAGATTTGGGTTTAAAAACATTAAAGTTTATAAAAGTCGTTTGTATCTTCAGCCCATGGTTCAAGATAAGCTAAGTTCCTAAATCCCTATATTCGAGAGGTAATATATGTTAAGAGCCGAGGAAAAAAAAATAAAGAAAAAAATTAAAAGTAATCTATGTTTGAATTTAGATTAAAGTAAAAATAATTAATCAACTAAATAATCGAGTTATTGATGATATATTTATTTCTTTTTTAATATTATTAATTCTATATTTGAAAGGGAAATGTCAAAACAAGTGTGTTTTTATTTTTCAGACGAAAGTTTTTAGATTGGAATATTTTTCCTCTTTACACAAAAACAAACCCACCAAAAATTGTGTAAAGGGATTCCAAGAGGAGTACTTAATAAAACTCTGACAGCCCTAGGGAGGTGGGTAGGGAATGATGGGGGAGGAATAATTAGGATCTCTACTCAAATAACATGACCGGATCTTTCTGAAAGACGCATCAACATGGCTACGTTTTATTTTCTAGTTACTGATCAAATAAAAAGAAACAATAAATTTGTTATGGCGAAAGACAATGTGAGAAAGAAATATAAATAAAATATCATTCAACTAATTTTTTAACTTACAAATTAAACAAGAAAATACAAAGGTAAAAACACAATTTGGTGTGGCAGATATTGAGTATTTTATATTTTATAAATTTTATATTAAAATTAAATTTAAAATAACTCATATATCTCTTATCATGATTTTATTTTTTAAAATATAAAAGTTTGTATTATGTTATAGTGAAAATGACCCATATAAAATTAATGTAACAAATTTAGTAAAATTTATTTGAGGAAAAATTATGTGTTTAACGTATTTATTTACAATTCGTAGTTTTAAAATATTTTGAATACTGATTTTTTATTTCCAAAAGAGGAAGGGATTGTTGTGTTTTTTTACATTCTTTGGAAATTTGGGGCGATAATGTTAGCTTTGGAATCTAAATGAATATATTTAAGTGAGGGATGCTTAATTCTAGAGTATTAATGAAAACACAGTTGGAAAATACTTTTGAAATTAATTCCAAATTTGGAAATCATCTAATATATTTCAAGATATTCATTAAATTTTAAACATTACAAAATGTGATAATACCATAATTTTATATGTTTTTAAAACAATATTTTAAACCAATCAAAAATCTTTATATTTGACTTAATAAATTAATTTATTATGTACTATATTTTCGAAAGTTTATCCTGGTTTTGCATTTCTCATATTTTACATAGAAAACTAAGCCATGTCAACAGTATTTATCCATGTATTGATTCATCAAAATTTAAATAATTAATATTAAGTTAAGCTTATATATATATATTTAGTTATAAAAATATCGGTAATCATGAGGTATTCCATCACATTTAACACATGACATATTCACCATTCCTCAAACCTCTATTCTTGTAATTTGACATTTCCAAATATCAATATAGAGTATATTGCTGAAGTACTAATAGGTGACAACCCTGTTCATCACACTCTTCTTAATCCTTTCAACATATTAGTCCTCCAGATAGAACCAAGACTTAGAGGGCACACTCTTGCAAACAACCATAATATTCTATGAAGTACTTACAAATATGTCAAGCTCATTGGTAGCGAGAGATGCTCCACTTTTCCCAATGTTTCTTTAACAGTTTATTAGTACATGTGCGCTCTTTGGTGGAGTGTTTCTGCAACAGTGTATATTATTTATTCTATAAAATTTTACGAGTTTTGGATAAAGTATTTATTTTAAGATTAAAGTGATAGAGAGTTTATGCAATGTACCGTACCATTTATTTTAAATGCAGTCACTTTGTGTTTTTTTTTAGTTTTCACTATGGCCCTTAATATTAAGTGAGTTCAACGCACCTGCGCTATAAGTTCACCTTCTCCAGGATATGTAATAGGTCATAGATACAAACCGCAATAAACAAAACTTTTATTTTCCATATTTTGATTAATGGGACATTTTCCCAGGAGGCGACACCAGACAGACTTCCATCCTAATCAACTGACAGCCGTCACAGTACACAGTGACAGATTTATTCGATTTCCCCACATTTGCCCCCAATTGGGCGTAGGATTCCCTAATTACTAGGGGAAACTCACGCAGCTTTAACGAGAGCATTTGTACTAGAAATTAGCAGGAGAAAATATTTTTTCAAAATAATATACAAACAAACATGTTTTCATTTATATGAACATTACTTTTTTTACATCCATTACTGTTTTCAGCCTATGACCTGGCTCAGTTTTTTATTCAAGCCATATATTTTCCACAAATGGTTGGCTAGGCCTGTCGTAGATTATTAAGCCCTTATAATCTAATTTAAGATTAGGACAGGCACAACATCCAGTCCCCGGCCGTTAATTCATCACATTTCACCAATGATAATTTTTTCAGCCATGAAGACGGGTTTCTTTATTTGATTGAGGTATGCACTTACCCTTAAAGGTAGCAGACTCACCTTGATGTATTACACAAGCCTATAAGTTACACCATATGGGAAACACGTAAGGTAAGCTTTCTACCTCCCAGGGTGAACGAAGGGTATATTTGAAACACTTTATGACTGAAGTGTGTAGGTACCAGCCACGAGAGTATACATTCAGGTAAACGTGATGGGAAGTATCACGACACTGAATAGTAAAACTACTTAATTATTTATGAGCCTATTTTGGGGAAACACACTATTGATTAATAGTTAACATCACTTTCCAATTTTAGAATTAAAAATCCCGTAAGAAAAGTACTGTTGAACAGGGATGTTGACCTGTATTTTTATTAATATGTTTCTGTAACGGTGAATATTATTCCATGTATGCTCTTTGGAGGGATTTGATGTTCCTTTTGCCATTAAGTTGTTTCTGCCACAGTGTATATTATTTCGTTTCCCAAATCTTACACGTTTTTAGTTCAGTTTAGATTTATTGATTGCAATACAAAATACATACATTTTAAAAGACAAAAAAATAACACTATAAAAATGATGTGTGGTGCACCTTATCATTTATTCTATGTTGACTCGAGAAGTCAAAGTTAGCGAGGATATTACCTGAGAGAAAATCAACACAACATTTCAGTGGGAAATCAACAGTTGGAGTATGGAACATTTCAAATATTTAGGAAGTTTAACTGAGACAGTGTACAGTACATGCGAGATAAAGTCAAAAACACCAATGACCAACAAAAAGATATGCTACTAAAATAAAAAACTGAACTTGAAGTAAGATAGAAATGGGCTTTGTTTGGAGCTGAAACATGGACCACGATAAAAGAGGAGAAGAAATGTATGGTCAGCTTTGATAGTGTTCCTGGAGGAGAGTAGGGAGTATAAAGTTGACGGATCGGGTAACTAGTGAAGAAGTTCTAGGGAGAGTTAATGAAAAGCGAACCATTATGTTTTTCGACTCTACGAAGAATGTATAAATGGATGGGTAACCTTCTAAAAAGAAATGGTTTATTGAGTGATGTCGTAGAAGACAAGGAAGAAGGAAGAAGTGGACCATAAAGACAACCAATGCAATTGATTGATGACCTCAAACAAGAAAAGAAGTGGAAGTTTCGGGATAGAAAGAAAGGGGGGACATGTTGGTAAATTAAATTTGGACAAAGCGATGAACCGTTCGAAATCTAGATTGCCTAATAATAATATGTAATTTGGTGCTTAGAAAAAAGTTGGTTATGGATCTGACCGGGATTCAAATATGACCCTTTGAGGGTCTTCAGTTCTTTAATAGCTCTCTGTTAGATAAACGTTAGTCTCTTTGAGATAGATATGTTTATTACGTAAGTTTGATACTAATACTGAGTATAAGTAGTGAAACTGTCTAGTTTGAGGAGGGTGAGTTGTAATATTGTGTGATATACTCCACTTAAATAACTTACTTTAATAAAAGAATGATAATATTTAATCATGGATTTTTGAACTTAAATAATCGAATTGTATAATTCTAGTAGGTTTAATTTAAAGCAAATTTTTAGGCTTTCACTAAATTTATTATGGAATAAAATAAATTAGGCAGTCTAACTAATTTTGCTGAACCTTTCGTGTGTCCTGTAGGGCAGCAAACTTACATTGCATGGTTCTACTGTAGCATAGCTTATACCTTATAGGATAAGACCATCATGCAGTCAATCAAGGTCAGAATGCTACCTTTCAGGATAAACAGAAGGTACTTAAATACTCTATGCCTTAGGAACTCTAAATTTAATTGCCACACTTACAAATATACGCCACTTATTCCTATTTTCAGCTAGTTCTCTCCAGTCCCCCTTTAAACCTAATCTCTTCCAGATACCGGCTAGGTTTAGTAGATACACAATTATAGATGTATATAACTTTAAAAATATGTTTTATACTGTGCTCCACGTCTTACTGCCCATCTGTGCCATCCGCATATTTACACTAAGAGAAAAGAAAGTGGAATTTTAAAAATGAATCCATCTTGATGTAAAAGTAGAGTTGAAAATCATATAGGAAGTTACAGTACATACGGTGGGAATTAAACCTAGAACCTCTCCGTCACGCGAAATCCAGAAAAACAGATTTCACGCCTTAGTACCCTCACTAACCTATATGGGCATTGTTTTAACATTAACAATCAAAATATTTAGTTTATATTATTATTATTATTATTATTGAATTAGGGCTGGTGTGATCTGTTAAGAGTGACAGCAGCAGAAATAATATTATAATTTGACGTATTAATTAATGACAGTAATAACTCTATGGATGTCAGATACCAACCACCGAGTGGCGATCACATCGCAGCTAACCTCATATGTAAATCACATCATACCAACATTCGTGTGGAAATCACACTACACATACATTTGTGTGACAATCATACCATAGCTATCACGTACCAAAGTGTGGTATGTATACAAGAAACGTGGTGCAACTCTTCCAAATTGATCTCACGCTTGTCTCACTCCCAAACACGAACACTCCCTGAGAGAGCTAGAAGAACGTAAAAGGTTTTAAGTTTGTTTTGTAAGGTTTCCAGGAAGTTTCCGTCTAGAACTCTCGACTGGTATTGATATTCCTCCGCTCCGTTGAGGTCACTCAAACCCATTAACCATTTAGAGTAACATTCATTGACAAGGAACAATGGTTACATCAGCTTGGAGCTTGAGGAATTGTTCGATAAGAGGCAGGGGATCATAACCCTATCAGGTGTGCTGGAGGTGAATTAAACCATGAGTAGAAAATATGCTTTGAATTTCACATCACTCATTGTGTGTCCTTAGAGAATTTAGTGTGAATTCTAAATAGTCTAACATGCTCGTTGTATAGTATTTTCTTTTCTTGTTTTCTCTACGCCATATTACTTGCATTGTTCAGCACGTAAACAAGGAAATCAATCTCATCTTGTCTTGGGAAAGTTTTGACTCAAAGTTCCACTAAGTGTACATAGTGTACGCACATAGTACATAGTGTTCATAAATAGCTTCCCACACTTCTTGGTCATATATGCTGTAACAATACCCCTTCCTCCAGACTCCACTAGTGTAAATGTGTGGACAGGTAATAAGAAGCGGATCATTGAAAATATAATAACTGTCCTAGCTTCATGACAAAATATTCAGTTTAAAATAGTTAAGATGGGGTGCTAGTGAGCGCGAATTTAATGCGCTTATTTTGCAGTTTTTATAGCATAACAATTTTTTGGCCAAAATATATCAAATTTTTCTTCTATAGAAACATAGAGTTTAGTTTTCTGCACGTGATAATCTCAACAGTTTTTGAATATCTGGCATGAGCATGGTGGCATTTGATGACAAACTTTTTAAATTAAGAGAAAAAGTTGTCATTGAATTCCAGGACACATCTGACAGATATTCAAGGACTGTTGAGATTAGCATGTGCAAAAAACTAAACTCTATGTTTCTATAGAAGAATTTTTTTATATATTTGGCCAAAAAATTGTTATGCTATAAAAACTGCAAAAATACTTCCCTAAACTCACGCTCACTAGCACCCCATCTGAACAATGGGCCTTCTTTGTCCTTTGTGGTATCTTTGCGTTTTCCCAACTCAAGCTAATAATATTGACTAAGATTATCACCTCATCTTCATTCCCTTATAATTTTCTCCCACTGTAAAAAAATATGTAGAACTCCATCTATTTAAAACTTTGCTATTTACAAATATTTGACACTTTTTTCACCGTGTCCCTAGTACCCACCCGGGCTATACGCCTACGCTAATCACGCTAATAGAATAGTATAAAGAAGGTAGAAATTTAGAGGAAATGTACTCGCATTTGTGTGAAGGTAGAGTGGTAAACCATTTATTAAAACCCTCACTCAGTACGCCCGACTGGGATTTGATTGATAAGCGCCCTTCTCGCTGCTCTGACGAGAGAGAAGCTTCATTAAGCGTCCGTTTGGCTACTCACAACCCACAGGTAATCCTTCTTGAGGTAAGTGTCCCTCTGGTATCGCTATCCTCATCCATAAAGGTGATCTGTGATGCAACGGATTCTATCTCGAGGAACTCTTTAGGAAGAAAGGAAGCAATGAAATCTATCAACAATCCCCCCACTCACTCAGGCTATTATTCTGCCTCCAATCCTCTATTCCCACCTCCACTAATCAAATTTCACAAATTTGATCTCCCTCGTTCTTTATACTCCAAGATAATATATACTTATCTCCCCAGTATCTCGTTCATAATAACCTCTAATCAATTCATTAAACTCCCAGACTTTAGAGGCATAAGATTTATCCTTTCTCCCTCCTGGGACAACCGGCTCCGTGATGTATTGGTCACTGGTCAAGCCTATGGGTCTCGTGTTCGATTACCGGCCTATATATTAGGTATTTTTCCTGAAAGCGAAACTACCCCAAACATCACCAGGGTTTGTGTAGTTAGGCTTAAGTTAGGTTTAAGATCTTCTACCGGTCCCATACCCTCACATTCACTATCAGCATCATCTCATATCATCTCAACGGGACATGGAAAGAAAGAACTTCCACGGGAAAGGATGTCTGATTAGTACATTCGAGCGTCCCCTGAACAACGGTACATTGGTACTGGATAATATTTCCACAAACTGGGCCACGAATGATGTAGCACAGACGCACAATATTATTACTACTCCTGGGAATTTCAAAACAATGCTCATTGGAAGCTGTCACACCTACTACCTTGTAACTGTGATGTTAGTTCCATCCTCGAGTAATATTTCATACTGATCGATGAGCCCTATAGTTATCTTTCCAAGCTAATATTTTAAAGTTGCTACTGCACAACTACTCGAACGACCAACCTCACTGTAACAATATGGTGACGAATATTAGCAAGCCGAGGCTGTAACAGCCTGGAACGACTCTAATACAATAAATAGAACAAATTGACTTGATGAAGTAACGCTGCTACAACCTGCATCGATGGGCACGCAGCTCAAATGTCAGGCTCAGCAAATTTCATTTGCAGGGGATGGCAAGTTTAGGGTTTGAATCCTGATAATTTTAAGGGTATTTTTCTTAAATATTTTCCCCTCTCTCTTTCAAATAAAATGTTGGGACATTTCCTTTGAGTTATTTCTTCCTTATTCCTACCTCATTAGCGTTATTTAAGTATGTATAGACCCGGTGGAAAGTAAAGATGATAAAACACCCGTTTTGGTGGCCGTGTGGTCTAATGCGCTAATCTCGCAGTAGACTATACTGCCGACTACGGGGAGATCAAGGCCTAAATCTCGGTTGGGTTTTCCACTCTCCCACCACGCAAGTGCAGGTACACTTTCTATAAATATAACCTTTATAATCCCTGATATCATTAGCGTAATTAGTATATAAGCCTATCCCGAACGGGTAGTAAAACGCGGTGATAAAAAAACATGTATGTATATATAAACACTTCAAAATCTATTAATTTAGACAGGGCCCCTATTTGGTTGTATATCTCTACGTTGAAGGATATCACTGTAGATAGATATACGTCATAAAAAGTGCGTGATTAGTTATTTTACTGTCTGTGACTACCAGTGCCCTCTTAAACAATCCCTCTCTTTTCATTTCGATACGTTCAAATCAAACAATAGTGATAAATTTTCCAATGTCACAATGGGAGGACAAATTCCTCTATTGGCTCTTCAGTACCAATATAAATTAACTAAGCTCTGCGAGTCCACATAATGGATAATTGAACAAAGGACCGATAATTACTTGTGTTACAAATTTACGAGAAACCTTCCATTGCTTTCCGTTCACGATTACAAACACTGAACAAAATTGTACATGTTGAGAGGAGCATTAGATAATACCAAGCTCAGAGGCTAATACCATTTTAATAACAGTTTAATCCAGGTAGGTATGTACGGGGGAGGGTAGGTAAAAGGAACGGTATCATCGTTAAATTAGTGGGGTATGTAAAACCACCATTGAAAAAGCCGATACTATCGCAACGTTTCGTTGATTGCTAGCCCTTAACGACTTGGTCCATTTTGTTTTAAAAAATTGATATTTTATTTCCGATAATAGCTAATGATTATGTAGCTTTACGATGTTTTTCTAAAATTGTTTGTGCTATTAGTAACCATAAGTCAATCTAATAATCATTGGTAAATATTTTGGTAAAAGTACAATAAGGTTTATACAAAGATTATTTACCAATTAATTTAAGGGGTGGTGATTGTGAGAGTAGTTTAAGTGAAACTCATCCCCATTGACATGTATTTGTGATGGGAGAACTATAGTGATACGTAGTGATAAGTGAAACGTCACTGCCAGTCCACCAGGCAGTGATAATTCAGTCTTTAGAAAGTACACCGCCTTAACCATCATAAGCCACTGACAAGAGCAGGGAAAAAATAAACATACTCATTTATAGCGTATTATGAATGTCAATTCTTTATACTTAAGACACGGAATCAATAAAATTATATAGAGTAGATTCATTTTTTAATAAAACGGTTCCGAGAGAGCTTTACTTTGTATTCTTTAATTTTCTTCAACAAACTGAAATAATAATGTTAAGAGGCGTCCAAAAGAATGAGATTGCATTGCTTATTTGGATTAGATTCAATACAATTAATATTTCTAGCTTGTGAATTGAATTCAAATATGTATCTTCTATCAAACAGTATTTATGGTAATATTATACAACTATACTAATTGAATCACTGGAAAACAGAATTACTAATTAATAACAAAGGTTGGCATATAGTCTTATTATTATTTACTTGTTTTTAAATTTCAGAAAGAACTAAGACTTCTTTATGTGAGAATTCTAAAAATAACTCATAATTATTTTGCAAATACATTATTTCAACTTAATATTACGCATTTTAATTAATGATTAGGTACATCATTTATTAATTAGCCATAGCTAACAAATTGTCCAAAAACCATACACTCGTTTATGACATTTTATTCGAACAAAGCTTTTCATAGTTAAATAGATCATTATTTAACCATTTGGTGTAGATATATCTAAATTGAAAACCAAACATATAATTAAAAATGGTCCCTGAATGTTCTGATGAACAAATGTCAACATAGCTTTGGAATTGAATTAAAATGACCTGTCAACTATAATAGACGAGTCAACAAATGTCAAAGGCGTCAGAATGGCTATACAACATTTAACTGCCCTAACCAATTTTGTAAAACTCATCAGCACCATTAACAAATTCCTTTCTGTTTTGTTGATGATAAATTAGCTCTCCCAAAAATATAAACGTCAAACTAAATTAATTCACTGGTAATAAAATTATCATTTTTTATTTGTTTTTTGATTGAAATCCAATTTTGGAAGCAGAACTTGATATCCAAATCAAATATCCATAAGTTCTTTATATATAAGCTTTTAGTCATATGTTTTTTGTAAATATTTTCCTATTTTACTACTATACAAATATATAGTAGCATATTTTGAAGAAGTTTTGTTGGGATAGCCGAAATGTGGGGACAAATATGCATAGCAGATTTATTTTTCTGCACAAATATCATACATTTTTACGTATGAATTTGAAAGCCCTAAGTGATTGATGAAATAGATTAGAAATAGATTTAATTTGAAACATAATTGTTAAACTTTTTTAAATGTTCACTTTCTATTTTAGTAAGTAAAGGTTTGTCGGAAAAGGTTTATTAGTGTTTTATTTAAATATCAAATAATTATAATATTAATAGGTATAGCTTTGAAAAACTCTACTTTTAATACATGCTTACTAAAAAACTCTTAATTTGTTACTGCTATAGTAAACAAAATAAGAAACTTGCCATCGTAGACCAAACGTTTTATTAGCTTCAACAATGTGATCCATGTTCTTTTATTATTAAAGCTCTTAGTGTTTCACTTTTTCACACATTCTTCTACAGCGTTTATTCACGTTTTACGAGGCCTACCACTTTCTTTTGATCCACAAATCCTACCTTCATATATATGCTTCGTCACTAGGTCCACACTCATCCTCTCAAGATGCCCAAACCAACGTAAGACGTCTCTTTCCCAATTATCTATTGGATTCCCTTTCAAAACGCACTCAATTCATTAGATTTAGTTGAAGCGAAGGAAGTGTGCAAGGATAGGGAATTACGGAGAGAGTTAGTGAGGATTGAAGTACGGAGTTGATGTTTTTTGAGCTTTTTGCACAGCCTAGCCTATGTATATAACGTGATTATTTATAAACATAAATATTGAGTAAAATAAACAAATAAATGCATAATGTCTACAAAAAAAATGAAAATGGTGTGAAAACCCCACAAAATAATGTAATGTAAGAGATGATGAAGGAAACCAAACTAAAAAGAAAGTTATCTTAGGCGTTGATTGAAATAAATAAGCGTAAACTTCTCTTTTTAATTATTCAGACTCTCTTAACACTTCCATATTCTCTTCGATATTATTTCTCACGCAGTTACACATCACATATAAGAACAAATTCCTCTACTCTAAGACGAAACAAATAGAAACAAAACGGCATTTACGTTTGAAATATTCCAGAACTACTGGAGCTTGGAAAGTTGCCAGACGAGAGGATGACAAGTTGAAGGTTCTTGGATGAGTGCGGGAATATCTCTGACTGTTTCTTCAATGAATGGCCTAAAACATTATGTTTCTGTGGGTGCTCTATTTTCATTGTTATTGTGCTTATATAAAACGAGTTCAAATGTTAAAATTTCTCTTTTGGAGAAAAAAAGGATGAAGGGGGTTTCAAAACTTCTAAAACTAATAAAAATAACTACTTATAGGTGGGGTAGAAAGTTAAAATTTGGCAGGCAGTCAAAGGGAACAATTCAACTAATAATTTAAAAGTCTTAAAATTTAAAACTTTAAATGGGACCCCAAGAAATAGGAAGGGGTGTATAAAAACTTTTAGGTGTGTTGAAAATATATAATTTGGAAGTCAGAAAGAATTACACCTCCAGATAACGAATAACTCTAAAAAATTGATATTTTTAAATGTTGGTTTGAAAAATGGGAGAACGGTCTGGGGGTCTAAAATTTCTAAAACTAACAAAAATTACTTCCCAAATTGGTAGAAAACTTAAATTTGGAAGGAAAGTAGAGGGACCACTCTAAATAACAATAGGAGTCTGAAAATGTTAAATGGTACCTCAATAAATAGGATTATAGGAGTTTATAGAAATAAATAAATCACATTTAATCGTGAGATAAAATTTAAATTTAGCAGGCAGGTCAATAACAATAACCAGACAAATCTTAAAATTTTAAATATTTAGATGGGAGTTGAAGAAATGGTAAGGAGGTGAGGATAACATATCCAAAACGAATATAGTAACTACTTATCTAACTACTTATCTGTGTGGTAGAGAACTGAAATATGTTAAATAGGTGTAGAGATAACTCTAATTTAAATTAAAAGTGCTGAAAATGTCAATTTTTAAAATTAAACTCTGGTAAATGATGAGGGTGGGGGGGGACTATAGTTAGTTAAGAAATTTGAGAAGAAAAAAGTGTATTTAAATTTGTCTGACAGATGCAGAGAAAACCCCATATAGTCAAATAAATCTTAAAATCTTAAGATAACTCAAAGTGAGCTGAAAATAAAGGAGGTATTAAAAATTAACATAACTAAGAGAAAGAACTACTTCTCTGTATCGTAGAAAACTGAAATTTGGCAGCCAGGTAAAGATATCACTTCAAATAACTATAAAAGTCTGAAAATTTTAAACTAGACCTCCAGGCAATCGGTGGAGCTATACATTTATTTAAATGTTGTAGAAAATTTGAATTTTGAAGGGGGCTAGATGCCAACTGCGATAGCCAAATAAGTTTTAAATTTCACTTTTCTAAATGGGAGCTAGATAAACGGGAGATCAGGGGCGTTTGAATATTACAAAACTAATAAATAAAACTAGTACTTTCTTCTGTGATATGAAACCCACATTTTTCAAGAATGTATGGGATCACTCCAAATAATGATAGAAGTTGGAAATATTTACATTTTAGAGTGGAACTCCAGGAAACAAGGAAGAATGAGGTGGAGAGGGTGAATAAGATAAAAAATAAAAAATGGTGAGGAAGAACATTTAAATTTTTCAGGAATTTTTACATATATATATACATAATAGTTCATAAATATATATGAATTAAAATAATAATTAATAATAATGTTTATTAATACAAATGTAATATTAAATATATTTAACTATATTATTAATACATTATTAATATACATAAATTACTTATATTAATATATACTTCTATGGTAGATTATATTTAAAATCATAAATCATTGAATATTCTAACGATATACAGAAATTAATACAAGTTCACGCTGATTGACTTTTCAAAAACAGTAATTAATAAAATTTGCTGTGAAACTGACATATGATTGAATAAATAAATTATAGCATTAAAGTAAAGGTTAACTGCTATGCTATATTAATGATTTACAAAATTAAATAATTTGTCACGTGGTGAAAGGTGTCAGAATCACCATAGTGTATTGCCGTTAGTGGAGAAGTTGGGATTTGAATCTCTACCGGGTGCACTAGGAGGTGGTTTTCTACACGGGGCTTATCACTATGATTTAGCATCTACGATCCAGTCTAGTTCTGTGGAACATTTTCATCCCTATTCATTAGATCGGGGAGATAATTACCTTAGTGTTGAATATATGAATACCAAATAGCATACTATTATTGAAGAATATCAGAGGGCATGCAGACAAAGGTGTCAGTCTCTTTTGGTCTGTTCTGATATTGATGGGGAGGATATTGGAACTCCAATTCCAGACGTGTATTCTGAGGTGATATTTCTCGTTGATTGATTCACATTTTCATTCGTCGCTAGTGTAATTACGTTTATACTCAATTTATTGCTAGCTCATCCTTACCCCAATAATATAATGTGAGTATGAATGGACAGGCTGTAGAATACAAATCATGGAGAGCTTTAGAAAACATTAATATATATTTTATATCGATTGATAGCGGCATTAGAGTGGTTTTTATGTAGTGAAAAATATGGGGTGAGTTTGGTTTGGGGCCGCACCCAAAGAAAATGTAAAAAAAGCTGGATGGGCCTAAAAGCTATTTTGAATGGTCCTCTCCATATGATATTAAAAAAAATATGGATGTCTCTGAAAGAAATTTGAAATATTCACCCCTCCATAAATATTTGGTGATTGCCTCAAGATGTTATTTATATTAGGCCTCACTCAAAGTGTTGTAAGTTTGATGTATTTAGAATATACTTTCTGTGGGACTCCCCCAGACATTTTTGGATGTAAATTGTCTCTAAAAGAATTGAGAGCTCCTCAGAAATATATGTAAGTTGTAGCTCTAGAAGTAATTGGAGAGCCTCCCTCAAAATATATGTAAGTTGTATGCCCTAGAAGATATTTGTATTGGTTCACCTCCAGAAATATTTTAAAAGTTTGTGTCTCTAAAAGCTGTTAGGGGTTGGTTTTAAACGTTAATTGGAGCACATTTTCATCCTTCAGCAACACAGCCAAATAAGAATTCACTATATTTATGTGTGTGCTGTGAGTCTTATTGCGCTTTTGCTAGGCTATTCTAAGCTTACCATATACAAAGGATACATGAAGTGGAGGATTAGAACCTCTGGGAGGAAGGCACTTGAAATATATGAATTGGGTGTTTGTAAAATTATTAAACTTAGGAAAAGTTCATATAAGGTCCCCACTTACACCCACCTGAACTCCCACCTATTATTTTATTGCTTTCAAATAAATAAATGAATTTTAATATTTATGTATACTTTTTTTTAAGTTACTTTAATGCAATTTCAATTTTAGTATATAGTCAAAAATATCACAAGGGAGTGAGATACATTTATAGAATGCAATATATTCAAAGAATTGCCTACATATATTTATCCCCCCGCCCCTCACATTTCACATCCAATGGCGAAGTAAACTTTTTTTCATAAATACAGGTTTAGATCCTTTCCTCTCTTCTCTCTCTCTCTCTCTATCCTGTATATATATATAACGGAATGATCACGTGTTGCCTTCAAGCTGCCTGAAATAAAGATGAACTCCAACAGGCATCACTGTAATTGTTTAACTAAGCAGAAGAGTGTGTGTACAGTGTACAGAAGAAGTAGGTTGGGGTGTACGAGCGGTAGGGTGTGTTTGGGGAAGGTGGCTTATTTATATTTCATATGGATTGGCGGAGCTCCAAAAACCACACAGTCAGCAACTAACTAAAACAGTGGTTAAAAGTTAATTAGGTCTGAAAGAAAGGCTGCCGCTAGGTTTATTAGTCTTGTTTTTTTATGATATTTGTTGCTGGGGTTTCTTTTAATTGGATCAAATCATATTAATAATAAAACATAGTTACGTTTTGTGGTACAATGAAATAAAAATGTGTAAAATAATTTACATGAATATTTACACCTCGCATCGGTTGGCACGTGTACTAAATGTAAAGCTCATTTATTCTGGCTTGTGTGATGGAGAGGTCAGGGCCGAATACCACTTGATGCACTGAGAGTATTTCTTTATAAATTTTTCCCACGTTACTTCCACACAAGTTGGATCGAATTTATTATACAATCCTGAATTCCTTATCCCTATCCCTAAATGTTGTTGTATGAATCCTTCTCGAACAGATAACCCACAATGCAAAAAAAAAAGATTAATTTTTTTAGATAAAAAATATTTTATATAAGGGTTAGGAAACATATTTTACAAATTTTAATTTAAGAGTTTAAGTTTTTAAATAAAATTTTATAGTATAATTTACTGAGAATATGTGAAATATTCCTGTCAACTCAAAATTATACGTAAGAATAACAGTATAAAATAGAATTTTGACTCAATATAGTTGCTTTATTAAGATCCTACAAAATTGAAAATTGTATATTATGATATTAAAAACAGATTTATAATTCAATAAATATCAAAAGGTTACTAAGTTTATCAAGATTCTCCCCACATCTATATCATATATTAAAAAGGGCAGTGGCAGAACACATGTAGCACATAAATAATGAATACACACGCATACATATATATACATACATAGTAACGTTAGTAAGCGTAAAAATATAATGAGCCATGTATTGATTAAGATCTTACCTTAATGCATCGTTTCGTATATTATGGAGTTATGAATACTAATTACCATTTAGAAAGATCCTCATCTAAACCAAGTTAGCTAAAATGTGTTTTATTTCAAATCTAAATCGAAAATATTATTGTAACCGAAATATTAGATAGGTTGATTTTATGCATTGAGGAGTTTACCATAACGCAACTAGTATTAAATTAGTTTACTATTTATAAATAATTCAAGTTGCATGCATAGGATACAACACAGCTAAGATGCAAAAGATGAATGTTCAATATTTATAGCTTTGCCTTAGGTTAAGTATGATCATAAAGAGAGACTTAGAAAAATAAATTAAATCCATATCACTACAACCACTTTACTGCCATTTTACTAGCGTTACACCCACTTTTCCACAACATTATTGCATTAAACCCAAATTCCCGCTATATGACGCCCTCCTCAACCCCCAAAAAATTAATTCAATTAATACTTTTTTCAAAAAAAGAATCTGAAACAGTAGTGCCCAATATCGATTTCTGATATGACCGAAAAAATTATCATTCATAAATTGAGATTTCTCCTTTCACCCTTTTAATTTGATGATCAAGATACATGGAGTTTTGTTTATTCAAGTGATGATTTTGATTAAAGTTTTTGTGCTGATATAGCTATTTGAATCAGATAGTACAAGGGAAAAAGGCTATCTCTAATATTAGTACAGGAAAAATTAAATATATTATGATTAAGATTATGTTTTATAGCCACTAATACTTTAAAAAATTGAAAATTGAAAAAAATTGATATCTAATTATATATATATAATAAAGAAACTTCCCGGTACCCCAGATGAGAATTTAAACATACAAACTTGACCACTTGGTTAGATTCTAAACATTCAAACCTTCAATTAACTGGCTTAGATTCTAGACATTATAATCTTGATAACCCTCCATATATATTAAATATTAAAACCTCAAACGCCCAGATTAGATTCTAAATATTGAAACAGCCACTGACTGGCTTGGATTCTAAACATTCTAATCTCAACTACCACGTAAAGATTTTAAATATTCAAACCACAACAACTAGATTTAATAATTATTTTCTATTCCAAAAACTTGTAGTGAGGGTTCAATGTAGTCCTACTAAACTATACATGTTAATAGTTTTTTTGTGATTATTCATTTAATATTCTAATTATTTTATATTTTTTTAGTGTCTCTTTCCACCCCTCTTTCATGCCACAGAAATGAACCCTTTGAATAGCTTTTATCACTATCCAAACTTCAAAAACTTTAAACCCTTCAGGTAAGTTCGATCCTCCCTCAAGCCACACCTATTTAACAATACTTCATACGCCACTGAAGTCAAGGATGCAAGTGCTGAGCTATAGTAAGATTTCGGTAGTAAGAACCGTATTTAACATTTACAACATTTACTTAAACAATTTTAATATATTCATACGTCAATTCATGTTATCTGCAACTCTCATGTTTGATAGATATTACCAATACATTAAAAATAATATTAATAATATAATAAAATGTTATCAAGGTTGACTGCTAAAAAGATGTTCGTTTATATTTACTAAACTGTTCTTACTATGAAAACTGTACTATAGCTCTTCTGTTAAATAAATAACCTGGTGGTGAATAATGAATGTAACAAGGCTCGTGACCAAGCTTAGGCAAGTTGCTTTCTACTATACTTGACAAACGTGGTCGATACCATTTATAATTCACGAGTGATACATATAAACATAAATATATATACTTCACGTCGAATCCACGTTAGTAAAAAGTGTCCCTACCAGAGCTCTGATACGCAATGCAGATGTTCAAGAATACAGAATTATTTAAGAATTTTATAATTATTAAAAATATATTAGTTGAGATGAGGATGAAAGTTATCAGCATGTCCCCATAGTTTTAAAAACATTACATTTTAGCATTCATAGATTATTGAAATTTATAATTAAACTTTAAATTGAGCTCATTCTCAGTGATGATTCACGGAAACTGTCAAACTTTTGAGATAAAAGGTAAAACAAACTTAGATGCGTCCGCCAGCAAGCAAGCTATACCGATCAAGTGACCGCAGCCAAGATTTGTAGATAAAGGGTGACATGTAGTCAGCACAACTAACCCTCCAACAGTTAATCTCAGTTTTCTATACTGGAGACGTTAATTTTTCATTTAAGTAGATTCTCAATTGTCCTCACGAGGCTGAGTTGATCCCGTTCCAGAATCACTGCTTCACAGACAAATCTGTAAGAGCTGGAGATCGAACACGAGACCTTTGGATCTGTAGCCAGGAACTCTGACCACTAGACAACAAATATGGTTGACATAAGGTAAATGGTGATAAAATTATATCTAGCCTTCTTCAAAATACTCAAGTCATTGTTAGCAAAGTCATAAAGAAAAAGTTTAAATTTTTGTCTGATCATTTTCTTAGAGCTGATCTTCTTGTAATAACTGCCGCAGTGTAAGGATATGTCCCATTTAGTTTTTGGCACCCTTAAAAATTCAAGAAAGTTTTATTAAAAAACTGGGAGAGTGCTTTTTGTTTGTTTGTTTGTTTGTTTGTTTGTTGAAACGGCGTGAATTTTCTAAAGTAGTTTTAACTCACTTAGTGCACGTATAACAGCAGCTATAGGTCCTTCAACCTTATTAAAATATATATATTCTCATGCCATCAGATTTGGTAAGGTCCCAAGTCGTTAGTGAAAGAACTAGTGACGTCAAAATGTACTGACATTTCCAAACACAAATATTTATTTAAATATTTCAAAAATTATCCAATCCAAACTATTCACGTAGTTACACTTAAAAGGAAGGTTCAATTTAAAGGAAATGTATCCAAATGTTCGTAAAGGAAGGGTGTGAATCTTTTTAGGAACAACAGATTATTACACTCGGCTAGGATTGAAACCCTGACTTTCCTGTCACTGACAAACCAAATCAAATGAGACTGTCACTTTAGTATTTGTGTCTAAGGGAAAGTGTCTTTGTTTGGTGTAATTAAAGTTCTTATACCGAACTGACTGATTACAACAGCTCGCAGCTTATAATCTAACATAGGTCTATATTATAGACAGCGCCCAGTCCACAGGCCAATAATTCAGCTGTTGGAAAGAATATGCACGATGCTAACCAATTCTAGATCAATTAGATCAATAGGTCAATTTCAAATATCCGTCACAAATAGAGTTAGCTCAATTTGTTAAGTGTCATAAATTGTTCCTGAGAATTGAGTAAATGTTATTTTAAATAGTCAAAATACAGAATGTATGCATTAACGTCAGAAATATGCATTAATAATTTAATATGCATCATAAAACTTCATAGATTTGTTAAATATAGCATGAAATAAATTTCTGTAAAATCGTCTTATCAGCAAAGGGAAAAAATGAGTAAATAAAAAAAATTCTCAACCTACTAATAACTTTTATAAAGGGTGATTGAATTCTCAGATGGAGAGCCTAGGGTAGGTTTGAAATGTTGTGAGTTCAAAGTATTCTACAAAACCATTGCTATTGACTTTAGGGCTGGGCGTTTTAGGGTATCGTTATATGTACCACGTCTTACTACCAGCTTGGGATATCCACATTTTTAAACTAATATTTTAAGGTCAAGAGAGGAAAGATTTAGAAAAAAATACCCATATTTTTATTAATAGAGATTATATAACCACTTATGATAACACCACCCTTATCATAACCGACTGGGAATTTACTCCGAAACTCATCGTTAACTGCAATCTATTCTATTGGTAGAGGGACACCTAAGACCGTGCGAACACAGGTATGGGTATCGTTGTATCCTACTCGTAGAGTAATCTAGTTTGTATGACGTGGAACTATTCAAATTTGTATTTAAAAAATTAACGTTAACTACCTCAAATAAATTAAACTAATGCCACATTACTACACTCAACATCCGATTAGAATTTAATTTGCGTGTATTAGGGAATGTGTGGGTATTCAAAAGTGACTTAAGGACGAGAGACATTTATGAAGCATATAAACAGCTAATAGTTAATGGACCCTGACATCGTTACAAGAGCTCCCAACTCCTCTTCTCAAGATTTTATGCTCTCCCTAAAACCCTGTTGAGAGCTGACGGTTGACGAGATTTCAAGCTTTATGACCAATTTTAAACTGTCGCGCACATCTTTCGGGAAATCTACGAACAAAGTGCACAGTTTCGCCTGCGTGTTAAGCACAAAGCTGACAAGAGGATTTCATGTCAAAATATCACCGTAACGGAATGGAAGAGAGCGTGTATGAAAGGCTGAAAGCTCTTTTAGAGTAAGACAAACAAATCCTAGAGATATTCATCCTTGCTGCGTTCATAATTTTTCTATTTTCCTCGTAAAACTCACTTATTATTTTTCAGTGACCTCTATTCATTCTAATTTATACCTTTTATAACATTAGTGACAGTCTTTGAAATGATCTTGTTTTCATAAAAATTAATATTTGTATTCTGTATTTTGGAAAATAACTAAATTAAATTAAACTAACATTTTAGATAAGGGGAGTTTTAACTAAAAACGGTATTTTCCTGAAAATAAGATAGAAAACACAAACATATGAAAAAACACCGCCACTGCACTCATTCAGGAATGAACCCACTCTCCCAGAATAATTATTATAAATTCAGCGTTTCACCTTTTCCCCCTAGCTTCTTAACGTGTAAATACTCTCACTGGTTACTAGGCGGGCTCAGCCATTAACTTGGTTTGGACTGATATGCCAATAGCAGAAAAGGTTGGGGTTCAAATCTTAGATGATTGAGATGGGATTTTTTTTCTTAGCTATTTTCCCTCTCAACCTCCACCATCCCCTCACATATGGATAAATTTCATCAAAAATATTTGCGTCCCCAGTTTTATTCAATTAATATCAGTTTGCAGATAGCTGGATGGATAATAAGAAGCGGTGAAATAATAAAATTGGTAAAAATGTCACTTTTAATCATTACTATTTTTCTTTTTCAAGAATTCTAAGGATATAAAATATTCGCGTCAGGGACTCATTAATAGTAAATACTGAATTACTATAATTATTTATAAACAAATAAAAGTTATTTTTATTATTTTCTTTGTTACGTTTAATACCAAAATTGCTAACGGATAGAAGTGAAGATAGGGAAGTATTGTAGAATAAATGTATCCCCATTAATGCAGAGAAAAAATAGGTAATAAAACCTATTATAACAAAAATGGGGAAAACTACCCCCAATTCACTTAGCAAGGATTCGAATGTGACTCTAATGCCTTTATACCATCCCGTGAGCACAGCTGCGCATATCACTCCACGGTCCCGTGAGCACAGCTGCGCATATCACTCCATGGAACCGTGAGCACAGCTGCGCATATCACTCTATGGTCCCGTGAGCACAGCTGCGCATATCATTCTACGGTCCCGTGAGCACAGCTGCGCATATCATTCTACGGTCCCGTGAGCACAGCTGCGCATATCACTTCATGGTCCCGTGAGCACAGCTGCGCACCTCACATAATTAAACACATAGGAATCATATTGTAGTACAATATTCTGATGTCTTAGAAAACAATGGAATTGGAACTAGTGAAACAGTTTCACTATATTATTAAAAATTATAACAAAATCGATACATCTATCTTTCTATATATTTTATAAATTAAATAAACCACTACACTAATTCATAATTCCACTATTCCAATGCAGAAATCCGCACCTCAATATGATTTCTGGATCAGGGGTAGTTTTGTGTCGATCCTTTATCGTCAGTGAGATGGGCCCGTTAAGACCTTTAAGAGGGTCAATCATATTTCTAAACATTTTAATCTCGGCGGTGTCTTATTAGATACTGATTAGTTGTCTCATGATAGGATTTAAAAGCTAATTTAAGTTGACTATAATTATATTATAGTCAATGTAATGTTCACCAACGGATGATGGCTAGCTTTGATAATTCAGCGTGAAACAGGCGTAGTGAGATTTACTCAATTAGTCACTAGCAGTTTGACACCTTCTTCGCACGGGTAAGTCACATCAAAATTGTGCCATACTAGGACTAGGACGCTCTACCAACGTTTTGGTATTCCCTCCTTGTACAATCCTGAGTTAACTATGGCAGTTACAAATCAATTATGATAGATAGTAGATCAAATAAAGTTTATTCTTTAAACAAAATACTACCTAGTTCACAACCTTAATGCACAAACGAATGCAAATGATTGCCGGCGCAAGCTATACCTTTGCTTAATCATAGGATAAGTGACATAATATTATACACATTGCCGCAGAACTTGTTGCAAAAAAAAGACCATCATAATTCATCAAAAATCATAGCAAATTATATAAAATATTAAGAATTATGGTTTCACATATATCATCACGTATCATCGTAATATGTCAGAACATTATTGTATACATTTTAATTACTATGTCACTCCTAGTTAGGCACTAATTTATCCTTTGGATTCTAGCTATGCAATAGAAACACTAATTGCTCCTATTGAGGATCATCTTAATTTTTTAAATTAATTTTTTTCCATCCAAATAAAATTACAGTTTTCAATTGTATTGACAAGGCTTTTATCTATTAGTTCAGGACATTTTTAGGCCTCCAATTCTTGGCCTCCCTATTTTAAGTTAAAAACTTTCTAAATGATATGACTATGTGTACTTGTCCATTAGCCAACGTTACAAATTTAAATCTTCTTCCAAGATAGAAAACTATTTTATAAATATTTCAAGCTACTTCACCTCCCCTTTTTCATTTCCCAAATTCATATGATTCAATTTTAAGACTTATCAGCTATCTGAATAATTCAGTTTTAAGACTTATCAGCTATCTGAAGGATTCAATTTTAAGACTTATCAGCTATCTGAAGGATTCAATTTTAAGAATTATCAGCTATCTGATATGTTTTATTTTCAGACCTGAAAAGTTAAAATTTTTAATTACATCCAAATCTAGTGTTATGAATTATTTGTATAAATTTCGATCATTTCCATTACTTGGGCTTCAATTTCGCTATTCCATATATTCAAACATCCTTCATCCATCTAAGAAGGTATATTTTTTACATTTTAAATTCCCATTTTATACTACAATGAAAAGCGTTCTTTTAAATTAGCTTTGGAAATTTTGAGAAGATCCCTTTCCATTTTTTTTTATTTAGCACCGCGTCTTACTACCCGTTCGGGTTATACGCTTAAGTATTAGTTACGCTAATGGATTAGGAATTGGGAGGGTTGAATTTAGAGGAAGTGAACCCGCATTTGCGTGGAGGAAGAGTGGAAAACCATTTAGGAAAAACCACCCCCAGTTCACCCGACCGAGATTCGAACCTCGATCTCCCCGTCCTCGGCGGTCGAGCTAAACACGACTGGCGCGTTAGCCCATTTTTTGTTAATTCATTTTGAAATGTAAGAGCTGCCAGACATTTATGGCTGTTTAGGTTAGTCATTTGACCCAACAGATAAATTTAAATTAGATTTTCCTTGTTATATAGGTCAATCCTTCCTGCAAATTCAAGCTTTCCATTTGATCTATCTGAGGCAGCACACTTGTCTGGAATTTGTTTGTTTGAAATGCCAGTTGGGGCTCTCGAATGCTAGATGGAAGCTGGATCAAAGTAACGTATATTACTACCGTACACATGCATCGCAAATGTCAGCTACTCTGTCTCACAGGAGTTTTCGAGAAAGACAAGACCTCAATCCTTCGAACTTTTGCCAAGTGAGAGACAGTCGTCCACGCTATTGTACATGCTTCACCTGAGAAGGACTGGCCCATGACAGGTGAGTGTGCGATGGCCGTTACAACTCGCATCTCACAGTCGCTATCTGGAATCTAATAGAAACGATCATCTCGCAAATGCTAGACAAGTGTGCGACCACACCCGGTAAATGCTTGAAGGCTTGTGATTTGTATATTTTGGACACACACCTACTTTATTCCCTATATATAGGATAAGAAACACATAAGATAGCTAAGAGTCCTGGGTTCATTTCCTAACATGAACGAAAAATGTATCAATGGTGAAATGTAGGTATCCCCTTTCACATGGATGAATTAACGGCTAAGGGGATGGATGTTATGTTTGTTCTAGATATAGGTTAGACTAAAAATCGTGTGCAGATATAATTATTTCATTTTAAAAATCTACTTGGGTTATTTAACGTGCACTTTATAAACCTACTGATTATATCAGCAAAAGAAAATAATTTCTATGAACGATAACGAAAGGCCTACCAATTTTACCGATAAATATATGTTGACATACCTTCCAGGTTATTTCACACGCCACTATCTACATGGGATCGACAGCTTTACTTCCCCTCCGAAGGATGTTTTGCTACGGATTTCTATCGTTCAAGAAAAATCCAGCAACCCCGGTTGGGTTAGAACCCACGAACATCCGATAATGAGGCGAACACTTTACCCCAAGACTAACGAGGTTGACCGGATATAATTAGTTGGTTCAGAAAGTACACGTTAAATACCTCGAATAAATAAAATAATTAAATAACACATCGATTAAATTCCTATATAAATCGGTTGTTATACATTACAACCTTTAAAAGACTTTAGCTTCAGTATAGAAAAAAATACAGGTTGTTCGGAAACTCACTGCCCAAACTGCACATATAGTTTGTTTGAACCAAAAGTAATACCAAATCCCCATAAAGTTATATCCTGAAAACTATTTTAATACCATTAAATTGTGTTCAAATTTCGACGTACAGCGCCTGCAGGGGTGTAGTGGTGTGGGAATGCCGTTCTTGCACTGCCTTATATGGATAAATATTTTAAAAATATATTTTTTATTAAATTTTTATACTATGCAATTCAAAGTTAACTAATTGATTGTATCTCCATATTATGTTAAAACATTTTTTTAATACTATGAATCAATAAATTCTGTTGAAATTTACTATGTTCTATGCGAATTTTTGGAATCTTATAGGAAGTGCGCTAAGTAAGTTTCTGCCTTATTAACCATTAAAAATGCTCCAAATATCTTCTAGAGGCCTTTATGTTTGTGAAATATTCTCGCCTATTGCGGTTGAGGGGCTGTGCCCCCTAGACCCCTCTTCAACTTTGGGGTGGCTACGGCCTTGCGTTCCGGCCCTGCTAAATTTACGCCTGCACCACTGAGCGCCTGGAGATAAAAGCTGTTCAAACATGCATGTACAACTGGTTGCATAGGAGCTAGGCACGCTGCACTGCACAGCTCAACATCTTGGAGCGCGCAGTAGAAGATACCACAGTTAATAGTAAACAATACACCAGTCCATCTAGAAATAGGAATACGTTCTGAGGGTCATCATTAACGGTCCTACATCACAGAAAGTGCTTGTCATTATTACATCAATACATTGGGTGAGAAATGGAAAATATTAAGATAAAACATCCCTCAAAACAGCCAGCTTGTATTCTAGCACCAAGCTCCTCTTTAAAAGCAAGCCAAGCCAGTGAGTAAAGCAAGATCGACGTTCAGTCTGCATGCCCACCTATACGGGTAAACCGACTGCCGAGGACGGGGAGATCGAGGTTCGAATCTCGGTCGGGTGAACTGGGGGTGGTTTTTCCTAAATGGTTTTCCACTCTCCCTCCACACAAATGCGGGTTCACTTCCTCTATTCAACCTTCCCAATTCCTAATCCATTAGCGTAATTAGTACTTAAGCGTATAACCCGAACGGGTAGTAAGACGCGGTGCTAAATAATAATAATAATAATATACGGGTAAAAATAAACAAATGATAACAGATACCGTACATGGAAATTACTATTTGGTACGGATAGCCATCGTTAAAAAATATTAAATTTTGAAAAATGACATGGAAATATATCATAACATTAAATGGATTTAAAAAAAATGGTATCTAGGACGTATTTATATTTTTTAGATCCTCTTCGGATAGGTGTTGAAAATGTTAATAAAAGGTGTGTGGGAGGAGAAGCTAAATTAAGGACACTAAACTTCATCCCTTGTTTTCCAATAAAGTCGTGGGGTACTCCACTGACCCTATAATGTGTCGCACGTCCTAACCGCTCCGGGCGACAAGAGTGACGTCATTAAGTATACAGTAGCCGTATGTTGGCGGGCGGGGGGATAGGGATGTGGGGAAGTCTACCCTTCACGGCGTGCAGGGAATAAAGAAACAAGGACGTAACGCTCGAAACTGAAGTGGTACAAACACAAACAGACTCCTCTCGAGTTTGTAATCAATTGTTGTAAGAACTAGAGCGGGGATGTCAGACAAAATAACGCTGGCTTCTGTATTTGATACATGTGTACAATAATCAGTTTCGTATTGAGAGGTTTGCTAGTGACATGGTGGTCAGGGATTGATTCCCATCGGATGGTATATTAAATGGTTTTTCACTCTCATTCCATCCAAATGTGGACACACTTCCTTCTAATTACTAACTTCATTATATCTACTCCATTATTGTAAGTTATATGGAAATATCACAGAAGGATAGTAGGACGGGGAGCCCACTGGAAAACCGAGTCTATTCACTTGATATAATAAAAATTGTAATCTCAAATACGATTTGCACGTTTTTTCTCATAGAAATAACTTTAAAAAATGGTTGAGCAGAATTGACAAATGAACACTCATTTTTAAGGCTAAGAATTCAGGATGTCATCAAAAATAGTAGTTTACCAACGAAATCGTTGGATAACCAATTGTGAAATTAAAGAAAAGAAAGGACGACTTATTAATCTTAGCATCTGTATCCCTTGATAGCACAGAAGAATAAATTTCCTAATCTGAGAAAACATATATTGTTATTGGAATGTTGTTATCGTGCTTGTATTTTTAATTTGGTAACTAATCCAAGCCTGACGCATTTAACTGTGTGAAAACACATTTGGAGATCTAAAACGTTACGTATTGTGAACTAAGGAAAAAAATAAGGCTTAAAAAATATATAAATTATATATAATACTCTTACACATAATATTAAACTAAATACTTAAATCATGTGAATACCTGTTTACGATATTAAAAAGAAATCCAATATAATTGTACGATGTTGAATGTACTAGTTATGTGTTTGTATTTAAATTTATTACCAAGGAGAAATGTCAACCCTTAGTGAAAATAAATTTCACAAGAACACTAACTTTAGCAACGTCACGATGGGTAATTAATTACATCTAGTCTGAGTCATATTTTGGCTCACAACGACTGTAGTCTCCCTCTTGTACTAAAACTGTGATAGTTTCCTAGAGTAATAATTATATATTTATCACGAAAATAATAACTATTATATTCTCCCCTTCCATTTTTAAATTTCTTAAATCTGTGCAAAGCCCAGGGATTCCACACTATAACGCTGTTATTATTCCACTCGCTGACTAACCATGTCGATGGAGAGTTTTTAATTTTAATTTCACCATTGGTTGACAATTTTATACAATTCCCGAAGCTATAAGTGGCTAATTAACGAAACAAAAGGAGAAAGAACAAAACTACTCTTAACTTAATGGGTGGAAGTTTGTAGATTAACAACACTCATTACTTTAGGGCCCAGATAATACGGTATGAGGGGTTTTCTCCCTGAAAGGGGTAGAATAATCTTGATACTCTGAGTGTATACCAATGTGGAGGTATATTGTCATTAGATAGATGTCTAGAATAACCGGAATACTCTGAGTACCCGTTGTGTAATATTTTAGGGGCATATTATCATTATATAATGGTATAGAATAACCTGAATATTATGAGTACTCGTTGTATAATATTTTAGAGGCATATATGTATTATATAGCCGTCTATAATAATCTGAATACTATTATTACTCGTGGTGTGACTTTGTTTAGGTATGTATTCGTAGGTTCGCAACGTTAATTAACCACATTGGCAAACTTTAAATGTAAACACTAATTATTCATGTCCCAGAAAACAAATTTGTTCTAAACCCAACGCTTACATGTTTGTAATAGCATAATATTAACATTAATTACTCAGAGAAGGTTTGTTATTGGTAAACATATTTGTTTGATTTTTTTTTTTTGCTGACCACACCAGCAGCTGTCCTGGAAAGTTTAATCGAGTAGCAAGTACTCTCCAAGTGAATATCGGGGGTTGTTATAGAATGAAGGTGTATATAGTGATCCCGGTGGTCGTTGTGGTTAAAGCTCTGAAAGTATTATAGGGTATGTCCCATGTTTTTCCCTATTGTTTTAGCAAAAAATGCCTTGGGATACTTGTTCCCATACATCATTGAAATATTATGAGAGAAAACTAAGTCAATAGAATAGCGTTGCACGTTTGAATGTAGTTGGCAGTGTTGAGAAAAACAGAACCTCCTTTAGAAAAGGATGATTCTTAGGATCACTGTCTCTCATGATTTCATGAGGATGGCCCATCTAACAGCCGATTATCCGGGATAATAGATAGATACACTATTACTATTGATAAATAAATTGAAATAAAGTGCTAGAGAGAAAGAAAAAGATAGTGGGAAACAAGTGATAAAAAACCGATCTCACCATCCCTATCAGTCCAATCTATTGCAAGACAGACGCCTTAACCATGCGACCAAGGAGAGTGGCATGCAGCCAAAGAGAAGGTCTTGCGACCAAGAAGGAAGCTATGAGACCAAGCTGAAGGGCAATCGATGAAGAAGAAGGGAATTTGATCAATAAAAATTTCGTGCAACCAGGCATGAGGGCATTCGAATAATAGTATGACACGTGATCAAGCAGGAGGGCATGCAAACAAGAATGAAAGTATGATACCAAGAAGGAGGGCGTGGGATCAATGTAAATGGTATACGATCAAGTAGGGGATCATTTGACCAAGGATAATGGAATGCGATCAAGGAGAAAGGCAAGCGACCAAGGAGGAGGTCATGCGACTAAGTAGGAGGCCGTGCGACCAAAAAGAAGGTCTTTCATCAAAGGAAGAGGGCATTTTAGCAATAAAATTCTAAAGCAACTAAGGAGGAGAGTATGGGACCATGGATGAGAGTATATAATCTAGTAGGAGGGCGTGGTACCTAAGAATAGGGTATGCGACCAATGAGAGGAACATGGGACAAAGGAGGAGGTTGTGTGATCAAGGAAGGAGTCATATAACCAATGAAGATGATATTGTGATAAATGAGAAGCGCTTGCAACCAAGGAGGAGGATGTACGACCATGGATCAGAGCATGTGACTAAGGAGGAAGAAATGGGATCAAGGAGAAGGGCATGTAACAAAGGAGCTTGTCATGTGACGAAGTAGGAGGGGAAGAGTGTTTTTGAATCGAGACCTGAATATAGAATAGGGTCAGTGGAAACAAACCAGTCCTTGCCAGAATATGGAACCACCCAGGCAGGAAGAATATTTGCATTGTACACAAGTCTATTGATGATTAGCCTGAATTTTATAAATTATGAAGAAGACTTGAATAAAACTCACCAGCATCAGTTTATGGATCTGTTGAAAAACCTCCAATTGTAAACTGGACGTGTTGTATATAAGGTTGACATCGTTGATGGGGAGCCCAAATGAGGTGAAAATAGACGAGGGTAATCCAGTAACAAGGAGGGATGAAAGCAGCTCCAAATCTAAGCCACTGGGGGTTGAAAGTGTAATCCTGAGGGCAAGGGTTTTGAATGGCTTGCCTAGATATTACTAATGTACTTACACCACAGTGTGAGTAGGGTTGGAATGACGGGAAACGGGTAAGGTCAGGTTACTAACCGCACGGAGGAGGTAGACATCCACCTTCCTGTCTCTCCCTCGTGTACTAATTAATGTTCTGCCAGCCACAGTGGAAAGAGAGAGAGAGATTATAAGTGAGTAGAGAAATCTAGAGTAAGATAGAGAATATAGAGTCTTTGGATGTGTCAGGATATATCTCTGACCCATTCACGTCGTCCGCAAAGCCTAGAGGGAATATAACTATCATTATCAGTAACGAGCTAGAGTCTGTGTGCACTTGGTCTGAATGCCAACCTCATCTAGTCTGGTTTTCCATTAATGGAAGATTGAGGGTTTGATTCCTGGTTTGGTGTACTAAAGATATTTTTTTTCATAAAAGATGCTATACTCTCCTTTCATGCAAATAAATGTGGGTACATACATACAATAAAATTCTACCTTATCCAAACTCTACTAGCGTAATTTACTAATAATTAATGATTTATTATTAATTACTTTAATGTTGTATACACATCTGCGTATAGACTGATTGGGTAGTAAGACGTGGTGCGAAGAGGATAGTAACGGTGGCAGCCCTTCTTATCCAGGCGGAGTCGCTATAACCACATATACATGAACCATACTTTCACACTTAATTTAATATAAAAACTACTACCAAAATAATGATGTCAACTATCATAAAACTACCTGTACAGAAACTATTTTGAGATATACAACATGTTTTAACATGCTCATTACTTCCATCATTGTTTTGGAAATACAGTGGTTGATGTTATTAATGAAGATAACACTGCTTTAAGAAAAGGTTTTTGTGTGTGTTTAAATTAAATGTTTAGTTAAATTTACCATCTTAAGAAAACTATTATCTGTTTATCTTATGCGTCTGTACTTGAACCCTTGAGAACTACGATTTCTGCTACTATCAAATTTCGCACAAATTTTATAATAGTCACTTGTTTTGCTATTAGTCACTGTAATAGTTGGTCGTAAGCAAGGTTTTATTTGACATAGTATAATTACGTCCAGAAACATCATAGTGGCTATATCTATTCTGTTTTTCATCCCTATTAGGCTCAAATATCTTACTCAGCACTTGGTTCTTAAATATTTTTAATTTATTATCTTGGTACAAAGTGAGATACCACTATCCACATCCATTAAGAACAATGGATAGTTTACTTATCAAATACCAGTTCAGGCTGTACGCATTTTGATAATTACTTTAAAGGGGTAGGAATGATAAAGGAAGCATTTTAAAGGTATTCTACTCTCATTTGAATGGAAGCAGAGTGGGACCATTGAGGAGAGTATGGGACCATGGAGGAGAGCATGGGACCATGGAGGAGAGCATGGGATCATGGAGGAGAGTATAGGACCATGGAGGAGAGTATGGTACCATGCAGGAGAGTATAGGACAAAGGAGGAGAGTATAGGACAAAGGAGGAGAGTATGGGACCATGGAGGAAAGTATGGGACCATGGAGGAGAGTATAGGACCATGGAGGAGAGCATGGGACCATGGAGGAGAGCATGGGATCATGGAGGAGAGTATAGGACCATGGAGGAGATTATGGTACCATGCAGGAGAGTATAGGACAAAGGAGGAGAGTATGGGACCATGGAGGAAAGTATGGGACCATGGAGGAGAGTATAGGACCATGGAGGAGAGCATGGGACCATGCAGGAGAGTATAGGACCATGGAGGAGAGCATGGGATCATGGAGGAGAGTATAGGACCATGGAGGAGAGCATGGGACCATGGAGGAAAACATTTAGGAAAAACCACCCTCAGTAGGCCTGATTGGAACTGAACCCAGGCAGTAGGCCAGTCTAACATTAGAGTGAAAGCCTTAGATAATTCGAAAACTAAAGTGAGTATTGGGTAGCATTAAAGTTTTGTATATTCTCAGATTAACATTTTAATACAAAAGAGGATATAACAACAGATTACAAAATTTCTTAGATGAATCATGTTTTTGACCTCATCCTGATTATCATTCCCACATGGTATAACAGTTACCAATTAAGTGAATGTGTAATCTTTTTTCACATGTCACTAATCCCTACTAAACTATTCCTTTGGAATACAAGGTTTTGACATGCAGTCATAAACTTGATTTTATTAACTTATAAGCCTATTTATTTGCTGTGTTAAAACAATAGCTCTGCATTCCTTCTAACGTTCCATATCGATATAATATATTATCAACAACTCCATGTAAATTTGATCGGGTATTGAACTAACCATGTCCATTTCAATACCATATCAAACTCGCCATGTCGATATATTATGTCTAGCTATCACTGCTCGTATAATACTGTATCGAGCTTTACATGTCAATATAACCTCGTATAAAACTTTCCGTGTCAATTTACTATTATATTGAACATTCCCTGTCAATATAATATCGTATTCAACTCTCCACGTTGGTACAGTAACGTATTGAACTCTTCATTTCAATATGAAATGATATTGAGCTCTCTATTATATCGAATGTGACTCCCCATGTCTATATATTGTTTCTAGCTCTCCAAATCGATACAATTTCCCATGTCGATATAAGACTGTATCGAACTCGAGATAAGAACTCGTATCACTAATATTCCATGTTTTCAGAACGAAGAAGGTTGCACCAGAGATGATCTGAGCAGCGACCACATATGCAGGGATGAGTCGTGCCGAAAAGCCGGGGCCCGAACTCTTGCCTCCATGAACTGGAAAACGGAGCCTTGTCATGACTTCTACCGGTTCGCCTGTGGAGCATGGGGGGCCGGGTTGACCCCCCCGCAACAGCCATCAGCTTCAACACCTTGCAGAGTCGTGTGGATCAGCAAGTTCAGGGTGAGCAATAGAGATACCGTGGCACCTTCCTCCTCTCCAACATCTGACCAGCCTCTTCTTGGTGGTCAGCTTCACTGGCAACTGGTCTAGAGGTCCCATGTTTGATCCCCGGGGGTACCATAGTTATTTTTTCCCTAAAGTGGAACTGTTCTTATGGTCACCATGATTTAGTTAATTAAGTCTTCACACCTTCATAATCACTACCATCATGTCATCTAATTGCGGATGTGGAGTAAAGACAAACTCCAAGGTATTCACTGCGCAATGTTCTGTTCTCACAGAGCAGATAAAGATCTACATAAAAGGCGACCGAAGTAGACACACCATATCACATGGTCAAATATCCCACAGGCTAAAAAAAAAACACTCAAAAACTAGTAGATACACGAGGGATTGCACGTACAGGATGAGAATATAACCAACATGGCCCCTGAATGGACATGTGAACTGGTCAATCTACCAGATATTATCACCAACACTGCAGTCACATCTTAAATTATGTTAAGAGTACTCACTCACCAATTCAATCTTTCTTTATTCTTTCAAAAAACAAGTTTCCAATCAGTTTTCATTACAATCCTGTCGAAGCAAAACATTTTATCAGTATCAAACATAAAATATATTGTTTCTTCTACATTGAACGTATCTAGAAAGTCAATAAATCTGAACGCTTTTTTTCTTAGGTAGAACTTTTACCTGTTAACTATTACATTGCTACCTAGACACTACGTAAGATTATAATTAAGTTAATTTGTTTTAAAGTATTTTTTAAATTGGCTGTGTTGGAGAAGTAAGCGAAAGTGAAAAGTTTTAAAACTAATTTGGAGGACTTTTTTTTTCCTTTAAATACAACACGTAATTAACATTAGGTAACACCACAAGAAACCGCCAAACAGAATACAGACACAATTGTTAGAATATGTGTTTAAAATTTGAAAGAAAGTAGCCGAACAAAACTTTTTCTTATTATTATTCAACAATAAAAAAGGAAAGAAACACAATACACAATAAACAAAACACCCAGATTGAGGGAATGCTGAGAATAATTGAAGAACACAATCAAAGAGATACAATATAGTAATGCGACACTAATGATTTATTATTAAGAAAGATTTATATTAGCACTATAAATTTATAAAAATAATCAAATGGAAAGTTATTTTACGCTGAAACTATTTTGGTTTTAGTGGATTCAAAACTTCCACAAACATTTGGGCTCGTTGAGTTCATTTGAGCCAAAGATCTAGAAACCAATAAAATGTAATCGATATATTTAAATATGATTAGATATAAATAGCTGTTCGTGCTTGTTAATCAGATTTGATGACTTATTTAAAAAAATACATAGTTTTTAATAACACTATAACAATTTTCAATTCAATAAATAATAGTTTACATATTGTGTCGTATTTATGAATACATTACTTATTCACAAATAATATTTACGTTTTTTTGTTCTGTAAATGAAGGAAACTCTTTTTAAATCCTTGTAACTCTGATCGAGTGAATGTTTATTTTCTGTTTGTATAGCTTTAATTTTAATGTAGCCATGTTTATTTTTTTTAGCTATTTTAAATATTATATACATATTAATATAAGCTCAAATGAAATAGAATTTGAATAAAATCGGTTAACCCTATTGCTATAAACACATTTTGAAAACTAATATGAAAATACTTATTAAAAGCTGGTGCACCTGTATATTAAATTGTTATGGAACCATCTATATATCTTTCTTCAGTACTACGCAATCCTTTATTTTTACATTTTATTGCTAAGACTCAAGAAGAATCTCGTCTTTATTTTTTCAGTTTTAATAAAAGTAAAATAAAAATTTTAAATAATCTAGTTATATTAATTCCTTAATTATACTACCACTACTACTTATTTGTAAGCCTGGAAAAAAGTATTTTAATTTTTAATCTATAAAAATAAATCTAAATATTTTAACTACAAATTTATTTAAGTTATTGTTTTTATATTAGTTTTATGATAAAATATGTGCTTTAAATCTAATGGTGCTTTCTGAGTGAAGCGGAGCTTTAATGAACTTTAAATAAATATAATCTTAGTTTACATCCCTTATACACTAAATCTTTCCCCAGATGAATTCCAACTATATAGTATCTTAAAAGGGATTACTAAACACAAGATGTAGAGTTATTTGTCAAGGTAGATCTGATTAAAAATTAGATTTAACTTAACTTGAGGTAGTACGATATTCTACTAATCAATTACCACCGTGACTCGAGTCAATTATTCTATAGGTGAGTGCATGTTGCTATTGATTTACTCCATTATTGTATGCAAAACATTTGAATTGATTACATCAATAGTAGAAAACAAGGTAAAAGCCCCAAAACAAATACTAACTTTCCCAACATTGATTTGCATTTCTATATATCTCCAATTATTTAATCAAGAATTTAATATTTGAAATACGAGTGGAACGCCCTCTGTTTTAGTGTAGTAATGTATTAACTCACAATTCATAGTAATAAAAGTAATTATACCAAAACTTTACTAAACAAAACTGTTACTTATCAGTCTTAATCTAAAATAAGGATTCAATTTATTTGATGAAATGAATCAAGTTTTAAATTAAATTGTAACATAATTATGTTTATTATGATGTATTATTATGATGTATTTACTGGTCGTCGTATCTAGGAGAAAAATCACTTCTAAGTCAATTTGATGGCTTTGTTTGTAGTAACATCTAATGACAGCTAAGCAGTTAAGACGTTTCGTGAATTTTGTGCAAATTTTCAACTCAAGATTTATTTTTAGAAATCTCAATTTCATTTTAGTGACATCCGGAACCCTATCTATCTTAAGAGAAATAAAACATCCTCCGAATAACGTAAATTATATATATATATATATATATATATATATATATATATATATATATATATATGCGTGTGTATGTGTGGCCTATGTCAGTTTTTTACTAGAGTCATTTCCACTACCAGCTGGTTAGGTTTGGTAGCTTCATATACCTTATAATCTCACTTAAGGCTAGGACTGGCACAACATCCAGTCCCCGACCGTAATTTATCAATGTGAAAGTGTAAACCCACATCTCACCAATGATAAATTTTTCGGCCATGCCTGGAATTAAGCTCGAGACCTTTAGCTTAGTAGACAGACACGGTACCAACTGAGACAAGGTGGCGGATATATATATATATATATATATATATATATATATATATATATATACAGTAAAACCTTGGATTGCGAGTAACTTGGTCTGCGAGTGTTTTGTAAGACGAGCAAAATTTTTCAATAAATTTTAACTTGATAAACGAGCGATATCTTGCAATACGAGCAGTGTCATTGGATAGGTTCATTGTTAAAATCGCACAAAAAGAAAAATATTCCAGTGAGCCAACATATAGCGATGATTCCGTTAGTGACAGTGAAAGTCGACCTAAACAATAACACACCTCCTCCTCTCCTCTCTCTCGTCCACCTCACACCAGCCACCATTAAATTTAATTAATAAATTTGATTACAGTACAGTTACATTTAAATAACGAAAATAAAAAAGGTATTAATCATTATTAGATTAAATATTTTTGGGTTGTGGGACGAATAATCTTAGTTTCCATTATTTCTTATGGGGGAAATTCACTTTGATATACGAGTGCTTTGTATTACGAACACGTTTACGAAACGAATTATGCTCGCAATCCAAGGTTTTACTGTATACATAATAGATTGATAGATATACTGGTACAATCTATAACACATATCTCGTTAACGTGTATGTTGAATAAGTGTTATAGCACAGGACCCGCTTAGGTGGCCACATGGTCCAAGGCGCTTCTCTAGACTAGACTGCCGGTTTGACAGGGAGATCGAGGTTCTTATCTCGGTCGGGTGTACTGATAGTGTTTTTTTCCAAAATGATTTTCCCCTCTTCCTCCACGTAAATGCGGGTACATTTCCTATAAATATAGCTTTCCTAATCTCTAAAACCATTAGTACATAAGCTTATGTCCCGAACGGGTTGTAAGACGCAGTACTACTAATAATAAAGAATAATGTTTTTGCACGCATGGCTCTTCTAGTCTGGTTTACCGATGACGGAGAGGTCAGGATATGAATCTCATCTGGTCGTATTGATGGAAATTTTTTCTAAATGGCTTCCCTCTCCACACCAATAATAATACATTTTTTCTAAATTCTACCTTCTTCATTCCTACCCCATTAGTATAGTCGAAAGTAATTAGGTCGGATGGGTGTTAATACGCTTTATTTGGTATGGAAATCATAAATCTACCTAATTAAGGACGGGTGCTTCCATATCTTAAAAGTTTTACTTGACTTGTTTCTGACAACTTTCAAGTGAGATATGATTTAATGTAAATCTGTTTTCATGTTGCAAACTTACTAATAAGTTGCCAAACATTCAGCTGCAATTAGGGAAACCCGTCTACTTAGGAAGCAATTATTTTACAAAATTTCTCTCTTATCAGTACTTTAAAGTTTTTTTCCTCTCTTTCATTTATCGTTATCAATTACTTTTCCTCATTCGCTCTCTACCATAATGTGTCTAAATTAGCTTAGTTTTTCAGAATATTATGTTTACTTCTTTTCTAGTTTTATGAAACTAGTCAAGCACGCGTGTCTAATAAAATGTTGTAAAACTACACATTTTAATTTTATTATATATATAAAACATATATTTTCCAATCATACTTACACACTAACCACGTTTATACAACCTTCATTGCTATAAATTTAGATAAATGTGTGATGAACATGTTTATAAATACCAAACTATCAGAACCGGTGGCACGAAGTTTAAGACGTAAAGCTCACCACATAGTGGATTTAGAGAGACGGGAGGTTGAGGCTTTACTCTTGGACGAATATATTCTTTCCTATTTATATTCAAAAGCCATATTACATTGTGACTATATTGTATATAGGAAACTCACAACTTAGTATTCTATATGTATATATTCTAAGTTGTGAGTTTCGTGCCTGGAATGTTATTATGTATGCATGTATATTCGTTATAAAACGTTTTTTTATAACTGCTACTTTTGACTCCAAGATTTTAGATTACTTGATTTAAATATTAGATATCAAAAAGGTAGTTTATAAAATAATATTTCACATTAGTGTTAAGAGTTAATAGTAATATCACATTGATTAATTTATTCTGACCCACTCCAGTGGCCCAATAGTCCAAGGAGTCACGCTCACGTTTGACTGGCCTACTGATGACGGAGAGATCGGGGTTTGAATCCCGATCGTGTCTACTGAGGGTGGCTTTTTCCTGAATGGTTACCTACTCTTCTTCCACACAAATGTGAATAGACTACCTCTAACATTCTTCCTTCCTCATCCTTATCTCATTAGATTAATTCTCATATACACATATAGCCTTAACAGTTAGTAAGACGCTGTGATTAAAAAAAATCATGTGATAGACCACTTCCAATAAACCTGGGCGAGATTCGAACCTCACAACCCCAGCAATCCAGGCTTTTGAAAGTATGACAGCTTAGATCCCGGGGGTGGGTTATATTTTAGGTTTTCAATTTGCGGATGTTTGGGGTTTCTTCCTCGTGGTTTTGTTAATTTCAGTTACAGCTCTTCTCTGTTTCCTTGTTTATCAATTTCATACTGATGAATATTTTACAAGGCAGGATTTTAAATTATTTGCCTGTGGCAGTTCTAGACAAAAATAAATAAAATGTGGGTGCACAGGTTCCTGCATGTATCGGTAATTAATTAAAATTCATATGTAACATGTAAATACAAGCCTCAGAAATAAAAAACATAAACATCCTTACACACTTTAGTTTAAATATTGATAGCAATCTGTCGATACTGCACACTGTTAATAGATTCTGCATTGATAATAGGATCGTAACACTCATAACAGTCGACTTGTACTCCTGTTATATATAGAACTAACAGACAAAATAATCATTTTGAAATGACAGAAGCAGTCAGTTTTGGGAAATGCTTGAAAAAGCGACTTCATGAAAGGACTACACTGATCATTATTTTAAATGCAGTAAAGGTAAAAGATAATTTTCTAAATATCAGAATTTTTTAACACCAAGTCTTACTACCGTTCGGGCTACACGCTTATTAACTAATTGTACTAATGTTTTAGGGATTAGAAAAGTTATATTTAAAGGAAGTGTATCCGCATTTGTGTGAAGGGAAAGTGGAAACCAATTTTGTAAAAACCGTAAACCTAACCAAAGTTGAACCCCGATCTCCCCACTATCAGCAGTCTAATCTAATGAAAGAATTGCTCTTTAGAACATGGAGTAATATCAGTTTAATGATGGCTTATTTAAAACTTGATTTTACAATTTCCTAAATCCGCAAATTTTCGCAATTTTCCGTTTGACCCTGGACCGGTCTTTCATTTTACTCCATTTCTGTTGGCAATATAGCATGGATACGTAGTCATTTAGTTGTCATTGTTGAGTTCAAGTAAGTTTTAACCCTTTTCATGGCTGATTTTTTTTTTCACTTACCGAATGCTGAAGAAAAAAGTAACGTTAACAAGAGTATTAGAAGTATGCAAAGGTTTAGGAAAAACTATTTAATTCTTTTAGGTAATTAAAAAGTATGAGTTGAGTGATTTTTTTTATTGAAAATGAGTTCTTAACTAAGCATACTTGTAATAAAGCTTCTCAAATTGTGTGAGATGTGCGTGAACAGCTGTTTTTGAACAGATAGTGTAAGCTTTGAACACAACCGAGATCACTTAACTTCTCTAAAGTGACCCAAGTAAACGTGTCAAGTAAAACAGAGCGTGACCATCAGCTGAAATTTACTGGAATCATATAGCATACCTGTAAAACAATAATAACCTCGTACGTTTCCGTAGAATTATGCTGTTACATAAATCATCTTTAGGTGGGGGTGGCCCACACCCTTGCCCTTATCCCATATGGCCTAGAGCTGCCACCAGCAGAGGGGCTACATTTATAATCTCCTTGTTTGCTGGCCCTATGACTTTCATCACCCAACCATAAGGACACTTCATTAATGTGATACAATATTCCTATAGTTTTATTTTGTGCAACACAAAACACAATGATACCTTTATTCATACATTTAAAACATTTAATAATAAGGTGACCTGACGGTCTAGGGGTAAGATGTCAGACTTCTGTGCTGGGAGTCCCGGGCTCAATCCTCGGTCCCGGCACGGATTTATCTGATTACCAAACCCTTCCTTCACTTCTGACAAGACGCGTATTAATCACAACTTGTGAATGTGTGGAATGCCAGGCCTCCACCGTGGTTCGGATCATGTAACTGTAGCCTCATTTCATCTCACAATCACCCTACCATTGCACATTAGCGTAAGTGCGAATAACCCGAACGGTTATAAGACAGTGTAATAAATAATAATAATAATAATAATAATAATAAATTAAAAAAATTAAACCTTAACAAATGTCCAAAACTTGGCAAGAATATATATATATATATATATATATTATAATATATGTAACATATTTTTGCAAGTCTTGACTTTTAGAATTTTATATTTTATTATTATTATTACTAATTTTTATTATTTTATTATATTTTATTATTATTATTATTATTATTATTATTATATAATATGATTTTAACTGATATTAATAGACTATTAATAGTCTATTAATATCAGTTAAAATATAGTATATATATATTTGACGTATTTAAACAAAATGTTGCCTAAGAGTTCCTCAAGTGCCTCTTTCGATCTCTGAGGTTCGCATTTGTGGTGTACGCGTCGATGTATTCGTGAATTAGAGCTTAATTAGTAAAATATAGTATTTATAAGTTCAACATATAAACAATTTAACTTTTTTCGAATAACAGCCAATCATATTGCAGTGTTTAATCTCGATTTGAAATATTGTTAGCTTCCGATTATTCGTGCAACGATTATTCAGTTACGCCCATATATATTTTTTGGTGCGTGTGAATTATGCTACTGAGTAGATTTCTGAGTTCCAAATGATGAATGTTGACCTTGTGGGTCGGCAAACATCGCAAAATTATTTTCCTAAATAAACCTGTTGTTTTATAAGGTGTTAAAATGTGATTTGTTGAGAGAATGAATTTACTATTAGATTGGATTACCCTTGAATTTCGAGTTGCCGTGTCATTCCTACCTTTCATTAACTCAGAGTTTTGAGAGAGAGTATATTGTAAATAATTTTATACAGGCAATTCTAGAACTGTAGAACGAGATCTGAATCAGGAACCTCTGAACTGCGGGCTGTTTTTTTTATCTCCTGTCACAAGTCGAGTTTTCACTTCTTTATTTTAAACTGACTCTTTACATCATGTTACTCTTAGAGACGCTTTAAGTTAATACTATAGTTTTAAAGTGTAAAAATCACAAAGAATAGAGAGGAAAAGAGGAAGGAATATAACCAGAAAAGATTTGGATCTTGTGACAAAGAGAAGGGTGGAACAAAGAGGAAAAGTGAAAGTAAGTTGCTAGCGTAATCTTTTTGTTTCGTGTTCACTGTTGTCGTGCAAGAATGAAATATCTGAAAACAAAACAACATCTAGTCGAACTTTTCCAACACGAATCTCAATGGGAATAAATAGAACATTTGAATTCAAGAGCATCTGAGTTGGAGAAAATTTTGTTCATATTATTTTGGAAACAATGCTGAGTAATCGAAAAACTTTCAAAATGTACATATATTTTCTCGTTAATTAACTTTGACTTCGCGTAGGTACTTCAAGAGAGAGAGAAGTTTGACTTTATTTAAGGGACTATCTATTTAAGGGAAACATCAATACACTGCGGTATTTTGTAAAGGAATTGTAGCTCTGAAGCTTAAGAAACAATAAAGTGATCCTCAATTAAACTATTTTTATGTTGTGACCTTATTTAAAAAAAAGGGCTTAAGTGGTTTTAGGAAGGCTAGAAAATGAATATGTTTCTAACCTTTTACATTAATCTCAAATCTGCAAAATTTTGCCAAGAAACATCGTTTGGAATGAATTATTTTACTATGATTTATGATTTTTCTTTTTTAAATAATAAAACTTGAAATGTAGACTTTTTAGTCCTAAAGAGACATGTTGATATATTTCAGCCCTATTTTCATATGAACAATATTTCGAAAAACAAATCACTTCCTTAATAACGTGGGTTTTCTGACGTTTGTAATGTGTCTTGGCAATCTGATAGCACCTTACATGAGGAGTATTGTTAGTATTAAATAATTTTACAGCCTTCTTTGGTGACCGCATGGTCTAAGGTGATAATATTGCAATAGAATAGACTATCAATGATGGGAAGATCAGAGTTCGATCCAAGTCAGGTGCACTGAGGGTGGGTTTTTTCCTAAATGGTTTTCCACTATCCCTCCACGAAAATGTGGTTGCACTTCCTCTAAACTTAACCTTCATAATCCCTAACCCATTAGTGTAATTAGTATATAGGTGTATAACTCAAATGGGTAGTAAGACGTGGTGCTAAGAAAAAAAATATCCTAAGTACTTTAATAGTTGGAAATGAGAGGAAATATGTATTGTTTTATATGGTAGATACAATTACAAAGTACTCTGTACTTATTCTTGTAAACTTCAAAATGGAACTGGATTTAAAATGTTTCCATAGAGGCGACTGGACATACAAAACCTGTCAAGAACTCAGACCTTCATATGTGTGTTACGTCACAATGCCCACTGATATGTGATATATCAAATCAGTATGCCACCTATCTAGTATTTGACCGTAATGCTCATGTACTGTACGTGTCCAAACTATGAATTATAGAGCCACCGAACACGGTAATACCATTTCCTCCAGTGATGGACGTCACTTGACTGTGTAGGTAGGCTACCGGTAACACTTTCAATAAAGTCGCCCCTCGTCACAGAGAGGGGAGGGAACAAGGGGCGATGGCTGTGCTAGCCACCCCTCTTCACCCCTCGAAAACCCCCACCACCCAGCCATCCCTCTTTTACAGAAACATTCATCCTGAATAAAAGGTATTTTTTATTTTAACAGATTCTATGAGCTCTGATTTTTTTTAAATTGAGGTGAGATGATAAAATTAAATAATGTTGTTTAATAATGGAAGGAAATGTTTACATTTTATGATGTACACTCCGTTTAGCTTGAAAGGTAGCAGTAATGCCTTGACCAGAAACACCCTGGCTCTATTTTATAGCTACACTATAGTTTAGCACGTCAAAGTAAGCTCGTTAACTTTCAGGTAAGCTTAGTGTACAGTAAATACATATCATTGAATCCATGGCGTCATACCTGCAGCGAGCTTGCTGACTGATATGCATGCTACTTAATAAACATTAACAAAGAATTCTAATTGAAATATGCACCTGGACACGGGTTAACATCTGTTTGACTAGACTCTGGGACCTTTGGCTTAGTACGTCAATGTTCTAACCACTGAGCTATTTAGGAATCGTCCCGTGCTCAGGGTCATTCTTCACTCATATTTTAAGGCAGAGTCTATGATGGACTTAGCATCAGTTAGCATCAGGTAGCATAGTTTGATTCAGTGTCCAGGTGTCATTTTTCAATTTTCAGAATATATATCTAACTGAAGTAATTACCATTAATATAGCTTCGGCTATTTACATTAATTAACAAAGAAGATTAAGTTAATTATTTTGTGCAACCCGCTTCGCTGGCTGCGTGGTCTAACGCACTACTCTCGTGTTTGACTAGACTGCCTGAGACAGGAAGGTCGGGGTTCTATCCAGGTCAAGTGCACTGAAGGTGGTTTTTATAAGTGGTTTTACACCGTCCTTCTACGCAAATTCAGGTGCAATTTCTCTCGATTATATCTTCATAATCCCTAAGCTATTAGTGTAATTCGTACATAGGCATATAAATCAAACGGATTGTAAGAAGAAGTATTAAGAAAAATTGTGTAAAAAGAGCCCTCCTAGTTTCTATTTCCACGGGCACTCTGAGTTATATAGGCCAAGGGTTCTCAAACTACGGCCAATGGGCTGGATTTGGCCCACCGGATGAGTCTAGTCATCCCACGGACACTTCTAACGAAAATTAAAAAAGTAAAATAATAATAATCTTAATTACGACTACCGAAATGGTGCTCCTGCATGCAGTACACAAAATACCTACTTAACATATATATCATCTGAGTTATTATGCTGCAGGCAGTATTATTGGAAACGTGAATCAAAGCTGTCATACTCCGGTATACAGTTACTCAGCTCTTGCCTGTCACATTTCATAAAGTGTCTTCTGAGCGGAGGGTCTGAGGGGAGGGAGGGGATGAGATACACAGCTTACATTTAGTCATTTTTAATTATGGTCATAAGCTCTGTACATACATACACACACACACACAATATTATAATATCATATTTTCTGCAGTGGGTCTGGAATGGGGTCTGCTCACCCTCGTGAGAACATATGAGACGCTATTTGAATAAAGAAGTAGTGGCTCAGGTCTATAAAACTGAGATAAACTGTGGAAGGGTTTGTTGTGCTGACCCACATGATACCCATTATCCGGAAAATTTGTAACTATCTTCACCAATAGACGGCGGCCGCTCAGTCGGTATGACTCAACTGCAGGCTGATGTGATCTAGTTTTTTGTCCCATGTGACAAGTGTATAAACTTGAATTAATTCCTTGTAACTTTTTTAATAGGAATTGTATAGAAGTGTTTTTATGAATGTCAGTGCAGTACCTGCTAAACGATTAATATGTTTTATTCAACTCCAGCAAATAAATCGTAAAAAAGCTAACTTCCAGTCGTAGAAATATAGAAACATAGACTATACTAGCTTCCAGTCATAGAAATATAGAGACATAGGACTATATCTCAACTTTATATCAATTATTTTGAGTGCGCTGCGTCCTATTACTCGTCATAGATATCCATTCAATCTTAGGATATACTAGCTTCGTTTAGAAAAAAACATATATTATACTATTCACATCTAGAAAAAAAAAAAATATCAGTTTGCTCAAATAAAAATAGATAAAAAATAAAAATAATTCCGTGAAAAATGGACAATATATTAAAATTTGAAATAATTTCTCATTATCAATTATCGGTAGGCTGTATAAATTATAAGATCCATCAGGTTTATACAACTTCAAAACTAAAGATGAAATTTTCCGTGAAATTTTTGAATGGGAAAATTTTCCTGAAAATTGTCTGCAGTGATGGTTTGCGGTGGAGGGGTTTAATTATATAGGTGGCACTAATATTATACTTCAAAATATAGTGTGTTAAGAGACGAACGGGTTATAAGATGGGGTGAGGGGGGAAGGGGTAGTTAGGAAGCACGGAGGATTTGGGGGGAAGAAAAAGGTCAGGCCAACCTTAGAATTATTCGAATCAACTTATTGATGACAGCAAATTGAAGTATGATTTACGAACATAACGGGTCTACAAAGGCTCGCATTCATTTGTTTATTTAATACTTTTTTTTAGCACCGCGTCTTTCTACCCGTTCGGTTATACGCCCATGTACAATTAAGCTAATGTGTTAGGGGTGAGGAGGTTGAATTTAGAGAAATTCCATCCACATTTGTGTGAGAAAGAGTATTAAACCATTTAGGAAATCCTCCCGCACGTGCACCGAATCGAACTCCAATCTCCCTGCATCAGTAGTCTAGTCTATTGCGAGAATAGCGTGTTATACCGTGCGGCCACTGAATCAGGCCATTTTTACTACGACTTTACTATTAATAATAATAATTTATTATCACTACCACTAATTATTACTATTACTGCTATTATTATCCATTTAATCAGTTGAAATTAATCTACAGAAATATAATTTAAGGTTTTCCGGAAAAAATAGAGGGAAAATTTTCCGTTTCACATTTCTATTCTCAAATGGACTGACTATTCGGTGACCAGGAGGAGGTAGGGATTAAAATTATTTTTTTATTTTATCACGGGTCTTACTACTTGTTAAGGCTATTATCGTGCTATAAGATAATTACTTTAATGGGGTAATTAAGCATTATATATGTGATCCACCTCTGATATGTGTTATGGAGAGGGGAAAACCTATTTAGCAAAAACACCCTTAGTAGACTCAACCAAGACTCGAACCCTGATCTTTCCGTCATTATCAGGTCAGTCCAACACGAGCCATTGAGGCCCCTGTTATTTATACTGAGGTTTTTTTTTCTAAATGTTTTACCATTTTCTCTTCACACAAATTCCCCTAAATTCTACTTTACACATCTTCTCCTCATTAGTATATAAATGTAATTATTATTAATATTATTATTAGCACCGCGTCTTACTACCCTTCGGTTTGTACGCACTTACGCTAATGTTTAATGGTAGGGTGATTGTGAAATGAAATGGAGGACCTACAGTTTAACATGGAATCCGAACCACAGTGAAGGCCTGGAATTCCCCACATTTACAAGTTGTGATTAATACACATCTTGTCAGAGGTGAGGAAGGGTTTGGCAATCAGATAAATCTGTGCCGGGACAGAGGATTGAACCCCGGACCTCAGCACAGAAGTCCGACAACCTACCCCTAGACCACCAGGTCACCTTAAATGCAAATAATCTGGATCGCTAGTAGGTAATGGGTAAGTACCTAGTGGAGAGGAATTGTAATTAAATCGAGCTACATAAGCAGACATTTTCTATCCACCAAATTGTAGAGAGTGAAGAGATTTTTCTAGTCAATGTAAGGAAATAATATTTAATAGGTTTGAGTTAAGTTTTATTTATAAACTGATTTGATAAAACAACAAAACGGGACAGTTCCTTTGGCAGGATATTTGAACACTGAAAATTAACACATATAGTTAAATGCTTCAGTCTCGTTTTGTCAATCTACCATACACTTCCTAAAATTAAATGTGATTACAATTTCTTTATTATCAACCTACTCACCACTACCCTATTATTCCAAGAGAGTGGATAACCAATTGAGAAGGGAAGCAAGAAAAAAATATGTCACAAACCAGAGAACATACATAGACCTACACAGACCCAAAAAGACAATTTAATCTCGTTGAGTTATTTGCTGGATATAGAACTAGGACTGTAGAGATAAACCGTGATTTCAAGCTCCTTATGACATAGAGATGAAATTTTAGAGACCCGATGAAGAGGCGCAAAAAACGGAGCAAACAGCAGTGACCAACTTGACAAGGAAAGATGGCGCCTTTAGTTTTGAAACATGGCCAGATCGTGCTTGCCAAGATTTGTATGTGTCTGAAGGACGTAGCAGAAGTCTAGGAACTAAAGGTTTTAGCGTGTAAAACAGATACATCGACTAAAATAAATAGCTACCATAGTAAAATATATATATAATATTTTTAAAGAAACCTAAATGCTGTCTGAAGCTCATCCAAAACATCAACAATGAAGGGAGAGCACAAATAACAATGAACAAACCCACAAAGCCAAAAATTAATTCAAATTATTTTTAAGGAGTCAAGGACATTCTGAGCCACACACAGGACTATAAATCCGTAAAGTTTCTATAAACGTTATTATCAAGGAGTCATTAAGATAATATATTTAATGGAATGAATACTTATTATAGGTTCATTTATTGGAATGAAATTATATGTATAATAATAAATATAATATTAATGAAAATAATAATTATTAAAGTATAAGCGTTTTAATATTTTATTATTTATTATTATTATTATTAATATATATAATAAATGAAAAGTTTGCTTATTTTTCATGAGCATCTCATGATATCTACTGAATGCGAGGTCTTTGATTGGGTTTTTAAAATTAATTAAATACTGGGTAGGAAGCAAAGGCTACGGGCACTAGGGCTAAACACTCATTTTAAAGTTACCTTTTGCGTGCAATTAATAAACTAAAAAATTTCTCCTGGGTGATGTTGGGTACTTTAGCTAGTTAGTATTAAAGCTTATTCCTCATAACTAGGCTTTACTAAAAACTGAAGCAAAGCTACGGCCATGCCGGCGACCTAGTTGCCACGACCAGATCGAGATTATGTATTGCATAGATTCTTACGAAAGCGAAGATTTGAAAACATTTTGTGAACGTTTTCAGGTCGCAGCGACCAACACGCTCACCTTTGTTACTTATGGAGGTGACCACACTTGCGTTCGTGTGGTAATCTGTTGCGAGAAAAAGCCCTCAATACTTTTTACATTTTGGTTGATTATTTTCTAACACTCTAAATGTGTTTTCTCTGCTTGGAGTGGTCTGCTTGAGGATTATTGAAATATTTTGCCATCTTTGTGTGTACAGTATTTCTTCTTTCGGATTTTAGCAGACTATTGTTGGCTTCGTGATAGTAGCTTTATTACTGCACGTTACTGCTACAGGCCGACAGCCAATGCTTCATCTTGATCTAACCCGCTATGATTTGTTTGGAAAAACCCCAACAAATGCGTAGAAAAAAAAAAAGCTATACCTTTCTGGAAAATCGAAGGAAATATTACTATCTTGCCAATATTTCTATGCTAAAAAGTCATTATTAGTCTCGTTTTTTTAGTTTTTGATCACTTTTTCAACTATTTTTAGGGTCATGAGATATTTTGAGCCTGTGTATATCATAACCAGAGCAAAAAGCGCCTTTTAACCAAGTTATTTTCACTTCTCCATCACCGAGCCACCGACAGTATCTCAAGAATTTCAACACCAACATTATCAAGAGCAATCACCGAAATCTGAACATGAGAGCAAGCCAAGTGTATTTTGTGTGGTTAATGATCCTGCAAACAATTAGAACACTATTACAGTATTTAAAACTTGTTTTTTTTATACCTAATTTTAGGTAAATTTTACAACAAAGGCATTTCTACTGTAAAATAAAAGTGCTGTATCACTACTTAATATATTGCTGCACAACAATGTAATCTGTTTCTACACTATAATCTGAGTCTCAAATTACCTCACTGTTACTGCAACTAAACGGAAATTTGTTATTGATTCTTGTTCTTTCTTCTAAATTATTTCTCTGACTTATGAAAAATTTCGTCAATGAAGACTTTAATTCTAAAATACTGATCTTTTCTGAGTTCATGAAATAAATGAGTGAAACTGTCCGAAACCAGCGTTACGTCTGTTTATCCAAATAAGTCCGTTCACCGGAACAAACGAAGAAAAAAACATGTTCATGGGCGCAGGCTTCGGCATAGTTAAAACTATCACAATAATTAGAAATATGGAGTTGTCTATAAGCTACATTTCCATCGTTAAAATAATTGCCTATTTTTATCCTATTTTGCAAAGCTGCACACACCTGTTGATACCACGGACCATTAGTTACCTTGAACAGTGGCCTGAGAAAGAGTGTTCTTCTACATTATATCTGCTATCCCGTATTTGGTCATTGTTTCGTTGATAGTAGGTCTCATATCCGATCCAGCTGCACCTCGAACATATTTTGTGGCACCCCCACAGAACACTTCACCCAAAGTGGTGGATAACACTCCTTCGACAAAGTGTTGAGAAGATCCAGACCTGGAGATAGTAGAGTTTCATCGAAAGAGGAATTATAACTGGCCAGAACTGTTGACATTCTACATAGCTTAACGATGGCTATATAAATAGCATTGGAGATTCAAAATATAATTGTATATATATATATGAGTAATTGTATCAGATTATCTGTAGATTTACGTTTATTTTTTGGAGCTTGTGTAGTTCATCAGGTATCTCTTGTGTGGCCTGAAAATCCTCGACGTCTGACATTTTAAAGTAATTGTGTCAAATTGATCCTCATCATTTAGGTCTAGGAAATCTTGCTACGTAAGGAGTGATATAAGATTTTGGAGTAATATTCCCCTATTGGATTCGTCAAAGTCCTCGGAAAACTCCTTCTTCACGATCCATCCTCTAATGCCAATACCTCGTCACCTTCGGCAATTGTTTCTTGAGATGGAGAAGTTAACCCTGTTGTAGATATACAATAGAGCGATTCACATAGAGAATGGAGGCGATACCAGTTGTTAGCTTGATGACAACATGTTGTTAGATGTACGAGAATCCTCGCTCTTCTTTTCTTATATAAATTAATATGATGATCAAATATGAAGATTAGTCTCAATCTCGGCGGCCTCCTACTGAGTGGAGTTCCACTCGAATCTTTCTTCAATATTAAATTTAATATATTTTTGCCATCGCTGAATTATTCAAATATTAACACGTCTCCAGATCTGTTTGAAGATGAACTTTCACTCTCGCAACTGAAACTATTTTGAAATATTTTATAAGAATGAAAAGGTAAAGTCCTTCGTTGAAAGGATAGATTGCCACCCGTTGCGAACACTTTATGAATGCACACATTATGAGTATAAGATTGTTGAAAACACGGCCACATGTATACCAGAACAATACACTTCCTTGGCGATGACGTCATCGGGCAGGTAAAATGCATTCTATTATATAAACATGTGGTATTCAACCTGGATTAGGCGAAAAACTCTCAGGGGTACGTAGACTTTAAAAAAATCTATTTAATAATTTTGAATGTTTTCTTTCTTTTTTATCCCCGCATCTTACTACCTGTTCAGGTTATATGCATATTATAGTTACTATAATGGGATACGTATGAGAAAGGAAGCCATTTTAGGAGTAATATACTCACATTTGCATGGAATGAAGTGGGAAGCCATTTAGGTAAAACCACTTTCAGTAGATCCGAACATGATTAGAACCCTAATTTCCCCATCTTCAGCAGACCAGTCTAAACACGAGAGTGACGACTTTCATTGTAATTTATTTTATATTTAGATTTCATAATATGTTTAAATTGTAATATGCACCAACAACTTCAGGGGTACAAAGTTGAAGAACAATTTGATCTAGGGGTACATGAACAAAAGAGTTTGAATCCACAATATAAACTAACGGTTATTTGTTAAATCCTATTCGATTATAACATCGTCATTTTTAATTGGGATCTACATCATATTTCCGTTCCGGTCCATCAGCAGTTGAGAACACGAATGTAGCAGCAACTAGGAAAGTAGGATTCAGAAGAGGTTTGGTGAGATTTCCTGAGCTGAAGAGTGTAAAAACATTTACGTTATAGTGAACTACCCTTCATTGCACCAACTCATCACTTTGTCGTCGCTAGTAAATCAAGCTATGTAAACGAACTTCAATTTCCTTTCACATGCGCACCGATGAGTGAATATTCAAGCGAGCTCTATGATCCTTAAATTGAAATGACTATATAGTGAAATAAAGGGGTTCACGATAGTAAATAATCCCCAAAAAAATGCAAATATGTTTATTCAATGTAATGAATGGATACATTATTGGTTCTAATCAGTTTGTGTTGAATATTATTAGTCTTTAAGTGGTAAATAAACATTTTGGTGTCCGCTTTGACGTTACTATCGCAATATAATACGTAAAGGCTCGGCAACACAGAATGCGGGCAAGACGTTGCCGGAAACCGCAGCAGCCTGCGATCAGGACACCAGTGTGGGCGGCGCAAAAGCTCAGTATGACCTGTACCTCTTCTATGATCTTTTCTGTCTCCATGTTCCTATTAGAGCACTAAGAGCAGCGGGCAACAGACTCGGGACACAAACTGAAACCAGCCCGCTGCGGTAGGACGGCGCATATGTGAACGGGATGATGCGATATAGTGTATTACAGATCAGTGTCCTTCCCGCTGCGTGCTGGGATCACAGGACGCTGCGGTAGCCCGCATTCTGTGTGGCCGAGCCCTAATTATACATAAATATCAAAAATTAACAAAAATATAAATTTGTCTGTTCGTAACATTTTTATGATATTGACAGTGTTTTCTTCTTGTGGATTGTCTTTGATAATTAGTAATCTAGTATTTATATAAGAGTTTAAATCACAGAAAGTTGGTGCGCTATAGTTATAAAAGTATTAATATAACAATTTTTGATAATTGATCTGGAACATACATAAATATATGTTATCTTAAAAATGTCTATCTCCAAATTTTTTGTACCACTTCAATAGATCTAAATAGTAGTTCCGGATCGTAGCCAGCAAGATTGGCCTCCAGCCAAGATTTTCATTCAAACTAAATCGAACTTACAAAATTGAAATGGGGCCAGTTCAGATAAGTAAACAAGTGGTTTAGGAATAATAAATTTAGAAGTACCGGAATATCCAATTATAAATAATTTTTGGATTAAATTTCTCCCTGTACATCTGTTAACATTTCAACACTTTGCATTTGACATTTGGATTTGTGCGACTATCTAGCACACATAATACGAAATGCGTATCTATTAGATTTTAAATTAACGCTTAGTTTAACTTTGTTATATAATCTGAAATGACAACAATGCAGGGAAGCTGCCAGTATATAGATCATGTGCTCTAAAACGTCAAACTCATAATAAACTATGTTTAGGGTGATGGAGAGGTAAAGGTTCGAATCTTGACTAGATACGACGAGTCTGGGTTCATAATTAGAATTTATCGCTGTGGTTTTTCCAAATATTTACTACCTGTATGACCTATACGCATTTTTACATTAATGGAGTAGGGAGGAGTAAGATATAGTTTGAATAAAATAAACCCGCATTCGCTCGACAGAAGTGTGAGAAATATTATTATTATCATCACCGCGTCTTACTACCTGTTCAGGTTACATGCACTTACGCTAATGTGTAATGGTAGGGTGATTGTGAGATGAAATGGAGGACCTACAGTTTAACGTGGAATCCGAACCACGGTGAGGCCTGGCATTCCCACATTCACAAGTTGTGATTAATACACATCTTGTCAGAGGTAAAGGAAGGGTTCGGCAATCAAATAAATCTGTGCGGGACCGAGGATTGAACCCCAGACCCTCAGCACAGAAGTCTGACATCTTACCCCTAGACCACCAGGTCACCGTAAGTGTGAGAAATAATTTATAAAAATACCCTAAATAGATTCAGCCAGGGTTCGAGTCATCACCTCTCTTTCATCGTTAATTCAGTCCAATGCGATGGTGACGCTTTAGGGCTATAAATGTGAAAGTAATCCGCCCTATTAATTTAAAAATAATAACTTTCCACGTATGCTAATTAACCCTAGCTAGTGTCAGACAAGTTTAAAATGAATAACTATTGCTACGCAACATAATTCGAAACCCGTTTAAGGCATACTCTCGTAATTCCTATTACGGTAATATCGTGGTTCGATGTCGGTTGGTGTACTAGGGTGGTTAATCCCTAATGGTTTTCCACTCTCCTTCAAGCAAATGCGACTAAACTTGCTATGAATTAAGCCTTCCTCGTCACAACCCCATTAGCGTTAATAGTACATAAGTCTGTGACCCAATTGGGTAGTAAGGCACGTGCTAAATTTTTTCATTTTATTTTATGAAATTTTTTTAATTTTTGATACCAATGATTTTTGGAAGAAACACATATCTAAATATCTTTTTACTCCCTCTACATTCAAACGCATACATAGTTACTTTAAATTCTATCTTCCTCATCCTGAGCCCTATTTTCGAAAATAAAGGCTGGTATTATTATTATTATTATTATTATTATTATTATTATTATTATTATTATTATTATTATTATTTGAGGTAATAAACGTAGACTTTTTGAACCGACTGATTAACATATTTAAAATCTTGAACAGACACAACCTCCAGCCCCCAACCTCGAAAAGGAACACCTACATTAATTTCAACAACGATAAATTGTTCGTCATTGCTGGGAATCAAACCAGGGAACCCTTAACTCAGTTGTTAGACACGCTATCAGATGAGAAAAGCTTTTTGGCTAGAGGGTAGTAGCCCTACGTGGGGTGAAACATAATGACACAACGTTTTACTTTATTTTAAATCTGGTTTGGACTTACGTCACTGTTACACTCAGTGATAGAGCGCCAACCCTTGTATGAGTTTATTGTCGCACAAGAAGGTCTGGGCGAATGCCAGGGGGATGCCCTTCAACACGAACAACATAGAGACATAGACACACACATAGAGAGGTTTCTATAACCCATTGGGGAGGGGGTGGATTATTTTTATCCCTTTATTCCCCACGAGGCACTGAGCCAAATCTTCTTGTTACACTTGGACGCAACCATGGTGTAGAGACTGATAGAGAAGGTTGCTTACAACTCTAGTTTAGTCATATTATAAGGGCGCGTACATACAGAGAGCAACGCTCAACAGCAACGCAACGAAAACTTTAGTTCTATTTGTTGCTTCGTGGGTAGTTTCTGGTTTCTATTTACCTTTAGTGTTCATATAGGATAAAACTTGTTTACTCTCAGTTTACGAGATGTCATCGTCAGAAGAGGAGGCTGTCGTTTTGTTTTTCATTCATCGACGGCGGAAACGAAAGCGAAGACGCTTCCTATTGGGCTCTTGCCACCATGTATTGAAATTTTCCCTTCCCCATTTTGTATCCCCTCCCTTCACCTTAAACAGAACATCCCATGCTCAAACTCAAGAGCCGCAACTGATTTCATTATGAAATGAAATCACTGTTTATATATAAAATAATTTTATTTTTACCACTTGTTTTGCATTCAACAGAGACGGCATACCAAGCTTTGTCTGTAACATTTTTCTGTGAATATCCTTTAGCTGTAGGATCATATAAACACGGATATTTTTCTACAACTTGAACGAATATTATTTTATTTTCTTCAGCAGCAGCCATTTCACTCACTTGATCCTCCACAGACACACAGAGCAACTAAGGAACTTGGTAAACTGGTTTACAGCATGTCGTGCCCGGGAAACTGGAGGTTCGCGAGTTTCCCAGCAGGTGCGTTGCAGTCTTCCTCTCGTTTCCCGCGGTATAAACGGTTACATTCAATTCTATGTGCTCTACACGAGCAACTGCAGTTTGTTGCGTTGCGAGTTTCTCTCTGTATGTACGCGCCCTAACGGATATTAGTAACTTAGTAACTGTTCAAACATCTTTGTTTAGTCTACCTTCTACCTTACAGGCTTATAGTCCTGGATTCAATCACTGACAACGACTGGATATGTAATATTACCTTTAAAATGAACATAGTTAGTTTCCACGAAAAGGAAAAAATAATTCTCTAAGATCTATATTATTTTATTTAAGTTAATGGCAGCCCTTAAATGTATTTAATTTGTGTATATATATATATTAAGTTTTCATTGCGTTATACACTCTGTACATCAAATGGGTGTTCACGTGGTCTAAGAAATCAGACTCGCAATGGAATTGACTTTTGGTGAGCAGGCAATTTAAGTAAAGTTTGTAAATAGACTGAGTGTCTAGGCTTTTTTTTTTATCATTTGTTACTAATAATTGTAGTTCTTCCATTTTCTCTTCATTTTAATACAGGTTCATCCTACTAATATTATAAATGTGAAAGTTTGTGTGTTTGGATGTTTGGATGTTTGTTACTCAATCACGCCAAAGCTGCTGAACGGATTCGAATGTAACTTTGTACGTAGGCAGATTATGTCCTGGAATAACATATAGGACTATTCCCAACCTTTGATTTTATATTGATTTTACAATACTAATGTTTAAACTTTTCGTATATAAGACTTTAAAATTTCTCTCAACTTTTCGCTCTGTAGAAATATTTTGCAGGTTAGATGGTTCTGTCAGTCATTTGCTATTTTTATGATAAAAGTTCAATATTATTTCATTTATTTATTTATATTACTAATTATGAAGATAATTTAAAATTTAAATTAATAATTGATAACTTAAATAATATATATATTTCTTTTACTACGAAATATTTAAAAGCGAAAATTAAATGTTTAAGTAAAGATAGCATCATACAGTAAAATTATTTACAGCTAGCACTGAGAAAAAACGCATAGATATTTGAAAAAGAAAAAATTTAGTTAAAAATTAAAAGTTTTTTTTTTTCAATTATTACGGGCGAAGCCGCGATGGGTTAAAGTTATTTTTCTATAAACAACCCTCCTCAATTCAGGTTCACTTCTCTAAAATAACCTCGTTGATCCAGGTCCACACATTTTTTAAAAGCTATTTTTAGTAATATATATTATATTATATATTATATATATATATATATATATATATATAAATTATATATTATATATATTATAATAATAATAATAATAATAATATAATAATTATTATTATTATTATTATTATTATTATTATTATTATTATTATTATTATTATTATTATTATTATTGACAATGAACAAGATTGAGATGCTCAGAGTTGACCCTTAAACATTTTTCAAACCCTGGTTTGGTGTAGAATTGGTGGTTATTTATACGTGGAGGTAATAGAGGTAAAAGTACTTCATTCTTTTTTACACGGCTATGTAGAAACGTTTAATTAAAATCAACCTTCCTCATAGCATTTCTTTAAACTTAGTTTACGTTATGGATACCCACACTGGTCATCACGTGGGTAAGGTCATTAGCAGGGCTCGGATTTTGATGACATGTCTTTTTTTTTTGTGTTCGTCACATACAACAGTTATAAGTAGGTAGTGTACATAAACTCTGTTCATGATCACCTTTTGTAAAAATGTATATTTCATAGGTCATAATTTGTCAATTAGGAATTAAAGCTCATATTTTCTTGGCTTGCGTCGATTTTGAGTTGTTTTAGGTATGTTTGAAACATTTTAAGGCATTCATGTACTATACCTTCTTAAGAAACTATAAACTCTGTTAGGTGACCTGGTGGTCTAGGGGTAAGGTGTCAGACTTCTGTGCTGAGGGTCCGGGGTTCAATCCTCGGCTCCGGCACAGATTTATCTGATTGCCAAACCCTTCCTTCACCTCTGACAAGACGTGTATTAATCACAACTTGTGAATGTGAGGAATGCCAGGCCTCCACCGTGGTTCGGATTCCACGTTAAACTGTAGGTCCTCCATTTCATCTCACAATCACCCTACCATTGCACATTAGCGTAAGTGCGTATAACCCGAACGGGTAGTAAGACGCGGTTCTAATAATAATAATATAAACTCTGTTAATTATTATTATTATTAGCACCACGTCTTACTAACCATTCGGGATGTATACACTTACGCTAATGTTAATGGTAGGGTGATTGTGAGATGAAATGGAGGACCTACAGTTTAACGTGGAATCCGAACCACGGTGGAGGTCTGGCATTCCTCACATTCACAAATTGTGATTAATACCCATCTTGTCAGAGGTGAAGGAAGTGGTTTGGCAATCAGATAAATCTGTGCCGGGACCAAGGATTGAACCCCGGACCCTCAACACAGAGGTCTGACACCTTACCCCTAGACCACCAGGTCACCAATATAAACTCTGTTAAAAGTTTAGTTGTGCATTTAATTTACCATGTAATTTTAGGTTAAAGTTCAATCTCTACCTTCACATAAGACAACGTTGACATTTATTTTTCGTAAACAGTCCGTAAGATATCTCTCGACCTTGGTTTTAAGAAAACTTCTCTAAGAAGCTTGCTAAGATCTGTGATTTTATAGACTAAGAATTTATTTACAAAAAAAACTTTATTGCAATAGGAATTTACTGAGCTAGGTTCTTTCATATTTCTATTATTCTGCTTTATTTTATAAGTTACAAGAAGTTTTCATCCTTCCAATATAGCCATATAGTACATACCGTGCTAGCGGCTATTTTTTATGTCCTAGCGCCAATAGATTACATTTTGTTTCAAGAAACCAGCTCATGGTCGATTAATCTTGATATTGTATAAATTACAGGGTCGATTAATCATGACAAAAGACACACATTTGATGCCTGACATGGTCTATTAAATAGCATATTAGTTACATGATTACGCTATAGTCAAAAATCACATCAAGGTAATATTTTCTGCATTCATCACTCAAAACAGCGAAATTGGGATGTGTCTATTAGTTTTTAAATTTAGAAATAAGGATTTCAAATTTGTTGTATTTAAATATATAAAGTATTACATTTCCGCTTGTCTCAATTCACTGTTATTTAATGTTAATTCAGAAAACTGCACCACAGTTCGACGCCTGGTTTAAGCTGTACTACCTAAAGTAGGGCTTTATCCGGGAAGTGAGACGATCTAATAAATAGTTCACTAAAATTGCTAGTTAATAACTGCTTAGTCTAATTATAAGGATGATAAATGTTGCTTTAGTGGAAGTGATATCAAATTAGAGTGAAAATAGAATGGGTAGAACAGAGTGTTGAATCACATTATGTAAGAAATAACCTTAAGATCATCCGATTAGGATTCGAACCCCCCCAATCCTAGTCATAAAAAACCTTTTGCTATGCGAGTATAATTACTGTGCGTCCTACACTCTGAGTCTAGATGTAATATCATTCATCCACACCCCTAAGGCAAGTTAAAAAGCTGCCCCATTTAATTTAATATGATTGCAATACTACCTGTTTCAAACTAAATTAATGTTATTGTTTTTTATTAATCTTTGCTAACTACATTTATATATATATATATATATATATATATATATATATATATATATATATATATATATATATATATATATTACAAGAGTATTTTTGAATATAATATATATAAATACGTAGTTTTATATCTTCTAACACATCTATTGACATTAACTTTGGGGTAAACATTAAGACGTTTCCTTTCAGAATTTGACCAAAAACTACCATTTAAAAAATTTAGCTTTGAATTTTGATTAATCACAATGATGCGAAGTAGGCTAGTTACGACAGTTTGGTTCCTTTAGTTGGTATTCCTGGTTTTAATAACCTTTCTTGCATAAAATAAGCTGTATACACAATATTTAAAGTGTATACATAGGTCGTGGTATACTACAGTGTGACTGTGCGAGTCAGGTAATGCATGATACTACTCGGTCAGTAAATGGTTAACATCTCACAGGCTGTCAAGGAATGTATAACTCAGAATATACAAAACAGTTGTTTTACCGGCTGTTATATATGCTTGTAAAACATGGCATCTTACCTTACATGACGATAGTAAATGTATGGTGTTCGTAAACAAGGTGATAAGGAAGATATTTGGTCCAAAAAAGGATAAAAATATGGGGTTTGGAGTATATTACATAATAGTGAGTTACATACCCTGTACTCATCACAAGACATTATTATAATAGTCAAATCTCACAGATTAAAGTGGACAGGATATGCAGCGTGAATGGGAGATTCTAGAACCTTGTTTCTTGTTCAAGGTACTGACTAGCAAACCTAATGGGAAGAAACCATTGGAAATACCTAGAAGCAGAGAAGGGGGGAGGATACAATTAGAATGGACCTGAAAGATATAGGGTGTAATGAGGTGGGCTGGGTAGAACCAGCTCAAGATAGGGATAGATGAAGTACTTTTGTAAGAACGTCAATGGACTTTGGAGTTCTAATACCATAGAGTAAGTAAGGATTGATTCCGGGACACTAGTTCTGAGTCCACCACACTCTTTATGTGGTTAAACTACTTATCTCACGTAGTGGGGAGTGGGGGAGGGATTCATACTTTGTTAAAGGACCCATGATCGATTCCGGGCATGATCATAACATATATTGTTGATGATATTATGGTTTAATCCTTCACGGAATTGAATTGATGACCGAGGTCATTATTGTAACGTTTTAGAATTAATTTGTTCTTAAGTCATGAAATTGTGTACTCTGTAATTTCAAGACATACACCTTTTCACAGTACGTAAAGATTGGTGTTCACGCAGTCTACGGCGTTAATTCTGCAACAGACTGGGTTGCCGGTGACATAGAGGTCAAGTTTCGTATTTCTGTCAGGTAGACTAGGGGGTTCTTTCCCTATTCCCCTTCCTTATACTTCAATAAGTTGTATAAATCAGACAAGTAGTAAAACATTAGTGAGTATGAATACAATAGTAAGACGTAAAGAAAAAGTGAATGATTCTTTGAAAACAATTAAAAAAATAATAAAAAAGTCATCAGATATTAAATTTAAATAAAAATTTGCTAATCAAGAGAAAACAAAAGGTTTAAAAAAAAGTAAAGCATTAAAAAAATTCAAAACTCACTTGAACGGCCTTAAGGGGGGTGGAAGGTAGGCGAGCTAAGGGAAGTATTTTTTTGCAGTATTTATATAAAAACAACTTTTTGTCAAAATAAATCAAATAATTCTCCAGTAGAAATATAAAGTTTAGATTTCTTCACATAGTGATATCAACAGTTCTTGTAAATCTGTCAAGGGTGTCCTGTAATTTAATGATAACTTCCTGTCTTCATTTAAAAAGGTTCTCATCTTATAATATTATACTCATGACAGATATTCAAGAACTGTTGATAGATCCATGTTATGAAAATTAAACTCTAATATTTTTACAGGGGCAATATTTATTTATTTTAGTCTAAAATATGTTTTGCTATAAAAACTATGAAAACACATTTATTAACTAGTCTTCCCTTTCAACCCACCTTAAGCGATCACGGTATTTCCCGTCACTCAGGTCGATAAACAATGCTTTAACAAGAGCCTCCCTCTAACACGAAGAGATATTTGTAAACTCCTAACCAATTTAGTTTGATTGACTGTCCTGATTGTATAAATAGAGCATGAAATAACATATCTCTTTTATTCAACCAGATACTTAATATATCATACCATATTCCTAATATCTTATAATTCATTCTTATCTCTGTTGTTTATTTATTTCATTGTTTGTATCCTCCTACTCTTACCCTTCCTCCCTTCCTTTCACTATTACTTCGTTTCTCATTTCACAGTTTTATTTTTCACTTAGTGACACATACTACCCATCCTGGCTATCCGCATTTGATGTCACTAACAGGTTAAGGATGATAACGGGAAATATTTAAAGAGAATCAAGCCATACACGCGTGGAGGGAGAGTGATAAACCATATAAGAAAATCCCACCCCCAGCACACCTGGCCCGGAATCTCACCCTCACTTCCCTATCATCAGAAAAACAGACTAGACGAGATTGGCGTTTTATCTGCGTGTTCACTGATGCAAGTCAATGAACACTGAACAGCTATTAGTGATGTAATGGATTTTTAATCAGCTTGGTTTAGTTTTTAGTATTTGTTCATGTAATATTTTTACTTTTCAGGGAAAATTGATTAAACATCAAGATCATCAGTTATGGCTAGCTGGTTGTGGGTAAATCTGGGTTCTAACTCCATCCGGCGTTACTGAGATTAATTTTTCCTCAGTGGTTTCCCAATCTTACCTCCACGCAAATGCGGGTATATATTTTATATATTATATCTTTATCACACCTATTACCCCAATGGTAAGTAATGTTAAATGCTGTTAGCCCAAGTATTCAGACAGATGCAGTGAAAGTATTCTTCTGAAGCAGGCAATCAAAACTGGGATATTAATCATATATTTACTTGTGTTTTACAATAACCTATGATATAAACCATTAATATTTTTAGATTATTGATTTTTAATCATACACTTTATTGAAATGTTATTTGAAATACATAGGTGTACTAAATATAACACCACGCCTATGTTTAAGTACTTATTTATCACTCTAAAGTGTATCAACTCTATAGTATGAAAAAACAAATCAAGGGCAGTTAATACTTAAAAGTAAATAAAATATTAATCAATTCACGCCTCAATAACATCAAAGAAATGTTTTTCTTATAAGAGTCTCGTATTTTCAGACACAGTACTCTACCCACTTTAAACTTTAGCTGCATTTTTATTTTTTCAATATACAGAGTGTTCGGAAACTCATAGCCCAAAATGCACATATAGCATGTTTGAACCAAAATTGATACAAAATCACTACACATTTACACCCGGAAAACTATGCTACACCATTAAATTTTATCCAAAGTTTCTGCATAAAAATCCGGGATAGCATAGCTATTCAAGCATACGTGTAAAACAGGTTGCATGGTGTTAGGCACGCGGCACTACACACCTCGACATCTTGGAACACGGCAGCAGAACACACCACAATTAATATTAAACAACACACCACTCCATCTATAAATGGGAATACGTTCCGAGGGTCATCATTAACGGTACTACATCACCGAAAGTGCTTGCCATTATTACATGTACAGTGCCACGCGCCTAACTCCTATGCAAATTGTTGTACACGCATTCATTTATTCAAGGTATTTAATGTGAAATTGTTTAACCAACTGATTTTATCCGCACACGACTTAATAACTCACTTAAATCTAGTAGAGACACAACACCCAGCTCCCATTCAATAATTTATTATTGAGAAAGGGTAAATCACGTTTCACCATTGATGCATTTTTTGACCAGGCTAGGAATTGAGCCTAGGACCTTTAAATCAGTAGACAAACACGCTACCAACTGATCCAGGGTGTTGAAATAAATAAAAATTATTATTTGTATCATCTAAACAGAGGTATCTCACTACAAAAACTCAAAAATGAGCTTAGACCAAAGTTTAACCATAGGTTCCCAAAATATAAAACATTAAACATTAAAAAGTAGAAAGATTGAACACCCAACTAATGTACAAATCTGATTGGTCAACAAGTATTTCCGAAACTGAAAGCGTCTCCCCATCTTCTATTTTACCATCCCAATAAGGGGTACATGAAAGTTTTTCTGTCCATAGTTTGTGAGTAATGGAGGCTCTCCCGATAAAACCATTATTTAGGTTAGATGTTATAGTAGGTCAACATGCTGACAGCAAGAATATTTTTACTGCCATACAGCTGAGCTATAGCGAGTGTCCGGTCGTGTTTTTTATACAAACGTGTGAATACCCCAGCCCCTGACGATTTATGGGGTATATATCGTGTTTTACTGTGCCCTATAAATGTTGCAAGACTCCGCGCCCATCCCTAGATCCAGGAACTCTACTGACTGTATACGAACATTATCCCACACACACGTAGCAGTTTGGGATCTATTCATAAATTTTGTACATTATTTTCTAATTTTATTTCCTTAAAAATCTCCTAAAATGATAGTAGACACTGTTTATTTAGATCATTTAGCCCCAAATAGCACTACTATTTTAAAGATATACCCTCACGTAAATTGGAAGTTACTTTTCAATTACATAGAAAAATATCACAAAATAAGATGTGAAAGAAGACAATACATGTACTATTAAGTTTACTGAGACGATCTAGACAACACGATTAATAAAATATGTGGGCTATAAATAGCACACATAAACAAAGATTAATTATTTAACGTAGGTGCTAATAACATTGCCTAGTATACATTTTTAACCTGTAAATTCTAGGAAAATACTACTTCACTTATCCATCCTATGGATCAAGGAGATATAATGGTCTGTAAGCGTTTGTACAGGAGGAAGTTCTTATAAGACGTCATGGAGGTGCTTAAACAGCCTTCTGACGTGCTGGAGGATACTAGGGGTATGAGGAAACTAAATAACATGAGGAATTATACCATTAAATCGGCAATTTTCAATTGGAGCAGTGCCTGGCAAAATACCAAAAACATGACTACCTCTAAAGCATGGAAGAATATTCTGTTGGACAAAGATGGTAGAATGGATTTGGAAAGATTGGAACGACAAGATGTTGAAGAGCAGTTGTTGATGCGAGGGGAAATGGGTCCAACTACAGAACAAATTCAACAATGGCTGGAAGCAGATGAGGGGGATCCTGGACACCACGTAATGACTGAGGATGAGATTGCAGAAGATGTAAGAGCTGCTACAAGAGCTGTAGATGTAGATGGTGAGGACGAAGATGAGAATAGTACAAGAGAGACTCGAAAGCTCTCTGAAGTTAGAAAAGCGCTGGGTAAGGCTGTAAACTCTCTGAATGTGACTACAGACATGGAAATGCCGCCTTAAGACGGCTATGGGAAGTTGTGGTTCGAAAACAGCATTACAAATACAAACAACTAAATCGTAGATGTTTGTTTCACACACTTAAAGAAGAAAATGATGACAACTTTGTTAAAGTTCATGTGTTTTTAACCTAGAAGAAAAATTAAATGCAAAGACAGACTGAACTGCTATTTTTAATGTATTATTAACTTACTGGTGACCTGGTGGTCTAGGGGTAAGGTGTCAGACTTCTGTGCTGAGAGTCCGGGGTTCAATCCTTGGTCCCGGCACAGATTTATCTGATTGCCAAACCCTTCCTTCACCTCTGACAAGACGTGTATTAATCACAACTTGTGAATGTGAGGAATACCAGGTCTCCACTGTGGTTCGGATTCCACGTTAAACTGTAGGTCTTCCATTTCATCTCACAATCACCCTACCATTACATATTAGCGTAAGTGCGTATAACCCGAACGGGTAGTAAGACGCGGTGCTAATAATAATAATGTGACAACAATTAGAATAAAAATCACGAATGCTATAGTAAAATGAGTGGAGTCAATTACGCAAGATATGTTGATGACATTATCGCTGTTCATAAACCACGTAACGATTTCAATAAAGATGGACCTCTAACACAATATTAACAGAATACACCAGAATATGAAAGTCACAATAAAATTGGTCAGCAAATCAATCTACCGTTGGAATAAAATTCATCTATTGTTAACAACAAGTTTAAATACAAAGTTTTCCAAAAATCAACATATATAAATACCATAGTACCTTAATCTTCTATCCACTCTGTAGCCCACAAACAAGCAAATTTTCAAAACATGATTCAACGGTTGATAGCCATTCCAATGGATAAGAACAATTTACCTTGAAGAGCTAAGAACAACAGTTACAGTACAAACATTATAAAACAATCTATAGACGTGCTCATTCCAAGAAACTTAAAAAACAACACTTCTCCAAACTAGCTAATAAAAAACCACGAGGAAAAACATTGGATAACGTTTAACTTTATATGAAAATAAACCTACGATATTATACCTATTTTCAAAAAAAACCTCAATTATACATAGCCTATAGAGCCAGCACTAAATTAAACATGTGCTAAATAATTATAATCTAAACACAACTGAATAACATGATGAATCTGGTTTGTACAAATTAAAATGTGAATGTGGTGCAATGAACAATTCGTTCTCTTGGACATTTACAATTTTACAAATATACTCACCAAAAGTCTTAAGTTCGCTGCTCACTTAATAGAACCTCAACATCTGTTCCAACCTATGATTGATGCCATGGTAATAATAAAAACTTGCGATAAGGAACTAGAATATGATATTTGGGAAAAGCTCCATATTTATCTTGACAGAAATAAACCATTAAATAATAACGTTAACGAACAACTTCAAAAAATTTATTTTTTTCAAATTCGCTAAGCATCCACTTTAATACTTCCAACACATAACTACCCCCCTCCACCCCACATAAAGCACAATTTCTCCTCCTTTCACTCCACCCCCCTTGCCTATCCAAACATAATTTTAGTTCCATCATCAGTTGTGTTTTATAGCTCGTAAGATTCGCACCACTCAACTTTTCAAGGTTTTATACTACTCTAGACACTTACGTAGCTTGATGTTCTTAATTTCACAACATTTTTTACCTCGGTTTACTTCCAGGCTGATAGTGGCATGGAGTGTCGAAAGATCTCCCATTAATGAGATATATATGAATACACGGCGGACAAAATAATTGACCATAATACTTCATTTATATATTTTTCAAATTTTCTTAAGCTTTATAAAAACTAACAGTTTAGATTTTCTTAAAAGTTACATAATAGCAATTTGAACTCTATAAACATTTTATTCAAGTCTTGAATATTTACTCTTTTTTATTATTGAAGACAACTGTATGTTTACGATTTTAACTGCAAATTCTATTGTTTTTACATATTTTGTCAGTTAACATCACTCATTTTATTATTACATTCGTGCTTTTAATGTCTGATTACTGTCAAACATCAAGAATTGAACAGTGGCTTAGGAAAATAATTAAAATGTTTTATAAAAAGGGATGAAAATCCTTACATTTTAATTTTTATAGCTATTTTTGTGTGTGAAAATTATAATTCACGTGAAATATGGTAACTCTGAGCTTGAGGTAAATAATTGTTAGAAACGTAGATAAAGCTTTCCTCAAACAAATAAAACAATTTTAATGGCATCACAACAGGGAGTTATATAATAATCGAGGATTATTTGAGTGGTCTTGATGCCTCAGAAGTACCTCCTACCCACTTTGGTGTTCAAATGGTATAGCACCCTAGGAATTATTCTCAAAATAGATTTTACTGCCGATGATAGAGAGATCGGGGTTTGAGCTTCCGTCGGGTGTAATAAAAGTGTTTTCTCCTTATTGGTTTTACACTTTTCCACCATACAAATGTGGGTACATCTCTTCTGATTTCAACCTCCCTAAACCCTTTTACATTAGAATAATTAGTGCCATATGCGTATAATCCGAACGGTTAGTGAAACCCATTGCTAAAAAAACTACTACAGTGTAAATATATTATTTTATACGTTGTTAAATTGTGCAGCCGCACGTAAAATGACTTGGTTGAAGCATCCCGTAGACCAGATTATTTCCTAGTCCCATACTTGCGTGTCCAGCTGTTGTCGACTCTCTAACCACGCAGCCATGAATAGTATTAACCCTCTAATACACTATTACCATCACACAGCTATTGTTTTATTCTCCACTTTTACCCTGGTACAGAGCGTTCGTTAATAATATAGAAACATATTATGTTGTATGAATATACAAGAGTAATGAAGTGGTCATGAGGTATAAACCAATTAGACTCCTCCACAGGCAAACCAATTATTAGATTGACCCACAACAACCGCTCGATTGAAATGTCAACAACGACCTACTATTGGTCGGTTTATTTATGTAGTTGAGGGTGGGCTAAGGGAAGGGGGGGGGGGGGATTCTGTACTTTGACATAGCAGGCCCTTCGTTATGGATTATTTTATTTTCATCGCTTTTATAGCGAGCTGGGAGAAGGTAAGAGGGGGAGGGGGAGGTGGAGGTGGAGGGAGTATTGAGGCTGGCATATAACATTATAATCTATTTTGAAGTAAATACAGAGGGATTCTCAAACAAAGGATAGCAAGCCATGCTATAGTCTCGACGTGGTACGAGGACAGTCTTAAAACATTTAATAAACAATTGCTATCACATTTTGACCAAAATACCTATAATATTATCCATTTTGGGGAGGCGCGTGGACTAAACGTAAAGCTCATCTCTTATTTTTTTCGATTACAGACAAGTTGGGGTTAAAATATTGGCTGGGTGTAAAGGTAAGTTTTTTATTTAACTGGTTGAAATGTTGATGGGTGTTGACGTCTCATGACCCCCCGAACCCTAAAAAGTGGTCTTTGCAATGCCGTCTGTCTGTGTGTCTATTAAAACTTAAAATTAAGAGTAGTTTAATAAAGGGCGAAAAGAGAAAAAATCTATTTTCTCAAAATCAGCTCTAACGATTTAGATTAAAATTCGTATCTAGGCGTTGATTAAGATTATAAATAAACTGTCTATTTTCATTTTCCCATGAAAATTACTTTTAGGGTACTTTACAGAAGCGGAAATTTCCGTATCTCCGCAACTATTTGAGATACTAAATAAATTATCATTACAAAACTGTAGTACTATTAAAAATTAAAAACTCTTATATGAAATATATTTTTATAAATTAACAGTTTCTGAGATATTGGCAAATATATTAATATGATTTTGTGAGCTTTAGTTTTAAAGAGATAATATTTAAGTTTTAACGCAATAATTCTCCAATGCCATAGAGTAATTAAATATAAGTAAGTATCTCAGAAAGTTTGTCATTTTTCCTTAAACCTCTTAGGGGAAATGTTTGTAGAATAATGATCTATCTTCATTTTAGACTCAATAGTCAATATTTACATTTTTTACTGGTCAAAATTTATAAACGAGGAATTTAATAACAATGCGATAACCTGAAGATGTGCAACACCTAATAAAATGTCGAAAATTTTAATTGGAAGTCGAAATTTTAATACGAACTGTTGATCCTTGTGGACCCAATATTGATCTTTTTTATCGGTCCAAACATACAAATGAGGATATTAATTGTTTAAAAATAGAATTATAAAATTTAAAACCGGGACTCAATAAATATTTTACATAAATATAGTGCAATTTATGCTTGGGTGTGCTAGTGTATACTATTTAGTTTCAAATATATTACGAGTTTTGAGTAAATCTCTCTTTTTTTAATTATAGAGCGAGAAAGTCCGTGCGGAGTTCCGTACCATTTATATTGAAAGTAAAGATTCTGTGTTGTGTCTTACTACCTATCCTTGTAGTAGAGATAAGAAAGTAAGAATTTAATGGAAATGTTCCCGTATTTGTATGAAGGTAGAGTGGGGGAATACCAAAGAAAGAGCCACCACAGTACACCCGATTAGGATTTGATTCCTATTTCACCTATCACTTACAAATAAGATCATACGAAGTTTACGTCAATACCTGCGTACAGATTGCACACGACTTTAAATCCAACAAAACATAAAGCCGGGTCCACACTTGTATAATATCCTGTATCATTGACCCGTCCTATCAGGACTAAAGCAAGCGACGATACACATGGATACGGTTGAAATCCAATGTTGGCCGATCCGATTCTTGTTCCGTCACGATCATTGATGTGACCCGTAACTCCCAGTGACAGTATTTGATTCGGGGCACGTCCAGATATGTCGTATTCTTAACCCATAGCTCCCTTGGATGCGACGGTGAAATACCGACTAGAAACGGGACGAAGGATCTTATAAGCGTATCGTTCTCGTGAATGTGTCAGGGATAACGGTCCAGCAAGACTGACAAGCGTGTGATTAGCAGACTGATCCTAGTTTATTAGTTATTGTGAAAATGTCTCTATCAAAGACACTTCACGCATCTCTGCTCCTCAAAAACTCTTACAATAAATATTGCATGTTAAAAAAAAGGTAGGAATAATGATTCTTACTTGTGAAGGCCTACTTTGATTATAATATTGAAGTATTAACATGCTGGGTCTACATAAAGGCCTATATATTTATTATGATCTTACCAATTAAATAGGCCGTTAGTACCAAGTGTGCTAAACCTATCAATAATAATAAAAAAAGTCAAATATCATGTCAAATTGAGAAGTTTTTCTATCACTCAATGGACCAACATCCAATACTATTGCCTAGAGCCTGTAAACTAGATTGTTCCAGCTCGAGCGCGCTCGCTCGCTCCAGTCTGGCCACCTCTCATTACAACCAATGTGTTCTGTTTTATATTTTACTCTCTCGCCCAGCCCGGTCGTACACTAATATGCGACTATCTTAAACACGTGTGAACCCGGCCTTAGCAAGATAATCTTAGCAACAAAACACACATACACTAGACCAGGCATTTGGTAAATAGAAACAAACTAATGTCGGTGGTCCCATGGTCTAAGGTAGGGGTTTTCATCCCATAGCCCATGGGCCCCATACAGTTCATGGTAACACTTTTTTACCCCCCACAGGCTCATGAAAAATATAAAATTATTGCAAGAGATAAAATGACGAATAAAGATTTATATTTATATAATCTATTAATAAAATACATACGTATTTTATTTACTTATTAAACGTTATTTTATAAAGGACTTTTTGCATTTTACGTGAAGAAAGGTATTACGTTTTTATACCTTCCAAGGTGGGCGTCATGTTGCGTCCTAGGTGATAAAGAGTTTTTGATGTCGCCGCTAGGGGAAGAAGAGGCAGCTGTGTATGAAAAGGAAGAAGGCTTCTTGGCTGAGCGGTAGACCTGGATTGTCAGAGATTCTGTGGCGTGATCTAAAATAAAATTGTATACAGTTCATTAATAAATCAACAAAAAACAGAATTCTTGTGATTTAATCGCCTCAATTATTTTCAAAAAATATTTATCGTACACATATATCATTAATAACTATAACACTAATTTTCTATCTATTCTTTATCACCGGTTTTGGTTGTCGTATGATCTAAGCTGTTATTCTCGCAATAAAATAGGCTGCCTGTGATGTGGAAATAGGGTTTCGAATTTCAACCAGTTTTACTGTGGGTGTTTTCCTTAAAATTAGGATTCTATTATCCTTCCATGGAAATTAGGACTCACTGTTTCTAAATTCAAACTTCCTCATTCTTAAACCGTTAACGCAAATAGTCCCCGTGTAGTTAGACAAAATATTTTGCTAAATGTATTAATTTTCTCTTAGTTTAAGTGGCTAAACAGGCCTTTAACTTGGGTAGTAAAGTATATAACCCAAATGGGTAGTACGATGTGATGCTAAATGTAAACTTGGAAGTATACGTTATAAAATATATTTTAATTCGCGTACTATAAATTGTATATTTGTAATGATCCTGCTTTGTTGCATAGCTTTTGGTGTAATTAAATTCAGTTTGTGTCAAATTTACTAGTCGCGCTGTACTGTTGTTGATTCATTTCCGTACACGTGCAGAGGCTACGGGTTAGGAACATTCAGTTTGATTGCTTCTAGCTCTAGTAATTATTAAAGAAAAAAACCTTGCAGTGTGAGTGCGAGAAAGAGAGCAATATTTTCATTTGCAAACTGTATTTATTTTGATTTATTTTTAAATGGTAGTTTTACTTGTGTTCGCAAGAGTTCAGCAGCTCTCGGTATCAAAATTAATGTTATAGCCATGAAACTGGTAGGGGGTATGAATAATTTGGGACACTTGTTAACGAGGTGTTCTAAGAGAGGGACGCGATGAAGAGGCGCGGGTGCTATTGTGGCAATTTCTTGAATGTAGCAGCTTAATATGTGCAAATAAAACTTGTAAAATGTGTTAATATATATATATCATTTAATGAACAACATCATAAAGAGTATCGCGACAATATGAAAAGCGAAGATTAGAAGATGGAAATAATCTTGTGTTTTGGATGTAGTCACATCAAGTTTCATATTCCTCAGTTAAAAAGTGACACCTGAACAAAGGAATCAAACCCAGGACTCTAAATAAAGGGTGCAAGTTCAATTCCCACCTCGAGGTGTCATTTTTAAATTTACCAATATACAGAATGTTTCTAAAGTCTCTGTCCAAACCTCAACCATAGTATATGAGGGCAGAAATAAACAGAAAACCTATTAAAAAAAACTATCCGGAAAAGTTATCTTGTGTGAATATAGGAAATTTGTAACCCTCTAATGTGATTGTTGAAACAAATATGTTTTGAAAAAAAATCGCATTTATTAGTAATTGTATTATTTTGTTTTTATGTTTGCAGCTTTTAACGTAGTTGACCACCCCAAGAAATCAATATAATGGATTGACTTCCTGGCTTGTTGTTTAGAACAATTGAAAGTGTTTACCTAACTAAGACTCGCTTTGTAAATATTGTCAGATTGCCTTGGCAGTTTTCCTACTAGCACCAAGTCCACCTCTTTGGATATTATTCATGAACCTTTATCAATATTTTGATAGTATCTGAATTTTGCATAACATTGTTGATTCCTTGCATGTAAAGATATAAAGTTGTTTAATAATAATGAGTAGATGGCTATGAGAGATACACCTTTGCAGTAAAAGCACCAATTTGAAGATGATTTTTTAATTTTTTTAAAAATAGGTAGTTTTAAAATGTTTTCAATTCAGTTTTTCATTTATTTGAGGTATTTAACGTGCACTTTTTGAACTGATTGATTATATCAGCACACGATTTATTAACTAACTTAAATCTAGAGCAGACACAACATCCAGTCCCCAGCCATTATTTCATCGCTGTGAAAGGGAAACCCCTCATTTCACTAATGATAATTTTTTGGCCATGCTAGTAATAAAACCCGGGACCCTTGTACTAATAATGTTATCAAAGTCTTAAATTATCAGGTAGTAGAAAGTAAGTTCCCTGGCGTGGAGAAGGAATAAAAACCACAATAAAATGTGGAAAAACATTTTAATAATTATTATTCATGGCTAATATTCGAACCCCGAAATCTCCATCGCCGGAAATCATACCAATAGTATAAGTTTCCTTCAAACTAATGTAACTAAGAAGGTTAAATGTGGTTATAAATATGAATTAATTGTGAAAGCGTTTAAAATATAGGTTTCGACTAATTCTTGTAGGTAGCCAATGGTGGTGGGTGCTCAGACAATTGTAAGTCATCAATTAATAAAACATTTTATAACATCCAGGAAACCATATGAGCTATCTTTGTTTATCCTGTTTATTTCCAGATCTCCTGATTCATTCTACAAACGAGGGACCATTTTTCAAACTTGGACAGTTCTATGACAGTTGTCTTAAGATGAGGGACAAACGAGCAGCCACAGCCCCGAGTAAGTAGAAACGGAAATCAAGATTCTTTAGTTATTGTTCTTCCCTTGGGAACTACCTGATACAATCCACTCATTTGCTCTTGATAAACTATTGATATCTCGTTTGTATATTATTCTCTACACTGTATTTTACTTGTCACTTGAGGCAGCGAAGAAAGATCTATTATTACTATTATTATTATTATTACTATTACTATTATTATTAGCACCGCGTCTTACTACCCGTTCGGGTTGTACGCACTTACGCTAATGTGTAAGGGTAGGGTAATTGCGAGATGAAATGGAGGACCTACAGTTTAACGTGGAATCCGAACCACGGTGGAGGCCTGGCATTCCACACATTCACAAGTTGTGATTAATACACGTCTTGTCAGAGGTGAAGGAAGGGTTTGGCAATCAGATAAATCTGTGCCGGAAAAAAGATCTACACTTCACTAGATAATTACATAAATACAAACTGAGTCGAGCCGTTCCTTCACGGGGTAGGCAATAAATTGTGTCTATAACTTAAAAAAACATCAGCTCTGCACTTAATCAATCTTCATCAACTTTCTCCACACTTCCCTGTCCTTGTATACTCCCTTCACTTCAACAATATCCATACACTGAGTCATACATGCTCTTTTATACTTAAAACTCTTATTGTTTCTCTTTTTCAAACACTATATAATTGACTCATATTATTAATGAAAACACATCTTTCTTCACATCAAGTTTTATTCCTGATGATGGTGTGTGTCACGGAAATATGTCGATATAACACTTTCACACAAAGAAGCAGGATTTCAGATAAAAAAAATTAAGATTTAAATTTTAAAATATTATTTCACTACATATTAATCAATTTTATTTTGTCAATTTAAATATACATGAAAAATGTTTTTTTTTTTTCCATTTTAATGGCATTATCTACCTTTCAAATGTTCAAGACCAGCTAACCTCATTATTTTAACCAATTTTTTTCAGCATTACAAGTTTTATCAAATTCTATTTTTATTAATTTTATTTTCATCATCACATTTCATGACACTAAACATTGTATCAATTTATCAACCTGTAATTTTAATTTTATAATTTAAATGTTTTTTGTATGAATGGTTTTTCTTTCTTTTTTTTTTTATTAAATAATCACGTATTTCTTGTTTATATACCTTCACAATTAAAATCTTATTTTATTTAGATTATTTTATTCACTACTTACTCAACTACTATAATGTTTTCTAAATTACTGGGTTTCAAAATCCTTAAAATTACCTGCTAACTCAATATACGAGTGTCAAGGGTACCTAGGTGAAAATTTTCATTTCCTGATTCAGCTAAAACTTAATTGGTTATATCAAGAATTGCCTTTTCAAAGCAATAAATCAATGGCTTGGGACAAGGTGTTGAGTCTATTCTAGAACTAAGTATGTATGTAGTCTTGGGGCTATGTTCCAATAATAATAGTAATAACGATAATAATAATAGCTTGTATGCATAGCGTGAATTGTTGTTGCTGTGTTTTTATAAACTACTGCCCGACACCACTGTTGTTTTTTACTAACCAAATGTGTGTACAAGGTTCTATCTTTACCTATTGTACTGAGAACGCAAACACAGGTGTAAGTTTGGAATTGTCTAACTTATCACTGACAGAAAGTTCCTGGTTTGAATCCTAGTCATGTTTACTGAGTTTTCACTCGCTCACCACGAGATTACGGCTTCACTTTCTATACTCTTTTCAAAACAACGGAACAAAGTTTGTTTGTTTTGATTTCATAACTCGAGTGGACGCGCGCGCTGAAATCACTGGCTTAGCATCTATGAAGTAACGAAGTAGAAAAGTTTCAGGGGAGTGCTGACAATTCGTAACAAGAATTGAACTATTTGTCCAGTAAAGGGGACGTAGCGGGGTATAAAAGACTTTTATTTTCCGTATCGGGGCTGTCACAATTCCATCGATATGGCAGGAAGTCGCGATGCCCGAGGCCATACCACTTGTACTTGGAGGGCATCCGTCTAGCCCAGGGTCCCAAGATCGAGTTCTGTACGGGTCACCCACAATGTCGATCAATTCCATCGGTGTAAGTTTTCACGAGTAAAGCTAGTTCTTCTACGAGCATGGGTCTCCAGTATCTTTATTTCTTTATATTTCATTTAACATCACATTTTGTATTATCTCTTAGTAATTACTATTAAGACAAAATGTGTAAACCTACATATTATTTCGAACCAACACAACTACCTTGCCTGCGACCTTACCCCTCCCGCAAGCTACCCTAACAGATCAAACCCCCAAGGGGTAGGTCAAGACACTATACTATCGTCATCCCTTCGCTACTATAGTAAATTGGGAATAAACAATTTGGCCATCCAAACGAATAGTCTATAGCTTAGAATATAAAATCTAGCATTCATTAGTTAGTAATCAAATTAAAGTATGATGGGCTAAGGCTAGACTAGACAGGAAGATTGGAGTTCGAATCCCAGTTGGGTATACTGAGGGTGGTTTTCTCTAAATAGTTCTTCAATCTCCCGCCACGCAAATGCATGCACACATTTTAAATTCATCCTTCCTCGTCCCTGACTAATTAGCCTAATTAGTACATATACGTATGGCCTGAACAGGTAGTAAGACGTGGTGCCAAATATATATATATATATAAATTATGAAATTGAGCTCACTCGCGACAAAAAGGAAAACAAAATTACTTTTGTTAAACAACAAAATATATATATTTGTCTATTTTGGGGGTCGATGGCAGACGTAGTTATTTCAGCGGTTATATTCTCTCCGCCGCAGTGTTCGCCCTGCTGGATGATTTAGGAGGGTACCTGTCGCCCGGCTCGCCACTACCCCTTGACAACACCGCCTTGGTGACACAGCTGCTACTGGTGAATGGGGCACCCCTATTTGACCTGTACATGGATAGAGATCTGACCAATAGGAGTGTCCTGGCTGTGTATCTGGACCTTCCAAGAAGATATGGACACACCACGAGACTTCTGCATCGACCGCGCAGTGACATCGTGAGTAGACAACTTTGTTCGGCTTTCAGATTAAAATATATTATAATAAGAATCAAATATCCAAAGCTATTATTTATACTTCTAGTGAGGATTACTCCATCTACATATCATATTCTGAAAATCTAAAAATGACACCTCAATGATAGCTCAGTGGTTAGAGCATTGGCGTACTAAGCCACAGGTCCCGGATTCGATTCTCGTGTCCGGGTGTAATTTTTCAATTTTCAGAATATGATATCTAGATGGAGTAATCCTTAGTAAATGTATAATAATAGCTTTGGCTATTTGATTATTAAATATGCTATCCCTTACAATTATAATAGTTGTACAGTATATGTGGCAGCATTAAGCCAACTATCGAGTCGAAGATGGCTGCGTTATCTGAAAGCTCGTGATCTTAATAAAATCACATATATATAGCCGACGATTTCGGCACGTCCATCATAGACTCTGCCTTAAAAGATGAGTGAAGAATGACCCTGAATACGTTACGATTCCTGGGTAGCTCAGTGGTTAGAGTATTGGCTTACTAAGCCAAAGGTTCTGGGTTCAATTCCCGTGTCCAGGTGTCATTTTTCAATTTTCAGAATATGTAATAATATGTTTTTACATCCATTACGTCAGTTTTTTATTCAAGTAATTTATATTTTCCACTACCGGCTGACTAGGCCTGTCGTAACTATATATGCCTTGTAATTTATCTTAAGACTAGGACAGGCACAGCATCCAGTTCCCGCCCGTTAACTTATCAATGTGAAAGGGTAAACCCATATTTTCATCAATGATACATTCTCGGCCATGCTGGGAATCTACCCCGGGACCCTCAGCTCAGTAGGCAGACACGCTACCGACTGAGCTAAGGTGTCGGAATCTAATAATACAGATTATTATTAAATCTCAGGTACTTTAAAATTTAAAAAATCATAATCGTTTAGTTATCTTTTCATGTGTACGTTTAACAAAATGTTTACTAATATCTTACCCCATACCTGTGTGAACATTGTCTAAATGACACACGCATTCAGTTTGATTTGATGATGACGTGAAAGTAGGTGCTAAGAGTCCTGACTTAACATACTGAAGGTGTTCTTTTCATAAATTAATTCCAACTCTTCCTCCACGAAAATTTAAAAAAAAAATCTTCCTTTAAATTTTACCTTTCTCATTCCTACAACTTTGTTGTAATTAATAAAATAATATCTGCTTCGGTGGACGCATGGTTTAAGGCGTCATTCTTGCAATAGCCAGGATTGCTGATGATGTGGAGATCGTGGTTTTATCCCAGTAATAAGCGTGATTTTTCCTAAATGGTTTGCCAATCTCTCCAAGTAAATGAGGATGACGTTCCTTTAAATTCAACCTTCCTCATTCCTAACCCATAAGTATAATTATAAAATAGGGATATAGCCAGAACGGGTAGTAAGACGAGGTGATAAACAAATTATACGTATAGCTGGACAGTGAAACTGTAACGTTATTTGCCACCCTACCATGTATTTCCTTATATTTTTCCAATTTTTGTAAATGGTTTCCAATTTATTTTCATTTTAAATTATGCACTTCAAAGTTTGGCCACAGCTTAACACGCTGTGTTGCCGGCGTGACAAATAATACTATTTATATCCATTCAAAAAATAAAAGGACGGAAGTAAGAACGTTTTAAATTATTTAAATAACGAATTTTGACCTAAGGAAGAACACTTACCTTTTAATAAACATATTAATTTCCTTCTAAGAAGTTTGTTGACTCTTCTATTTATTTTCAATGTCGGCCATGATTTATTTCAAGGCATGCGCACTGTGCGGATTTGGTAAAAACAAGTGAGTGGCGGGTCTCGCGATTGTAAAAGAAGAAAAGAAAAAAAAGACGTGATATAAATAACTGAAACTAGCGCGTATTTCAATTTTGACAGATAGAAATAAACATTTTAATTATTTTAAGAAAAAACATTGTTCACATTTATTGACATATATTTCAATATTTATATTAAATTTGCATTCTTATTTTATATTCATCTCTAGTCCATAGCCAACATTTTATCTTTTGTTATACTGTATTAATTTTCTCTTAGGACTTGGAAGAAAATAGAAAGTTTTTAAATTTGTTTCATGGAACACTTTCTGAAGAAGATTAGTGGTTTCTTCCTGTTTTTTTTTTTCTTTTTAACATGGAGCAAAATCTGTGTGGCTCCTGACTAAATTTAATTTTAAAGTGGAACAATGGTTGGAAAGTAAAGTGAAAGTACACAGATGGAAAGTTAAGTGTCTGGAGACGAACTAGAGATTGTTTATTTCTTCAAATTGTGGACGAGTTGGAATAAATAAAAGGAAACAAATTTCAGAAATTCCTACTGTTTCAACATGGACGAATTCATTGGTGAGATCCAGCCAAATCTTGAATTTTAAATATATTTGTTTCTCTCTTTTTATAAAGCAACTAGGATTTATGTAAAAACTTTCAGAAAAGACTAAATACATTTAGACTCTTTATCTATTCCAGAGAATTAATTAATATTTTATTTTTTGTAAAAAATATTAATTCTATTGATATAATAAACCTTCAGCTATCCTTGCTGAGATCTCCGGTCAAACGGCAAATCAGTCTATAGCGATGTTGACCATTTAAACGGCGTTACCACCGGTGTGGAAACCATATTTATTTTTAATATAACCAAAATATCGTGTATCTTGACTTTATTGTTGAATTATTTACTCAAATTAGAATTAGTTCAAAGTAGTATTTCAAATTCTAATGAGGCTACATATTCAGTCCTAATGTTGTGTAAAACTAAGCAGATTTGAATTGATTTGGAGTTCACTAATCTAATCATCCCTTTAGTAGGCCTACTAAGCACTTTAAAGACTAGAGCAATACACAATAAATTAGAATTCTCCCTGCTAACGGATTACTGACATTCTCAAGTAGTCATATTATACAAATTTATTAAAAATTAAATTTGGGCACGTGAATCGAATCCGATACCTTTGGCTTAGGGCGCCATTGTTCTACAAATAAGATTTCCAGGTTCTTTTTATGTGAATAATCACTGACCACTAATTTTTTTAAGGCAAAGTCTGTAGTGGACGTGTGGGATCGTCGGTTATTTAGAGCTATCAGAACCACAACCCTCTGGTACTTGCGATCATCATTTGTGATAAATCGTGTACAGTTTTTGAATGATAGAGTTTATACCTAATATAGTGATGATGGGATTTGGTGAGTATTTCTGTCATGAATAATGACCCTGGGCCGCAGACAAGAATACACTGATCTGTGACCTGGGTACAGGACAAACTTGGTAACTAGTCGATAAAGGATTTACACTGCTAAGCCAAAGGTTTCGGTTTCGATTACAAAGTCCATGTGTCATTTTTAAAATAGCATAGAAGCCTATCCTGAACATGTAAAGCTACATAATAGAGCATCGACGTTCCTATTGACATCTCGTGTTTGATTCTTACACTCAGGAGTATTTGTACACCAAATAGATTTAAATTATAGCTTTAGGTCATCCGTTTTACTGCGGAAGTTATTTTAGCGTTTTAATTTAAGGTTCAGATGTGATGAGCTTGCAATAACGGGAAGACATTTTTTGGAAAATTAGAGTGAACTGCGTGGGGAAAACCACTCTCAGTTTATCAGGTGTATATTTTAATTTTGACCTTCACGGGACCATCAATAAGTGCATTTAGAGCCTAATATCTTAAGTGACGTAACCAGTAGTAAGGCTAGTTTAACTAAATAAACATAATTTTAAGATTTGTTTGAATTAATAGACTACCACCTTACGGGCAGTTAATATTATCCCTGAGACTTCTCTAAAACTAATTTTTTTTATTTTTGAGCATGACGTTCTACTTACTACCTGCTACTATGTACTAATTACTAAAATGTGTTAGGGATGAGGAAGGTTGAATTAATAGGAAGTGTATCCGCTTTTGCGTAGAGGTAAACTGTAAAACCATCTAGGAAGAACCATTCTTAGTACATCCGACTGGGATCAAACCTCTATCTATCCATCATCGGCTATCTAGTATATCGAGAAAGTGACGTCTAAGACCACGTGACCACCGAAGTGTGTATCATGCTTATTAATTTTTCATTAATTCTATTTATAAATAGTTTTATTTTTTTATTTTAAAAAAGTCCTAAAACTGAAAACAGGCAATATATTGACATATGCCGCTCAAAAACCAAATTAATGCAATGTTTCTGCTAAAAGCGGGTGTACAGCTAATTTATAAAGAGTTGTATTTAATGAAATGCCCTCGTTGGTGGTCACATGATCTAAGGGGTGAAGCTTGCAATAACCCGGTGATCAAGGTTCAAATCCCGGTAAGGTCCACTGAGTGGTAATTTTCCCAAATGTTATTTATCGCGGGTTTTTTTTCCCCTCTTTCTGCTCGTGCTGATGTAGATTCACTGCCTCTATTCCTTGTATCAAGCCATTGTGTTGGATATAGTCGGTCCCTACATTTGATGAGCGGTGCTGTATCTCTAGTAAACTTTATGTTTCAGGAGCTGACAGAATCCAGTTACGTCAAGTGGCAGTCAAGTCTTCCCAGGACAGCAGATAACAGACACAGAAGGGGAAGCAGTAAAGAGAGCAGAGCCTACACATACATGAAGGTCTTTGTCCACAGTTTTTAAAATATGTTGTATTCATGTTCTTTAGTCTTGCGTCATATTTGCGGTACGGCTGGTAACTGTCGTCAAGTATATTATGGGAATTCACAGTTTGTTCAAATAAAACCACTAAACTAAAGCGTTATTATTTATATCAGTATATTTTATTCAGCAGAGAAATTAATGTTGTGGATTTAAGGTCTTGTTTTATTTGTTACGAGAGAGAGTAAAGTAAAATTAAGAGAATATATATAAACCCATTAAAAATAAAACTATTAATTATTTTAATTAGTATAAAAATGATACTTGTGTACGTGAATCAAACCCGATGCTTTTGGCTTAGCACACCGATGCTCTACCACTGTGCTATCCAGGGTTTGACTCCCTTGTCCAGGTGTGATGTTTAAACTAATTACATTAATTTAATCATGGTCTCCTTGATAAGGACATTCTCGTAATTATAATGATTTACACCTTGTGTTCATATTCATTAAACATATTACTCTTAGGTCAATATTATTATTTGTTTAACTAACTAAGACATTATTTGGGTACTATCTTAAGTTTATAAAACATTCAGTGAACAAGAATATTTAATAAGACCGGAATTAATGAATCAAAACTAACCTTTCGCGTTATACGCTTTTTTACTAATACGTTTATGATTTTAGGGTTTAGGAAAGCTATATTTAGAGAAAGTATAACCATTTTTGCGTGAATGGAGAGTAGACAACCATTTTGGAAAACTATCCTCAGTACACCCACCTGAGATTCGAACCTTGATCTTCCCGTCATTGGCAGTCAATTATACTGCAAGAGTAGCGCGTTAGACCATGCGGGTAGGTCTATTCTGCTCTAGAAATTTAGTTGTCCATCAAATGCTCTCCATCTCACCCTCAAGTATTGTGTTTTGGATCCCAGATGACTCAACAATTTAATCTTCACAGACGATTTTAATTTCGACATATTATCATCAAATGTGTGTAAGAAATAGAATTGGTTTTCAATTATTTCGCCAGGTGAATGCTATAAATATATTTATTCTTATTTTTACCATTCCTTATCCTGTTCCTCTATATTAGTGAGTCTATAAATGAATTTCGTTTTCACCCACTTCGATGGCCACATGGTCTAACGCGTTACCCTCGAAGTAGACTAGACTGGTGATGGGGAAATCAAGGTTCTAATTTCAGTCGAGTGAACCAAGTTTTTTTTTTCCAAACTAGTTTTTCACCCTCACTCCACTAAAATGTGGGTACAATGCCTCTAATTAGTACTGATTTGTTTCTAATAATATTAAAGTAAAACCTTTATGAAACAGGGTCCGGGATAGATCAGTGGTTAGAGAATTGGGGTACTAATGCAAATGTCCTCGGTTTGAGTCCCGTGTCCAGGTGTAATTTTTTTAATTTTAAGATAAATGAGTTTATTTATAGGTATTAATAATATATAGGTCTATGAAATGGGATTGAAGCAGATCACATGACATGATGTATGAATTTTAAAAACGGTTTTAAGTAACTTTTATAACTGTCAAAAAACTTTTTTTTTTTTCCTTTCTGAATCTGACTGCAGACAAGGCCGTCGGAAGAGCGAGTTGAATACCCCCGTTAGAAACAGCAACCTCTTCCCCTGGCCATGGGTTAACATTTTCAAAAAACCTAATTTATCTTTACACACAACATACTCGCCAACATGCTCCAAACAACTTGTGTTACAATATAAACGTATTCACAACTCCCCGGTAATTCAATTGACTTTTGAAAGCCTTCAAATTAGATTTTTCAAGCAAATATGTACAAGGTAAAAAAAAAAAAACTCGAACAAGATAGCTTTTTAGATTACATATACTTTGACTAAAATGTGTGCAATGTATATTTCGTTTCTTTTTTATTCACTTTGCCGCAAGGTCTGTGAAACAGATAAAAAAAGGGGTTAATTTGTTTCATGGGGAATGTGTACTCAATGGTTTTACCAGCACTTTATATGAATTTTAGTTTTACACCGGCTTTACTTGTAAAGAGCTGAGCTGATATAAATGGAATGAAAACCTACAAGTAATCTACAAAATATTCAGATGGATTAGGTAGAACAAAAGGGGACGCGAGAAAAATCCTGTGTTTTTGTATTATTTATGGCAGCATATTTTTTGCTCAAAATAAATAAAATATTGCTCCAGCACAAACATTGAATTTAATTTTCTTCACATGTTGACCTCAATTTTTTTTTTAAGTATTGCTCTGGAATTTAATGACAAAGTTTTCTCTTCATTTAAAAAGTTTGTTATATAATGCCACTATGCTCATGAAAGATATTCAGGAACTGTTGATATCAACATGTGAAGAAAATTAAAACTTTATGTTTGTACTGGATCAATATTTTATTTATTTTTGACAAAACCCTGGCCTTTATTCGCATTCTCTTCCATTCCAACCTAAATAAAAAAGTTATTATATTTGATAACTACGGTAATAGTCGTATCAAAACATGATATTCGTTAAATTTAAAATTGAACCCGAGACGATTTCTATTTCTAGGTGTAGTTTTTCAATTTAATAAATATATTCAGCCAACAAGTGTCATGAAAGGATGAGTATAAGTCATTCATGACCTAAGTTTACTTGGATGACAGCTCAAAATGTTACTAGAAATAGTCCTTAATATATCCCTACGCCAACAGCTGACATCTATCACTTTGGATCACTGTAATGAAAACAGATGGTAATATATGAATGTGATAGTAAACAACAGTAATTTTGGCCAATATTATTTATATATTTATTTGAGGTCGGACACAAAGCTTACTTATCGTTTTATTCTACTTAAAAATAATTATTATTCACAGCACTTACACAAAAGCTCTAACTAAAATAGCTTCAAAAGGGCGACCGACGAATCTAAAACCATGTGGTTGAACATGACGGAAATAAGTTTTTTACAATGATGCGCTCACGCAGCATATACAAATATTTTATTCAGTTAAATATTTCGAAATACATTAAAATATTCATAAAATAATTTATTATATATATATATATACATAAAAAATGACAAGTATTTTCTCTTTTCCAAATAAATATGATGCTTGTATTAAACGGTATTTATGTATACAGTATATTACACATAGTCAATAACGTTTCAAAACGAAGAATAAGTACTTTTAATTATGTTTAAAATATTGTTTCGAGTTGGATAAAAAGAAATTATTAAAAGAAATGAAATAGTATGAGAAAACTTAAGTTTGTGTTATAATAGATGTAAAATATAACAGGTAATTAAAAACCTTAAAATCTATAACAAAACAGTGATCTTTTACAAGTGTTGGCAACCCAAAACCTAAACATATGATTTTTGAACTGTCATCAGGTAAAAACCTATCATGAACAGACTCTAGAATACATTGTAACCCCTCTCCTTCCTCCAACTTTTACTCAAAACTACTGTACTAGCGCTTTCTAGGGATAAAATATGTAACTAGTGTTTGGATTTAAATCAACCTTACTAACTTGTTTACATTTGAAAGTGGATATTTAGTATTTACATTCAAAAATTAGGTCAAAATATTGAAGAGTATCAGAGTGTCCCGGGGTTTACTAAAATAAATAAAATATCAATTCCCAGACGCCAATATCCAAATCTGGCTGGTTGTCCTAAAAGCCGATATTATCAATTTGTTTATAGTGTTGTATCATCTCCAGGACAGAGCCGAAGAAAAGAGGCTGATGGAAATAGAGGAGCTACTACGTCATTTCCTGCCATTCAATATGCCATCAGAACTGAAGGCCAAGGAGGCCCACGGGATTCTTTTGTTCGCGTCCATGCTCAGCAAGGTGAGATTTCACCTCTCCTTCAAGAACGTTGTGGTCGGAACATGGTTAAGACCTAATTTATAGCGCTGAGCTATCCCGTCCCGTCTAGAACCTTAATCTCACCTAATCCCAATCCTACCCGAGCTCGAGCTGTGGTTAGGGGGTACGAGGGGAGAGATGGATGAGCGTCGAGACGCCAGAAAGAAGGGGTACGACAACGTCAATCTCATGAAATCCATTTCACACTATCACCAATAGCTCTTAAGGGTTCTTAAAAAAATCTAGGATGTCGTTTCACCCTTTACTTTTAATTATTACGATATAGTGCCAGCACCAGTTATCAACTACACATTTCCACAAATAGTCCTTTTATATTCAATGTTATCAAAAATGAATTTGAGATGGATAGAAAAAAAACTTATAACGCAGATCACAAATATAACATTTTCGCTATTAATTAAATTGGCATATTTTATCTAAATGTATTAATAATAATAATATTTAGCACCGCGTCTTACTACCCGTTCGGGTTATACGCTTAAGTACTAATTACTCTAATGGATTAGGAATAGGGAGGGTTGAATTTAGAGGAAGTGAACCCACATTTGCGTGGAGGGAGAGTGGAAAACCATTTAGGAAAAACCACCCCCAGTTCACCCTACCGAGATTCGAACCTCGATCTCCCCGTCCTCAGTGGTCGAGCTCAACATGACTAGCGCGTTAGCCAACTACGCCACCGAGGCGGGTCTAAATGTATTGTTACTTAATTATTAATTTATATTTAAATATAACAATTTTCTTTGCACTTTACTAATATACACACACCTCTATTCCAACCAATTTTACGTGGTCGATTTTATTTATTTTATTTTAAGCAACAAATTATTTTTGTGAATATTAAAATTCAGTTCAATCAAAAGTTAAAATATGTAGAGAGCTGAGTCTTAATATAGTTAAAATACAAGCCAAAGGTATCGGGTTCGATTCCCATGTCCAGATGTCATTTTCCCATTTTAAAAATATATATTTATATGCCGCTATAACCGTAAGTAGTGATGGGCATAATCGAATGATTTTAAGAATCGTATAATCATTCTATTCTTTGAAAAATAATCGAATGAATCGAAAAAAATCATTCTAATGATTTTGAGAAGTAGTAAAGAGTCC